>OY747718.1:257500-602500 GCA_963556495.2 Valencia hispanica | reverse complement strand
CTGTTTTCTCTCTCTGTTCTCTCTCTCGTTCTTTTTCTCTGGCTCTCTGCTCCTTCAGCTCTCTTTCTTTCTGTCTGTCCTTGTCTCTGTCATCTCTCTGCACTCTGAGCTGGCTTTGACTGTGAATGCTTAGGACCTGTTTAGCCAGAGACTGTCGTCTGTCAGACGGTTGGTTGGTTGGAAGGAAGAAAAGGACAGATTCAGAGTGAGTCCCTGTCTTAAGTCCAAGGAGCTGGATAATGAGGTGGGTTCAATATGAAGCCAGCAACAGAGGAAAGTGAACCTGTAGCCTTACCTCAGGGCCAGGCCAGCTCGGTGCCATGGCTTCCGAGAACACACTCGGACATAGTCCTTCTTGTTGACGTTCTCCAGGAACTTCACGTATAGACGCTGGTAGCACATTTTGGCATCTCCAAAGTAACCCAGATACTAAGGAAAAACTGAGTTATTCACCTTTTCCAACTATGAACTTCAGTTGTATTTTACTGGGATTTTATGTGACAGACACACAAAGTGCATCAATGGGAAGTGGATGAAAATTTAATGATTTTCCAAATGTTCTCCAAATAAAAATTTGAGAAATGTAGCCACGAATATTCAGCAGTGGACTAGGGTGCAGACTTATGAAGTTGAGTGTCATTAGCACATATATGGTAGGAGATGTCGTAGTACTATATAATCTGAGCGAGGCAAATCATATGGATGGATATTCACATTTTCTGAATTGCTAAAACACATTTCTTGAAACAACCACCAGTTTTCTCTAAACCTTAAACACAAATCTGAAAATCTTAACTATTATCACAAAAC
The DNA here is from genome assembly GCA_963556495.2 of Valencia hispanica. NCBI lineage: Eukaryota > Metazoa > Chordata > Actinopteri > Cyprinodontiformes > Valenciidae > Valencia > Valencia hispanica. The sequence goes on along the minus strand of OY747718.1, from coordinate 601,690 downwards.
CATACTTTTTTTTCAGAATCAAACTATCACCTCAGAACCGATCATCATGTGTTCAAAACAAAACAATGTGTTTACCTCATACACACAGCAAGTAAAATATATTCACCACAGAAGATTCGTTAGACACTACATCAAATAATTGAAGACACAGCCTCCAGGGCATAGTTAACAGGAAATATTTTCAGTGTACTTAACAAACATAAAACCGTGATAACAGTAGTATGAAGTGCTGAATGTAGATAAAAAATAAAATAAAACAAAATAAAGACACCAAAATTACATTACATAAAAGCACAATACTGTAATTCTCAGATTCATAATAGTGTGCAACAGTTGCCCAAATTTCATCAGTAACGACTGTTCTTGGTCGTCCTTATCCAGCACCTCTCTCCCGGACTGTTCCTTATACATGTGTGTTGAATTGTGAGTTGCTGTGTGTAAAAGATGACAGCTCTATTTTAGTTGTATTCATATGTTGTAAGTAAATAAGTTTATGCCACTGAGAATTTGGTTTAGAGAATGGTGTCTAGTGTTTTAGCATTTCAGAAAAACTCTATAAGTGGGTAGAGAATGTACCCACTTATGGAACCCCACAACTGATTTTTTTTGTTAACCCAGAATGAGGAAAAAGTTGTCTGCAAAATGAAATCTGAACCAGTTTAGCACAGTACCACACAAACCCACCTGTAATGTATGGAATATATGTTAAGAGCTCTTTAAGAGCATCTGCGCTAGACACTAGGGGTGCTGTTCAGAAGTTCAAAGCAGCAGGGCCAGACAACATTCCAGGGCGGGTACTGAGGGACTGTGCACACCAGCTGGCTGAGGTGCTGGCAGACATCTTTAACACCTCACTGTCACTGTCATCTGTCCCCACCTGCTTAAAGACGGCCACGATTGTCCCCGTCCCCAAGTGCTCCACAGTGACAAGCCTGAATGAATATCGGCCCATAGCTTTAACCCCGGTAGTCATGAAGTGCTTCGAGAGGTTGGTCATGACCCACATCAAAGACGCCATCGATATCACTATGGACCCCCACCAGTATGCCTACAGGAAAAACCGCTGCACTGACGACGCCATTTCATTGGTGGTCCACACAGCCCTGACCCATCTGGAGAGCAGAAACTCCTATGTCCGTCTGCTCTTTCTGGATTTCTCCTCAGCCTTCAACACCATCATCCCACAGACGCTGGTGCAGAAGCTCTCCTCCCTCGGACTGAGTCCCACGCTGGGGAACTGGGTCCTGGACTTCCTGACCAATAGACCTCAGAATGTTAAGATCCACAACACCATCTCCTCCTCCATCACCCTCAGGACAGGCTCACCACAGGGCTGCGTGTTGAGCCCCCTCCTGTTCACTCTGGCAACGTATGACTGCTCAGCGAGACACCCCAGCTGTGATATAGTTAAGTTTGCGGATGACACAGCAGTAGTGCGATCCATCACTAACAACGATGAGTCCAAATACAGAGAGGAGGTGGAAAACCTGGTGCAGTGGTGCAGAGAAAACAACCTCAGCATCAATGTGAAGAAGACCAAGGAGATGGTGGTGGATTTCAGAAGGGACAAGGAACAGTCCTCACGCAGTCCTCTCCTTCCCCTGTACATCGGAGGAGCAGCTGTGGAAGTGGTCTCCAGCTTCAGGTACCTGGGTGTGCACATATCCAATGACCTCACCTGGAATGCCAACACTTCACGTCTGGTCAAGAAGGCCCACCAGCATCTCTACTTCCTGAGAAAGCTGCGGAGAGCTGGACTTGGAAGCTCCGTTCTGAGAAGTTTCTATCACTGCGCAGTGGAGAGCGTCATCTGCACCTGCATCACCGTGTGGCAAGGCAGCTGTACTGCTGCTGAGAGGAAGGCTCTGCAGCGGGTGGTGAAAGCTGCACAAAGGACTGTAGGGAGCAGGCTTCCCAACACCTCGGACCTCTACACGTCCTGATGCAGGGGATGGCCCCTCCGCATCCTGAAGGACTCCACCCATCCCGCTCATAGCCTGTTTCAGCCCCTGCCCTCAGGCAGGCGGCTGAGGAGCATACAGAGACAGACCACCAGGCTCAATAACAGCTTCTTCCCTGCAGCTGTTAGACTGCTAAACTCCAGCTGTGTCCTGTAGAGGACATTTATTTTTATTTATTTATTACATTTATTTAAATAATTTTTTTCACTAATTTAATTTAAATTGCTTATAATTCCGGACCTGAGTCCTAATTTCATACCATCACATGTAACGTGAGATGGTATGACAATAAAAGTTCCTTGAATCCTTGAATGTATGGAATATATGTTAAGAGCTCTTTAAGAGCATCTGCGCTAGACACTAGGGGTGCTGTTCAGCAACCGAGTGGTTGTTACACACTGATGCTAGAGTCTAAAGGTCCTGGAAATAATCTCATCCGTGTCTTGTGTTTTTTCTGTCCTGTAAGCAATAATACGGGCATTACACGGTGTCAGAAGAGAACCGAAAGCATTGAGGACAGCCCCAGGATGGCAACATTTTATCCATCGTGCGAGTTTAGGTTTGACTGACCTGCCGACTGGCCCGAATGGAAAACGAGATTTTCCAGCTATTGGCTCGCAACAAAGGTAAGCAAGGACAGCAGCGCCATTCAAGTGAGTTCGCCCATCTATTCGATGGGGAGTGAGGCTGAAAAGATATTTAGTTGGTTCCACTTTGCAAATGAAGATGATAAGAAAAACTATTAGGTAGTGCTTAAGAAGTTCAACGAGTACTTTATTCCTCGTCGCAACATTATTCACAAACGGGCCTGCTTTTATCAGCGCAGCCAGCAGCCTAAGAAAAACAGTACAGAACAGAGCAGTACATCCGTCTTTTGTACGAGCTGGCAGAACACTGTGAATTCGGAGACAAGCCGGACGAGCACATCAGAGACCGCCTAGTTGTTGGCATTCTAGATGAAGAACTGTCTCGAAAGTTCCAACTTAAAGCAGACTTGGCATTAAATGAAGTTGTTGAACAAGTTCGCCAGGCGGAGGAGGTTAGCAATCAGGTCACCCTCCAGTCCAGTGCACGAGGCCATGGCAGTGAACATGGTGTGGCGACAGAGCAGAGCTCAGATGGACGAACAGGGGAGACTGCGTCAGGAAGCCAGTGGTCGGAAAGAGACACAAGATGGAGGGCTGCGGGCAATGCGGTAAGCCCGGACATTCGAACTAAAAAGTGCCCAGCAATCATGAGCAAGTGTAACAAGTGTCATAAACAAGGACATTGGGAACGCGTGTGTCACTCTAAAGCTGTGAGAGAAGTCACTGAAGATTCGGAGCAGACATACTTTTTGGGTGAAATCAACAATACAAATGCCAGGAAAGACAAATAGACAATAGACTTTGAAATAAACAATATAATAATAAGAATAATAAGAATAAGAGATACTTTAATAATCCCCGTGGGGAAATTAAGTTTCGGTACAACCAATCCAACAAGATTTGGAAGACCGCGGTAGCAGCCGGCTTTACCACCACCCATTTTTTATGCCAACAACATTTAAAATAGACACTGGTGTGGATGTGATGGTCATCAGTCAAAGCACATATGAAAAGATCAAATCAGCGGTTGAACTGCAACCACCTAACACCCAGTTAGTGAGTCCAGGCGGAAAGCTCACATGTATGGGACTGTTCCAGGCTACCACCAAGTATTAAGATAAGCAGTATACATTTGACGTCTATGTCATGGACATGGTCTATGTCCCAACGAATTGGGTTAAATGGAAAATGTATTGTCAATTTCACAAGGCAATCTAATGTTTTGTGCAGGAAAATAATATTAATTGTAACGTTATTTAATTCAAATTCAAAAATGTTATATTGATCCCAGAGGGAAATTAAGTGTTGGTATAGCTCATATAGTTAATTCTTTAAGGAGTTGTTGTAGATGATGATAGCTGTGTACAGGAAGGTTTTCCTGTAGCGGTCTGTATTGCAGCGAAACTGAAGAAGCCTCTGACTGAAGACACTCTGTTGTTCTATCACTGTCTCATGAAGAGGATGCTCAGGGTTGTCTATAATTTTTTTGATTTTATAAATTCATTTCAATTCCATTCAGTTTATTTATATACCGCCAATTCACAACAGATGTCATCTCAAGGCACTTAACAAGAAGTCATTTCAATACATTTATACAAACATTCCAATCAGTTAAAAAGTTTCCTATTTAAGGAATCCCAGCAGAGGGTTAGGGTTGCGTCAGTCATTGGCGTGAGGTTGGGCCCCGTTGATGCAGACTTTCCAACCACAGCAATCCTTCAGCAATCCCTCATACTGAGCAAGCATGTAGCGACGGTGGAGAGGAAAAACTCCCCTTTAACAGGAAGAAACCTCCAACAGAACCAGGCTCAGTAGGAGCGGCCATCTGACACGACCGTCTGGGGGTTTGAGAAGACAGAGCAGAAACACAGAAGGAACAGAAGATCTGATATAAGAGAACTTTCTATGTTAGAGAAAGTAAAAAGTTGATAACAGAACACAGTGGATGTTCAGTTACTGGGAGGATCATCCCAGTCGATGCCCCCCGTCCAACAGGGCATTGCAGCCAAGCAGGATACCAGACCAGGTATATCTTCTATGGAGAGAAAAACACTGAGAGAAAAGAAAAGAATCCTTCTTTGCATTATCATCTCCAGATGTTCCACAGTTGTCCCAAGAACAGGACCAGCCTTCTTTATCAGGTTGTTGAGCCTTTTAAAGTCCCTGGCTCTGATGCTGCTACCCCAACAGATGACGGCTGAAGAGATTAGCCTCTCCACAGCAGGCTTGTAGAAAATATGCAGCATCTTGCTGCAAACCTTGAAGGACCTAAGCTTCCTCAAGAAGTACAGTCTGATCTGTCCCTTCTTATAGACTGCTTCACTGTTCAGTCTCCAGTCCAGTCTGTTGTCAAGGTGAACTCCGAGGTATTTATACTCCTCAACCACCTCCACTTCTTCTCCCATGATGGAAACAGTGTTTGACTTATCCCTATTTCTTCTGAAATCTACAATCATCTCCTTTGTTTTGTTCACATTCAAGGTGAGACGATTGTTTCCACACCATGTCACAAAGCGGTCCACCAGCTCTCTGTATTCAGCTTCTTGTCCATCTCTAATACACCCGACAATTGCAGAGTCATCTGAGTATTTCTGCAGGTGACAGGTCTCTGATTTGTACTGGAAGTCTGAGGTGTACAAAGTGAAAAGGAATGGTGAGAATTGTCCTGAAAGGTGAGTCAGAGGTAAGGACCTAAATTTAATTTGCTGTTAAGAAGTTGAAATTTATCTTCAAGAGGGTAAGATGTAATCTATGGAATATATGTTAAGGTCTCTGTAAGAGTGTCTACGCTAGACGCTAGGGGCGCTGTTCACTAACTGAGTAGTTGTTACACACTGATGCAGGAGAGTAAAGATCCTGGAAATAGTCTGAGTTGTCTCATGTTTTTTTATATCTTTTAAGCAATAATATGGGCATTACACCACCTATTTTCCAGCCTTTAAATCAATATGTTCTGACCAACTGAATCAAATGCAGCACAGGTCGAGTAATACCAAAACGGATGTTCTAGACCCATGACAGTCCAAATGAATACCTTTCAAAACTTTTACCAATGCAGTCTCAGTGTTGGAGTCTAAACACTAGCTACAGAGTTTTTTTTCTGTCATCAGGAGGTACAACTTTTAAAAAATCTTTGCCCGAAATGGTAGATGTCACCAATCCATTATCTATACCGCGTATCCTTGCAGGGTCGTGGGGTAGCTGGTGCCCATTTACAGCAGTCATCGAGAGAGAGGTTTGTAATTACCTATAATTGATTATGTTCACTTTGCCACAAGCCCTTTAGCCATGTGTCTTCTGTAGATACAGAGGGGGATCTTCTCAGATAAGACCAAAATCAAACTCTTTGGCCAACATGCAAAAGACCAAGTGGAGTAGAAAACTAACAGTGCACATCATAATTAACATAGTATCCCTACAGTGAAACAGGTTGGTAGCAGTATCATGTTGTGGGGATCTTTTTAGACAAGGAAGCTAGAAAGAGTTGCTGAGAAGAGCTAAATACCAGACAATCCTGATTTACCTTCCAGTAGATCCTAAACATAAAGCCAGAGCTATAGTGAGATGGTTTAGATTCAAGCATATTCATAAGTTAGAATGACCCCGTCAAGTCCAGGGCCCTCATTCATCAACCGTTTTTTGGCAACTGTCCTTTATTTTAGTTTACGAATGAAATTTTGAATGTTTGTATGAACAATCAAAAGCTGCATTGATCAAATATGCGGTGGCCAGTCGTATGCATGTTCCTCCACAATCATCTGTTGATAAATCCCACATGTGCGTACCTAGGTGCTCGTGCCCATTCACAGTCATCTGCATACAAAAACACCCTCAATTAACCATATTTGATCACACCACGTCCTCTGAGATATGCATTAAATCCTTGCGTTCCTCCCTGAAAAAAACTGCCAAGAGAGCAAAAAAAAAAAAAAGAATTTCAATAACATTGAGATCAAGGTGAAACATAAGTGGGGCAAAAAAAGAGTCATGATGAACAGACCTTTTGGAAAATTGTCATAGTTAATGCAAATTCATTTTAACACCGATAGTTTTTGCCCTCTGTTATCAGCTATTCCTCTGCTTCATGCCCCCCGCCCTGCTCCAGCACACAGCAGTTCTATTCCTGCTGCAGACATAAAAATGTGCAAAGAATCCTTTCATTTGCTGTTATTCACTGTGGAAATACTTAACTTCTTTGAACAAATTAAATCAGTTGAATTTGTCCCGAACATTGCTGTTGGATGGAGACAGCGACAACCTGCTGTACCGATAACCAGGACCATCCAGTTTCTTCACTACAGTTTGCAAACCTTTTATTTAGAAGTGGAACAACATCCTTTTAAACTGAAGCGCTTGATGTGACAAGTAAAAACAGCACATGGAGAGTGCAGACCTCCATGAAGCACCTCAACCCCCCCCCACACACACACACATATACACACAACAATATATTGATGCATGATCGCCCATAAAATTGTTCCTTACTATGAATTACGCACAGATCTGTGCGTATGTGCGGTTGATAAATCAGGGCGCAGATCAAAATTCAGCTGAGAATCTTAAATACTAAAGTTCCCAAAACACTCTATCCATTTAATTAAGTTTGAGGTGTTTTGCAAAGAAGAAGGGTCAGAAATGCACAAAACAGGTAAAGACATACCCTAAAAGACCTGCAGATAAATTAGTAACTTTAGTCAAAGTTGCTTCTGAAAAGTCGAACTCAAAGAGAAAAATACAAAACCACACTTGAAATATTCATTTTATAAAAATAAACGAAATCCATAATTTCTCTTATTTGTTCTCTACTACTTTATGTTGGTCTATCACGTAAAATCCCTTATGAGACGCATTGAAATCGTTGGTTATAGGTTGACAAAATGCAAAAACAATTCAAGGGATATGAATATTTATACTAGGCACATAAATTTTGGAAAACTCACATTGCTGGTTGCACAGAACTGTCTTTGGCCATCTTTAATCTCTGGGCTGAATTTCTGAAGCAAAGCTTTCTGGACTCTCCAGATGGGTGGGGGTTCCCGGCCTGTCTGCAAAGCCATCTAAGAATAAAAAGAAGCAACTCATGTCATTTGACAGTGAGTCTTTTATTCACACCACTTACAGTTGATTTAAAGGTTTCCATCCATTTCCTCAGTATTTGGTAGAATTGCCTTTCAAAATTGGTTTAAATGTTTTAAATTTTATTCCGCAGGTTTATCACAATAGTTGCTGTTATATTAGACCCATCCCTGGTGACAGAACCAGTATAATTGGGTACATTTTGTAGGCTGCCTTGCTCCCAAATCTTTCCATGTCTTCCCACAGATTTTCTATCGGACTGAGACCAAGGATTCGTGATACCAACTTCAAAACATTGGCTTTGATGTCCTTAGGCGACTTAAGACACTAATTTAGTTGGTATGCTTTGGGTCATTGTGAATTTGGAAGACCCATTATTTTATTTTACACTCAACAAAAATATAAACGCAACACCTTTATTTCTGCTCCCATTTTTCATGAGATGGACTTAAAGATCTAAAATTCATTCCAGATACACAATATTACCATTTCTCTCAAACATTGTTCACAAATCAGTCTAAATGTGTGATAGTGAGCACTTCTGCTTTGCTGAGATAATCCATCCCACCTCACGGGTGTGCCACATCAAGATGCTGATCTGACATCATGATTAGTGCACAGGTGTACCTTATACTGCCCACAATAAAAGGCCACCCTACAATGTGCAGTTTATTGCTTTATTGGGGGTCTGGGGACTCAGAACCGGTCAGTATCTGGTGTGACCACCATTTGCCTCATGCAGTGCAACACATCTTCTTCGCATAGAGTTTATCAGATTGTCAATTGTGGCCTGTGGAATGTTGGTCCACTCCTCTTCAATGGCTGTGCGAAGTTGTTGGATATCAGTGGGAACTGGCCGCAGACTGGCTACTGGCTACTGATTCGACGTGGGGTAAGCCGTATTGCGTCACTTCCTGTTGTCACTGTTGCGCTCCCTGTAAACTGTTTGGTGTTCAGACTCTCTTGAATTGATCTTATGTTCTCTGTGCTGAGGCCTTTCTAAGTTATTTTAACACACAAGCACACTAAAACACACGTTTTGTGGTGGTGTACTTTACGTTTTGGGAACTCCTTGTGTTTCACACAGCTTTTCTTGGGGTGGTAAAGTCTTGCTAGCTCAGGTACCTTAGCTTCATTGCGGCTATGGCTACTCTTCTCTCTCCTGTCTCTAACTCATCTCTTCTCTCTTGCTCTCTCTGTCAGATGTTTAGTTACTTCCCTGCCTCCTTTAGTGATAATGGTAAGTGTAATAAATGTAATATGTTTCTAGCTTTGGAGGCGAGGGTATCAGAATTAGAAGCACGGCTCCGCGCTGTTGAAAAACCAGCTGATAGCCGAAGCCCATTAGCCAGCGCGGGGCCAACAAGGATAGAACCCCCTAGCTGTCCTCCGGTAGAGCCTGCGCAGCCGGGACCTCAGGCCGGCTGGGTGACGGTACGTAGGAAGCATAGTTCTAGGACCCAGCCCCCGGGCCACCACCAACCGGTCCGCGTTTCTAACAGATTTTCCCCGCTCAGTGACACACCCGCTGAGAAGCCGATCCTGGTAATTGGCAGCTCCATAGTCAGAAACGTGGCATTAGAGACACCATTGACCATAGTCAAATGCTTGCCAGGGGCCAGAACGGGCGACATCAAATCCTACCTGAAAATGCTGGCTAAAGATAAGCGTAAATACAGTAAGATTGTTATTCACGCTGGCGGTAATGACACCCGGTTACGCCAATCGGAGGTCACTAAAATTAGTGTTGCTTCGGTGTGTAAGTTTGCCAAAACAATGTCAGACTCTGTAATCTTTTCTGGTCCCCTGCCTGATCGGACCAGTGACGACATGTTTAGCCGCATGCTGTCATTCCATCAATGGTTGTCTAGGTGGTGTCCTGCAAATGATGCGGGCTACATTGATAACTGGCGAACATTTTGGAGAAAACCTGGTCTGATCCGGAGAGACGGCATCCATCCCACTTTGGATGGAGCAGCTCTTCTTTCCAGGAATATGGCCAAATTTATTAGTCCTCCAAAACACTGACAACCCAGGGTTCAGACCAGGAAGGAGAGTCGTAGTTTAACCCAACTCTCTGCTGCTTCGGTACTGTTACCCACCCATTACCCTATAGAAACAGTGTCTTGCCCACGGCCAAAATTAGATGGATTAAAAGTTAAGCCAACAAAAGCACATTATGGAAATCTCATAAAAATAAATACAACTTTGACTGAACAAAAAAATAAATCTATTAAATGTGGTTTATTATAAATAAGATCTCTCTCCTCAAAGACTTTGTTAGTAAATGACTTGATTTGTGATAATCACATTGATTTCCTTTGTCTCACAGAAACCTGGTTGCAGCAGGAGGATTATGTCAGTATAAATGAGTCAACTCCTTCCAGTCATTTAAATTTTCACATTCCTAGAAATACTGGGCGAGGAGGAGGATTTGCAACCATTTTTCGTTCTGATTTACTAATTAGTCCCAGACCAATTGATAGCTACAGTTCTTTTGAACATCTAACCCTTAATTTTCCTCATCCAAGTTGCAAAACATTAAGACCATTTTTGTTAGTGGTTTTGTATCGTCCACCAGGCCCTTACTCTCAATTCTTGGATCAGATCTCACATTTTTTATCTGATTTAGTATTAAATACTGATAGGGTTATTATAGTGGGGGACTTTAATATTCATGTGGATACTGAAAGTGATAGCCTAAATGCAGCCTTTAATGCTATTTTAGACTCAATTGGCTTTACTCAAAAAGTACAGGGATCGACCCACTTGGGCAAACACACTTTGGACCTTGTACTGACATACGGTATTGAGTATGAGGAAATAACAGTCCACCCACATAACCCGGTCCTGTCTGACCACTTCTTAATAACTTTTGAATTTACTTTAACTGACCATCTTAAATCTAAAAGAAAATTTCATTATAGTAGAGCTTTATCAGACAATGCTGTAACAATTTTTAAAGAATCTGTTCCATTCTTACTTTCCTTAGTGTCTCAGGGTAACACAGTGGAAGGCAGCAATTCTATCTCTAACCCTTCAGAAATTGGTAAAATGGTTCACAGCGTTACGTCCTCATTGCGTTTGGCATTAGATAGTGTAACCCCCTTAAAAAAGAAAGTGGCTAGCCATAGGAGGCTGACTCCTTGGTTCAACGCAGAGTTGCGTACTTTAAAGCAGAATACTAGGAAGTTGGAGAGAAAATGGCGCTCTACACACCTAGAGGATTCCAATTTAACCTGGAATAACAGTCTATTGCTGTATAAAAAGACCCTTCTGCGACTGCTGAAATAGTTCCTAATTTTTATTTTTCTCTTGCTTTATTGTGTATCATGTGTAATGTGTGTTTATTTTATTGTGTTTTTTTTAAATCACCAAATCATGTAAAGCACCTTGAATTACCCTGCTGTTGAAAGTGTGCTATACAAATAAAATTGCCTTGCCTTGCCTTGCCTTCGAAAAGCTAAAACAGCATATTTTTCATCATTAATAGAGAAGAATAAAAACAATCCTAGATTTCTTTTTAGTACAGTTGCCAAACTTACACAGAGTCCTAGCTCTGTTGAGCCAACTATTCCCCCAGCTCTTAGCAGTGATGATTTTATGGGATTCTTCATAAATAAAATTAATTCTATTAAAAATAAAATCATTGGCATCCTCCCAAACATGATTACTTCTTCCTCAGTAAATGAGGCAGTATCGGAAAGAACTGGAGAACCTCAGTTGTGCTTAGGCTGTTTTGATTCAGTAGAGCTTTCGGAATTATCAAAAATATTAGCCTCATCTAAACCTTCAACTTGTATGTTGGACCCAATTCCAACCAAATTATTTAAAGAAGTGTTCCATTTGTTTCCTGGCCCCATTTTGGATATGATGAATCTATCCTTAGTAAATGGATACGTACCACAGGAATTTAAAATAGCTGTAATTAAACCTTTACTCAAGAAACCTTCCCTTGATCAAGATGACTTGGTGAATTACAGACCTATATCTAACCTTCCTTTCTTATCAAAAGTCCTTGAGAAAATTGTTGCTAATCAAGTCTGTGAGCATCTAAACAGTAACGAGCTGTTTGAATAGTTTCAGTCAGGTTTTAGAGCTCATCATAGCACTGAAACAGCACTGGTGAAGGTTACTAATGATATTCTCATGGCCTCAGATAATGGACTTGTGTCTGTTCGGGTTTTGTTAGTGCTGCTTTTGACACAGTCGATCATAATATTCTCCTAGAAAGGCTTGAACATGTTGCAGGGATCAAAGGAACAGCACTAGGCTGGTTTAAATCATATTTGTCTGATAGATTCCAGTTTGTTCATCTAAATGATAAATCTTCTTCACTCTCAAGGGTACTTGTGAATTTCCACAGGGTTCTGTGCTTGGACCAATTTTGTTCACCATATATATGCTCCCAATTGGTAGAATCATTAGACAGCATGGGATACATTTCCACAGCTATGCAGATGATACACAACTATATTTATCCATAAATCCTGATGAACCCAGTCAGTTAGGTAGATTACAGGCATGTCTGGAAGACATAAAAACATGGATGACCCTAAACTTTTTGCTTTTAAATTCTGACAAAACAGAAGTTGCTGTCTTTGGACCAGAAGTTCTTAAACAGAAACTGATTAGTCAATCACTTCATCTGGATGGCATTAAATTGGCCCCCAATAATAACGTAAAGAACCTCGGCGTTATTTTTGACCAAGCCTTGACATTTAAATCCCATATTAAACAGGTTTCTAGGATTTCTATCTTTCACCTCCGGAATATTGCTAAAATTAGAAACATCCTGTCCAGGAGTGATGCTGAGAAACTAGTCCATGCATTTGTTACCTCAAGGCTGGACTACTGTAATTCTTTACTATCAGGTAGTCCACAAAATGCCATTAAAAGCCTTCAGTTGATCCAAAATGCGGCAGCAAGAGTTCTGATGAATATTAAAAAGAGAGATCACATTTCTCCTGTTTTAGCTTCCCTTCATTGGCTCCCTGTTGAATCCAGAATAGAATTTAAGATCCTTCTTCTTACATACAAAGCCCTTAATAATCATGCTCCATCATACATCAGAGATCTAATTGTTCCTTATGTTCCTAACAGAGCCCTTCGCTCTCAGACTGCAGGTTTACTTGTAGTTCCTAGGATTTCTAAAAGTAGCATGGGAGGCAGATCTTTTAGTTATCAGGCTCCTCCCCTGTCGAACCAGCTCCCAGCTTTAGTCCGTGAAGCAGACACTCTGTTTACTTTTAAGGCCAGGCTTAAAACTTTCCTTTTTGATAAACCTTATAGTTAGAGTGGCTAAGGTCATCCTGAGCTAGCTCTGTAGTTATGCTGCTATAGGCTTAGACTGCTGGATGACAGACTTACCAATTTTCTTCACTCTGCTACTTCCTTTTCTCCTACGACTCTCCAGTTGTATTACAGTACATTCTGTTATTTCGACTGTTAACTTTGTTTTCTCTCAGTGTTTTTCTCTCCATAGAAGATATTCCTGGTCTGGTATCCTGCTTGGCTGCAATGCTCTGTTGGACGGGGGGCATCGACTGGGATGATCCTCCCAGTAACTGAACATCCACTGTGTTCTGTTATCAACTTTTTACTTTCTGTAACATAGAAAGTTCTCTTATATCTGATCTTCTGTTCCTTCTGTGTTTCTGCTCTTTCTTCTCAAACCCCCAGATGGTCGTGGCAGATGGCCGCTCCTACTGAGCCTGGTTCTGGTTCTGTTGGAGGTTTCTTCCTGTTAAAGGGGAGTTTTTCCTCTCCACTGTCGCTACATGCTTGCTCAGTATGAGGGATTGCTGAAGGATTGCTGTGGTTGGAAAGTCTGCATCAACGGGGCCCAACCTCACGCCAATGATCTGCTGGGATTCCTTAAATAGGAAACTTTTTAACTGATTGGAATGTTTGTATAAATGTATTGAAATGACTTCTTGTTAAGTGCCTTGAGATGACATCTGTTGTGAATTGGCGCTATATAAATAAACTGAATTGAATTGAAAATTGAATTGGTACACGCTGTCGTATACGCCGGTCAAGCACATCCCAAACATGCTCAATGGGTGACATGTCCGGTAAGTATGATGGCCATGCAAGAACTGGGACATTTTCAGCTTCCAAGAATTGTGTACAGATCCTTGCAACATGGGGCCGTGCATTAACTTGCTGAAACATGAGGTGATGTTCATGGATGTATGGCACAACAATGGGCCTCAGGATCTCATCACGGTATCTCCGTGCATTCAAAATGCCATCAATAAAATGCACCTGTGTTCTTCGTCCATAACAGATGCCTGCCCATACCATAACTCCACCACCACGGGCCACTCGATCCACAACATTGACATCAGCAAAGCGCTCACCCACACGACGCCACACACGCTGTCTGCCATCTGCCCTGAACAATGTAAACCGAGATTCATCCGTGAAGAGAACACCTCTCCAACGTGCCAGACGCCATCGAATGTGAGCATTTGCCCACTCAAGTCTGTTATGGCGACGAGCTGGAGTCAGGTCAAGACCCCGATGAGGACGACGAGCATGCAGTTGAGCTTCCCTGAGACGTTTCTGACAGTTTGTGCAGAAATTGTTTGGTTATGCAAACCAATTGTTTCAGCAGCTGTCTGAGTGGCTGGTCTCAGACGATCTTGGAGGTGAATCTCTGGATGTGGAGGTCCTGGGCTGGTGTGGTTACATGTGGTCTGCGGTTGTGAGGCCGGTTGGATGTACTGCCATATTCTCTGAAACGCCTTTGGAGACGGCTTATGGTGGAGAAATGAACATTCAATGCACGAGCAACAGATCTGGTTGACATTCCTGCTGTCAGCATGCCAATTGCACGCTCCCTCAATGCTTGTGGCATCTGTGGCATTTTGCTGTGAGACAAAACTGCACATTCCAGGATGGCCTTTTATTGTGGGCAGTATAAGGTACACCTGTGCACTAATCATGATGTCAGATCAGCATCTTGATGTGGCACACCCGTGAGGTGGGATGGATTATCTCAGCAAAGCAGAAGTGCTCACTATCACACATTTAGACTGATTTGTGAACAATGTTTGAGAGAAATGGTAATATTGTGTATCTGGAATGAATTTTAGATCTTTAAGTCCATCTTATGATGGGAGCAGAAACAAAGGTGTTGCGTTTATATTTTTGTTGAGTGTATTTTTTGGTTTTGTGGCCACAATGGCCTTTATTGACAGTGGATAGGCTTACAGAAAGGGGGAACAACCGGCCCATTCGGCAAATGTCCCTGGGCCCGAGTCGAACCCGGGACAACCGCATCGAGGACTAAGGCCTCTGCGGCATGGGGCACCCGTCTTCAACCACTGCTCCACGCGATGCTCCACCCATTAGTATCTAATCTTTAATTTCCTGACATGTCGAGATGATGTTTCAATATTTCCACATCATTTTCAAATGATGCCATACATTTTGCGTCCACTGGTCCCTCCTGTAGCGAAACCTCCACACACTATAATGCTGCCACCCTCATACTTTCATCCCGTTGGGGTACAATACTTGTTTCACAATAGGCAAGACCTTTTTTTTCTTTGGACTTTCCGATAATGTCACAGAAGCAGTGTGTTTGAGGTGTTTCCTTAAAATATATCCACAGGTATTCCTCTATTGAACACAAATGTGAATTAATCAGAATCTCACAAAGACCAGACATCCTTATTTTGGCTTTCCTAAACAACTTCCATTCATAGGAATCTTAGTTTATGCCATGGATATTCAAATAAAATTTAAGGAGGTCCAGTCAGAGAAGATTTATTGAGCCCAAGGTCCGGAAGACCATAATGTCCTACAATTTAGTGTGATACTATATATATATTTAAGTATCTTAGCAGTTGTATCAACACCTGCGTTATTGATTTCAAATGAATTCAGTGTAATTTAAATACTTTCTACAACATTTATTGTTGTAACACGTAACAAAGTGCTGAACATGTATGTATGATTTCTGAAGTGTGTTATATTCTCTCATTTACTAAATAAAAGTAACATAACATGTCAATGAGAACATAAGACTTGGCAACTGTCCATGTTCACAACTAACTTCAAAAATGTAGGAAAAGCTTGATTTTTAAATTTTTCTTTGTCACGTGTAGACTCCATCCATCCATCCATCCATCAATCTTCTTCCGCTTATCTGGGGTCGAGTCTCTTGGGGGCAGCAGCTTAAGCAGAGAGACCCTCTACCCAGCCACTTGGACCAGCACCTCAGGAGGAATCCCAAGGCTATCCTAGGCCAGCCAAGAAACATAGTCTCTCCAGCGTGTCTGGGTCTTCCTCTGGGTCTCCTCCTGGTGGAACATGCCTGGCGCCCAGCAGGCATCCTGACCAAATACCCGAGCCACCTTAACTGACTCCTCTCAATGTGGAGGAGCAGCAGTTCTACTCTGAGCTCCTCCTGGATGACCGAGCTTCTCACCCTATCTCTAAGGGAGAGATAGGGTGTATCTGTGATATAGATCTTTCGATCACTACCCAGAGTTTGTGACCATAGATGAGGGTAGGAATGTAGATCGACGGATAAATCGAAAGCCTTGCTTTTCAGCTCAGCTCTTTCTTCACCATGACAGACTAGTACAGCACCCGCATCACTGCAGACGCCGTACCAATACACCTCCATTGTTCCCTCATTCGTGAAGAAGACCCCCAGATACTTAAACTCCTGCACTTGGAGAAGGACCTCATCCCCGACCCGGAAAAGGCGCTCTGCCCTTTTCCGGCTCAAGACCATGGTCTCGGATTTGGAGGTGCTGATTCTCATCCAAGCTGCCTCACACTCGGCTGCAAACTGCTCGAGCAAAAGCCGGAGCTTTCTTTTTTTTCATGTAGACTCCTCTTTCTCAAACAATTTTTAAACATTTTACGTCAACAGACGTTTTAACTGAGCATATTTAATTCAATTCAATTCAGTTTAATTATATAGCGCAAATTCACAACAGATGTCATCTCAAGGCACTTAACAAGAAGTCATTTCAATACATTTATACAAACATTCCAATCAGTTAAAAAGTTTCCTATTTAAGGAATCCCAGCAGATTACGTCAGTCATTGGCGTGAGGTTGGGCCCCGTTGATGCAGACTTTCCAACCACAGCAATCCTTCAGCAATCCCTCATACTGTGCAAGCATGTAGCGACGGTGGAGAGGAAAAACTCCCCTTTAACAGGAAGAAACCTCCAACAGAACCAGAACCAGGCTCAGTAGGAGCGGCCATCTGCCACGACCGTCTGGGGGTTTGAGAAGACAGAGCAGAAACACAGAAGGAACAGAAGATCTGATATAAGAGAACTTTCTATGTTACAGAAAGTAAAAAGTTGATAACAGGACACAGTGGATGTTCAGTTAATGGGAGCATCATCCCAGTCAATGCCCCCCGTCCAACAGGGCATTGCAGCCAAGCAGGATATCAAGGCAAGGCAAGGCAAGGCAATTTTATTTGTATAGCACACTTTCAACAGCAGGGTAATTCAAGGTGCTTTACATGATTTGGTGATTTTTTTAAAAACACATAAAAGAAACACACATTACACATGATACACAATAAAGCAAGAGAAAAATAAAAAAAGCAAGAGAGCATGAACACATTTCATACATATGACATCAAGCATTTACTCAAAGGCAATTCTAAACAGATGGGTTTTTAGTCTCGATTTAAAGCAGTTCAGAGTTTCAGCAGCTCTACACTCGTCAGGAAGTCTGTTCCAGATAAGGGGAACATAAAAAGTGAAAGCTGCTTCTCCATGTTTAGTTCTGAGTCTAGGGATGTTTAGTAGGCTAGAGTTGGAGGACCTGAGTGGTCTTGGTGGTTGGTAACCTGACAACAGGTCTTCAACATATTTTGTAGCTAAGCCATGTAATGATTTATAAACTAGTAAAAGTATTTTAAAGTCTATTCTCTGAGCTACAGGGAGCCAGTGTAAGGACTTTAGAACTGGGGTGATGTGCTCTACTTTCCTGGTTCTAGTGAGGACGCGAGCGGCAGCGTTCTGGATCAGCTGTAGCTGTCTGATTGACTTTTTAGGCAGACCTGTGAAGATGCTGTTGCAGTAATCAATCCGACTAAAGATAAACGCATGGATGAGTTTTTCTAGGTCGTGTTGCAAAATCAGTCCTTTAATCCTAGAGATGTTCTTCAGGTGATAGAACGCTGACCTTGTTATTGCCTTTATGTGACCCTGGAGGTTCAGGTCTGAGTCCATTACTACACCTAGGTTTCGAACCTGATCAGTAGTTTCTAGCTGTATTAATTATAGCTGTGTGGTGACTCTTGATCGTTCCTCCTTGGGTCCAAAAATAATCACTTCAGTTTTGTTTCTATTCAGCTGGAGAAAGTTATGGCACATCCATCAATTTATTTGGTCAATGCATTGATTTAGGGTTTGAATGGGTTCAGAGTCACCTGGTGACATTGTAATGTAGAGCTGAGTGTCATCTGCGTAGTTATGGTAGCTAATGTTATTGGTTGCTATAATCTTGCCTAGTGGGAGCATGTAGATATTAAATAAGAGGGGCCCCAGGATGGAGCCCTGGGGCACCCCACATGTGATTTCTGTTCGTTCTGATGAAAAGTTTCCTATTGAAACATAGAAGTCCCTGTTCTTTAGGTAAGACTCGAACCAGCCAAGTACTGTACCAGAGAGTCCGACCCAGCTCTCCAGTCGTTCCAATAAAATATCATGATCAACAGTGTCAAATGCTGCACTGAGGTCCAACAGAACCAGCACTGTGGTTCTTCCACAGTCTGTATTTATGCGGATGTCATTAAATACTTTGACGAGGACAGTCTCGGTGCTGTGGTGAGCGCGGAAACCAGACTGAAAAGCATCAAAACGGTTTGTCATTGTTATGAAGCCATTTAACTGCTGAAACACAGCTTTTCAATAATCTTACTGATGAATGGGAGATTAGAGATTGGCCTGTAGTTCTGCAATAACGTGTTGTCCAGATTTTTCTTCTTTAGCAGTGGTTTAATAACTGCTGTTTTTAAAGCCTGAGGGAAGACACCTGATAGCAGTGATGAGTTCACTATTTGAACAAGATCAGAACCAATAACAGGAAGAACCTTCTTTAGAAAAGCTGTGGGTAGGATATCAAGACAGCAGGAGGAGGAGCTTAATTGGATAATGATTTTTCTGGTTTAATTCGTGGAATTCAGACATTATCTCTACATTGTTGTTGATTGGGGATAGCACTGGTTGTGGGTTCGATATTGAGGTACAGATTGACCGTCTAATTGTTAGAATCTTTTCAGTGAAAAAGCTGGCAAATTCATTGCAGGCCCTGGTAGAATTTAGTTCAGGGGCTACTGTCACTAAAGGATTAGTTAGTCTTTCCACTGTTGCAAATAGAGTCCGTGCATTATTAATGTTTCTGTTGATGATTTCAGAAAAGAACGATTCCCTAGCATCTTTTATAGTTAGCTGATATCTATTCAGTCTCTCTTTGTAGATCTCACAGTGAACCTGGAGTCGAGTTTTCCGCCATTTTCTCTCGGCTCGTCGACACTCTCTTTTTTCACTACGTACCAGTGGATTACTTGTCCACGGAGACTTCTTTCTACCTGAAACTACTTTCACTTTAGTTGGAGCAATGGAATCCATGATGTCTGAGATTTTCGCAAGGAAATTATCTACTAACTTATTTACTGAGTTTGAGTTGGGAGATGAGGGGGATGTGGTGGAAGGATAAATACGTTTAAAGGTTTCTACTGAACTGTCCCCTAGAAAACGCTTTTTTATAGTGGTCTTACTGTGGCTGGATAATTTAGCAGAGATGGTACTTTCAAAGAAAATACAAAAATGGTCAGATAATGCAATATTAATTACAGAGATGTCAGAAATATTTAAACCTTTGCTGATAATTAAGTCCAGAGTGTATCCTTTATTGTGTGTTGGTTGTTTGACATGCTGGATCAGTCCGAAGTTCTGGAGAGTATCATCTAATGGTTTTGCTTGTCTATCTTGGGGGTTGTCGGTATGGATGTTAAAGTCCCCCACGATGATTAGTTGGTCATAGTCGATACATATTACAGAAAGAAGGTCATTAAAATCATTAAAGAATTTAGAGTTAAGTTTTGGTGGTTTATATAAACTTAGAAATAACGCTTTAAAAGGGGGTGTAAATTATGCTCAGCGATGAAGTCATTGATAAGAAAAGACTTCCCGGATAAAGATCTAATGTTTAATAAAGCTAACGTAAGTATTGTGATGATGGGCAGCTGAACCTTCTGACAGGTTATCAATTTGAGATTTTGTTTAATATGAGAGCGTGTGGTTAACGGTTTATGTTTCCTGCTGCTGATAATCACTGATATAGCCTCAGGGGTGCCGGGTGAATTCTGGGAGACGGTAGGGGTGGATTTATTGCCCGGTTCCCTCAAATATCAAATATCTGTAATAATCAGTGGGGGGAAGCTCCCAGGCTTGTTGACACTAGTCCCAGGCGTTTAGTGTAGTCTAAGTTTAGGTGTTAATTGTGTCCCAAATTTGATTTGCTCGTTCAGTCTGTCTGTAAAGTTTCTAAATGGAGACTCATTTGATGTGGCTGAGTCACAGGAAGATGAAGACTTAATCTCTGATGGTTGTTTATCTGTTCGGTCCTGTGGTGTCATCATGACTTGCTGTTTTTGTTCTCTGATATCCATGGGCGCCTCAAGGTCAGCTTTTGGGAGCAAGTGTTTTGCTTTCTAATTTTGATAAGAAAAAATGTTTGCTGCTAAGAGCCTTACTCCGACCTTGTTCAAATAGCGCATCCCTTCTTTGAACACATGATTAGCACTTCCAAATACTTTGAAATTATTAATAAATGTGAACGACTTCTCAGCTGATTGTTTCTTCAACCATTTATGGAGCATGCGGAGTCTGCTAAATCTTTCACCATTCCCTTCAGGGACTGGTCTGCTGATGAGGATGTTTACGTTGAGTCCATCAAGTCTCTGTAGGAGATAAGAAAAGTCTCTCTTCAGAATCTCTGATTGTCTCATCGCGATATCTGCTGATCCAGCGTGAATGACAAGCTTTTCCAAAGCAGGATGTTGGTCCAAGATTTTAGGGATTTTTTCTGATATTTCTCTCACTGTATTTTTGTAGCAGCTATAAACTTTGGTATTCTTGCTACAAAAAGCCTCAGTTCCATTAATTGATCCATCTTGTATGATAACAATCTTTGCTGGGGGGGCTCTTACTTTGTTATGTGTCCGTTTGATGTGGCTGGGTTTCTCCTGGTAGCTTTGACTGGTCCCAGGGGCTGCGTCATCTTTAGGGGAACTCAAGGCTGCGAATCTGTTTTTCAGCAGGATTCCAGGTGGAGAAATATCTCTTGTTTTTGGCTGAAACCTCTTATGTATACTTTTAGCAAAAGCGGCAGTTCTGGGTTCAGAGGTTTCTCTGTGCCGGAGTTTCTTTTGTTTTTTCTTCCTCAGAGAACAGGCTGGGGTTGATTTCATGCGTTTTAAAGCTGGCCAGTTTTCATTATAGTGCGGAGTTCTGCCGCTCAGACGCCTGTAGGGAGTCTCTGTGACACGGTTAGACCGATGTAACACCGGGCTGATAGGCTGTTCCCTGTTTGTATTCAACGGTAAAGTGGTGTCATTTTGTCCATAATCAGCGTGAAGATCAAAATTAATTTCCAGACGACGTAGCTTCGTTTCAATGCCCTCAATTCTGTGGAGCAGTTTTTCAAAATCCTCAGCTGAGCAAAAAACCATGTTGATAAGTCCATAAAAAAGTAATCCAAGAAGAGATCTGGTCTAATACAGAAACTCCAGGGGCTGGGTAGATAAAGTAACTAAGAAAAAGTTAAGAAAAGAAAATAAGAAAAGAAAACAGAAAATAAAATAAAGTGAATGGATCTGGAGAGAGACAGAGAGCAGCTGCTCCTCCTTCAGCAGTCACAGATAATAAAAAAAATCAGACCAGGTGGAGCTTCTTTAGAGAGAAAATCACTGAGAGAAAACAAAGTTAACAGTCGAAATAACAGAATGTACTATAATACAACTGGAGAGTGGTAGTAGAAAAGGAAGCAGCAGAGTGAAGAAAATTGGTCAGTCTGTCCTCCAGCAATGTAAGGCTATAGCAGCATAACTGCAGAGTAGCTCGGTATGGCCTTAGCCACTCTAACTATAAGCTTTATCAAAAAATAAAGTTTTAAGCCTGGCCTTAAAAGTTAACAGAGTGTCTGCCTCACGGACTAATAACTAGTCAGCCTTCTCAGCCTTCTCAAACCAAGGCTCACTCCTTGGTTTAACGCAGAGTTCAGAACTTTAAAGCAGAATACTAGGAAGTTGGAGAGAAAATGGCGCCCTACACACCTAGAGGATTCCTATTTAACCAGGAATAACAGTCTACTGCTGTATAAAAAGACCCTTCAACAAGCTAGAACAGCATATTTTTCAACATTAATAGAGGCGAATAAAAACAATCCTAGGTTTCTTTTTAGTACAGTTGCCACAGTCATAGCTCTGCTGAGCCAACTATACCCCCAGCTCTTAGCAGTGATGATTTTATGAGATTCTTCATAAATAAAATTAATTATATTAAGAATAAAATAATTGGCATCCTCCCAAACATGATTACTTCTTCCTCATCAAATGAGGCAGCATCGGAAAGAACTGTAGAAACTAATTTGTGCTTAGGCTGTTTTGATTCAGTCGAGCTTTCGGAATTATCAAAAATATTAGCCTCATCTAAACCTTCAACTGTATGTTTGACCCAATCCCAACCAAATGATTTAAGGAAGTGTTCCATTAGGTTCCTGGCCCCATTTTGGATATGATGAATCTATCCTTAGTAAACAGATACGTAACACAGGAATTTAAGATAGCTGCAATTAAACCTTTACTCAAGAAACCTTCCCTTGATCAAGATGACTTAGGGAATTACAGACCTATATCTAACCCTAATTTCTTATCCAAAGTCCTTGAGAAAATAGTTGCTAGTCAAGTTTGAGAGCATCTAAACAGTAGCGACCTGTTTGAAGAGTTTCAGTCAGGTTTTAGAGCTCATCATAGCACTGAAACAGCACTGGTGAAGGTTACTAATGATATTCTCGTGGCCTCAGATAATGGACTGGTGTATGTTCTGGTTTTGTTAGATCTCAGTGCTGCTTTTGAGACAGTCAATCACAATATTCTCTTAGAAAGGCTTGAACATGTTGCAGGGATCAAAGTAACAGCACTAGGCTGGTTTAAATCATATTTGTCTGATTGATTCCAGTTTGTTAATCTAAATGATACATTTTCTTTACACTCAAGGGTTACTTGTGGAGTTCCACAGGGTTCTGTGCTTGGACCAATTCTTTTCACCATATATATGCTTCCAATTGGTAGAATCATTAGACAGCATGGGATAAATTTCCACAGCTATGCCGATTATGCTCAACTATATTTATCCATAAATCCTGATGAACCCAGTCAGTTAGGTAGATTACAGGCATGTCTGGAAGACACAAAAACATGGATGACTCTAAACGTTTTGCTCTTAAATTCTAACAAGACAGAAGTTACGGTCTTTGGACCAAAAGATCTAAAAAAGAAACTGATTAGTCAATCACTTCATCTGGATGGCATTAAATTGGCCCCCATTAATAACGTAAATGACCTCTGCATTATTTTTGACCAAGACTTGACATTTAAATCCCATATTAAACAGGATTCTAGGATTTATTTTTTTGACCTCCGGAATATAGCTAAAATTAGAAACATCTTGTCTGGGAGTGATGCTGAGAAACTAGGCCATGCTTTTTCTACCTCAAGGGTGGACTACTGTAATTCTTTACTTTATCAGGTAGTCCACGAAATGCCATTAAAAGCCTTCAGTTGATCCAAAATGCGGCAGCAAGAGTTCTGATGAATATTAAAAAGAGAGATCACATTTTTCCTGTTTTAGCTTCCCTTCATTGGCTGCCTGTTAAATCCAGAATAGATTTTAAGATCCTCTTTCTTACATACAAAGCCCTTACGAATCAAGCTCCATCATACATCAGAGATCTAATTGTTTCATATGTTCCAAACAGAGCACTTCTCTCTCAGACTGCTGGTTTACTTGTAGTTCGTAGGATTTCTAAAAGTAGAATGGGAGGCAGATCTTTTAGTTATCAGGCCCCTCTCCTGTGCAACCAGCTCCAAGTTTTAGTCCATGAGGTAGACACCCTGTCTACTTTTAAGGCCAGGCTTAAAATTTTCTTTTCGATAAAGCTTATAGTTAATAGTGGCTATAGTAGTGGCATCCTGAGCTATCTCTGTAGTTATGCTGCTATAGGCTTAGACTGCTGGAGGACAGACTTACCAATTTTCTTCACTCTGCTACTTCCTTTTCTACTACTACTCTCCAGTTGTATTACAGTACATTCTTTTATTTTGACTGTTAACTTTGTTTTCTGTAAGTGTTTTTTTCTCCATAGAAGATATATCTGGTTTCGTATCCTGCTTGGCTGCAATGCCCTGTTGGACGGGGGGCATCGACTGGGATGATGCTCCCAGTAACTGAACCTCCACCGTGTCATGTTATCAACTTTTGACTTTCTGTAATTCAATTCAATTCAATTCAGTTTATTTATATAGCGCCAATTCACAACAGATGTCATCTCAAGGCACTTAACAAGAAGTAATTTCAATACATTTATACAAACATTCCAATCAGTTATAAAGTTTCCTATTTAAGGAATCCCAGCAGATTGTGTCAGTCATTGGTGTGAGATTGGGAAGACTTTCAACCACAGCAATCCTTCAGCAATCCCTCATCCTGAGAAAGCATGTAGCAACGGTGGAGAGGAAAAACTCCCCTTTCACAGGAAGAAACCTCCAACAGAACCAGGCTCAGTAGGAGCGGCCATCTGCCACGACCGTCTGGGGGTTTGAGAAGACAGAGCAGAGACACAGAAGGAACAAAAGATCCGATATAAGAGTACTCTCTATGTTACAGAAAGTAAAAAGTTGATAACAGGACACAGTGGATGTTCAGCCACTGGGAATTCAGAAATCCACTCAGGATTTAAAAGCAAAAAGTTTAGATTCATCCATGTTTTTATGTCTTCCAGACATGCCTGTAATATACCTAACTGACTGGGGTCATCAGGATTTATGGATAAATATAGTTGTGTATCATCGGCATAGCTGTGGAAATTTATCCCATGCTGTCTAATGATTCTACCAATTGGAAGCATATATATGGTGGAAAGAATTATTCCAACCACAGAACCCTGTGTAACTCCACAAGTAACCCCTGAGAGTGAAGAGGATTGATCATTTAGATGAACAAACTGGAATCTGTCAGACAAATATGTTTTGAACCAGCCTAGTGCTGTTCCTTTGATCCCTGCAACATGTTCAAGCCTTTTTAAGAGAATATTGGGATCGACTGTGTCAAAAGCAGCACTGAGATCTAACAAAACCAGAACAGACACCAGTCCATTATCTGAGGCCATGAGAATATCATTAGTAACCTTCATCAGTGCTGTTTCATGAGCTCTAAAACCTGACTGAAACTCTTCAAACAGCTCGTTACTGTTTAGATGCTCACAGACTTGATTAGCAACAATTTTCTCAAGGATTTTGGATAAGAAAGGAAGGTTAGATATAGGTCTGTAATTCACTAAGTCATCTTGATCAAGGGAAGGTTTCTTGAGTAAAGGTTTAATTACAGCTATTTTAAATTCTTGTGGTATGTATCCGTTTACTAAGGATAGATTCATCATATCTAAAATGGGGCCAGGAACCAAATGTAATATAGAAAGTAGTCTTATATCAGATCTTCTGTTCCTTCTGTGTCCCTGCTCTGTCTTCTCAAACCCTAAGACGGTCGTGGCAGATGGCCGCTCCTACTGAGCCTGGTTCTGTTGGAGGTTTCTTCCTGTTAAAGGGGAGTTTTTCCTCTCCACCGTCACTACATGCTTACTCAGTATGAGGGATTGCTGAAGTATTGCTGTGGTTGGAAAATCTGCATCAATGGGGCCCAACCTCACGCCAATGACTGACGCAATCTGCTGGGATTCCTTAAAGATTAAACTTTTTTAACTGATTAGCATGTTTGTATAAATGTATTGAAATGACTTCTTGTTAAGTGTCTTGAGATGACATCTGTTGTGAATCGGCGCTATATAAATAAACTGAATTGAATTGAATTAAATGTCAGTACAAGGTCCAGAGTTTGTTTACCTGAGTGGGTGGGCCCCTGTACTTTTTTTTGTAAAGCCAATTGAGTCTAAAATAGCATTAAAGGCTGCATTTAGGCTATCACTTTCAGAGTCCACATGAATATTGAAGTACCCCACTATAATGACCTTATCAGGATTTAATACTAAATCGATAAAAAATGTGAAATCTGATCCAAGAATTGAGAGTACGGGCCTGGTGGATGATACAAAACCACAAACAAAAATGGTCTAATGTTTTGCAACTTTGATGATGAAAATTAAGGGTTAGATATTCAAAACGAACTGTAGCTATCAATTGGTCTGGGATTAATTAGTAAATCAGAATGAAAAATGGTTGCAACTCCTCCTCCTCACCCAGAACTTCTAGGAATTTGAAAATTTAAATGATAGGAGTTGACTCATTTATACTGACATAATCCTCCTGCTGCAACCAGGTTTCTGTGAGACAAAGCAAATCAATGTGATTATCACAAATCAAGTCATTTACTAACAAAGTCTTTGAGGAGAGAGATCTTATGTTTAATAAACCACATTTAATAGATTTATTTTTCTGTTTAGTCAAAGTCGTATTTATTTTTAGAAATTTCCATGATTTGCTTTTGTTGGCTTAACTTTTAATCCATTTCATTTTGGCCATGGGCAAGACACTGTTTCTATAGGGTAATGGGTGGGTAACAGTACAGAAGCTGCAGAGTGGTGGGTTAAACTACGACTCTGCTTCCTGGTCTGGACCCTGGGTTGTCAGTGTTTGGGAGGACTAATAAATCCAGCCAGTTTCCTAGAAAGAAGAGCTGCTCCATCCGAAGTGGGATGGATGCCATCTTTCTGGATCAGACCAGGTTTTCCCCAAAATGTTCGCCAGTTATCCATGTAGCCCACATCTTTTGCAGAACACCACCTAGACAACCATTGGTGGAATGACAGCATGCGGCTAAACCTGTCATCACTGGTCCGATCGGGCAGGGGACCAGAAAAGATTACCGAGTCTGACATTGTTTTGTCACCCAGCCGGCCTGAGGTCCCGGTTGCGCGGGCTCTACCGGAGGAGGGCTAGGGGGTTCTGTCCTTGTTTGCTCCGTGCTGACTAATGGGCCTCGGCTATCTGCTGGTTTTTCAACAGCGCAGAGCCGGGTCTCTAATTCCGATACCCTCGCCTCCAAAGCTATAAAAATATTACATGTATTACAGTTACCATTATCACTAAAGGAGGCAGGGAAATAACTAAATATCTGATACAGAGAGCAAGAGAGAAGAGAAGAGTTAGAGATAGGAGAGAGAAGAGTAGCCATAGCTGCAATGAAGCTAAGCTAACTAATCTAGCGAGACCTTACCATGCCAAGAAAAACTGTGTGAAACACAAGTTCCCAAAATGTAAAATACACCACCACAAAACATGTGTTTTAGTGTGCTGGTTTGTTAAAATAACTTAGAAAGGCCTCAGCACAGAGAAAATAAGATTGATTCAAGAGAGTCTGAACACCAAACAGCTCCAGGGAGTGCAACAGCAACAACAGGAAATGACGCAATACGGTTTACCCCATCACAGACCTGTCAGTCCCAGTTGCAGAAGAACTAATCAATGAATTAATCACTAAACATAAAATACATGCCCTTTATTTATCAGAATCATGACTAGATGTAAATATTGAAACATCTGTATTGATAGAATCTACTCCTCCAAATTACAATTTCTCAAGTGAGAGCAGGGAACACAGAGGAGGTGGAGGTGTAGCCACAATCTTTCACAACTCAATGAAAGGTATCCCTGGACACATTTGACTCTTTTGAATACCTAGCCACCCAGATAAATGAGCCTAACAAAGCTATATTTCTAAGTTTATATAAACCCCCAAAACTTAACTCTAAATTCTTCAATGATTTCAGCGACCTTCTTTCCATAATATGTATCGATTATGACCAATTAATCATTGTGGGGGACTTCAACATCCATACTTACAATCCCCAGGACAGACTAGCTAAAACATTAAGTGACACTCTTCACAATTTCAGCCTGACCCACCATGTCAAACAACCAACATGCAATAAAGGACACACTCTGGACTTAATTATCAGCAAAGGTTTAACTATATCTAACATCTCGGTAATTGATATCGCAGTATCTGACCATTTCTGTATTTTATTTTAAACTACTATCTCTGCTAAAATATCTAGCCACAGTGAGATAACTGTAAAAAAGTGTTTTCTCTGGGATAGTTCTGTTGAAACCTTTAAAAGTATTTACCCTTCCACCACATCCCCCTCATCTCCCAACTCCAACTCAGTAAACAAGCTGGTAGATAATTTCCTTGTGACAATCTCAGACATCATTGATTGCATTGCTCTGACTAAAGTGAAAATAGTCTCAGGTAGAAAGTCTCAGTGGACAAGCGATCCACTGGTACGTAGTGAAAAAAGGGAGTGTCGACGAGCCAAGAGAAAATTGCGGAAAACTCGACTCCATGTTCACTGTGAGATCTACAAAGAGACTGAACAGATATCGGTTAACTTTAAAAGAAGCTAGGAAATTGTTATTTTCTAAAATAATTGACAGAAACATTAATAATGCACAGACTCTGTTTGCAACAGTGGAAAGACTAACCAATCCTCCAGTGACAGTAGCCCCCAAACTAAATTCTACCAGGGCCTGCAATTAATTTGCAAACTTTTTCACTGAAAAGATTCTAACAATTAGATGGTTGGTCTGTAACGCAGCACCAAACCCACTAACAATGCTATACCCAAATAACACCAATGTGGAAAAAATGTCAGAATTTCATGAATTAAACCAAAAAAACCTTGAAGAAATCATTAACCAATTAAGGTCCTCCTCTTGCTGTCTTGATATCCTACCCACAGCTTTCCATAAGACAGTTTTCCCTGTCATTGTGTCTGATCTGATTCAAATAATTACTCATCCCTGCTGTCAGGTGTCGTCCCCCAGGCTTTAAAAACAGCAGTTATTGAACCACTACTAAAAAAGAATAATCTGGACAACATATTAATGGAGAACTACAGGCAAATTTCTAATCTTCCATTCATCAGTAAAATTATTGAAAAAGCTGTTTCAGCAGTTAAATAGCTTCATAACAATGACCAATCTCTATTATGTTTTTGAGTCTGGTTTCCGTGCTCACCACAGCACCGAGACTGCCCTCGTCAAAGTTTTCAATGACATCCACATAAATAAATCAAATCAAATCAAAGTTTATTTATAAAGCGCTTTTCATACAAAATTGCATCACAAAGTGCTTTACAGATTAAAATGACCCCACATAAAGCTACATTCCCATCCCTCCCCCACAGATTTAAAAGCATGGTCAGTTATACCCCCTCCCCCCAACCCAACTCCCATGCACACACACACAGTTAAAAGCAACAGTAAAAAAGGACAATGGGCCGAGTGCAGATGAACCATGCAAGGAAATGCCATCAGACGAGCCATCTGCAACGACAGCAGTAGATCAACAGCAGCAAATGAGGAACCGACACAGGGCGCCCAGTGGAGGCAAGGCCATGACCCCCACCTCCACCTAGGCGGCCGCAGCTGACCACCGCTCCCGGGGCAGAGGGCTCCCAAAGAGGAAACACTGGAACGGGGATTAAGATAACAAATTAAAAGCTAAAGATAAACAGTAAATAAATGTGATAAGATTAGATAGTAAAACACTGATAAAATATAATCATTCATCACATCATTTAAAAATATTAAAATAAAGAGTAAATAAGTATGAGTTTATAAAGTAAAGCACTGATTAATATTTTAACACTGATAAAATTTAGAATCATTTAGTGTAAAACATTGATAAAGTTTGATCAGGTAAAACATGCAGAGCAATCAAGCAAATACTTATAAATAATAATCAATTAAAAGCTAAGCTAAAAAGGTGAGTCTTGACCAGTGTAATGTGCTCCCGCCTCCTGGTCTTCGTCAGGACATGTGCTGCTGAATTTTGTAGTAGTTGTAAACCTGAGATAATCTTTTTGGGAAGACCAGAAAGCAGGGCATTACAGTAATCAATTCTACTGGTGATAAAAGCATGCATCAGTGTCTCCGTGTTGGCCCGAGAGAGAGTGGGGTGGAGTCTGGCTATGTTCTTTAGTTGATAAAAATCTGTTTTAGTAATATTTTTAATGTGAGGGATAAAAGTCAGCTCGGAGTCAAAAATCATGCCCAGGTTCTTCATTTGTAAAGAAGGATTAAAAGACAGTGATTGTAGTTTTGGTAAAAGTTTCTCTCTCTGAGCCTCAGGACCGGTGACTAAAACTTCAGTTTAGTCCTGGTTGAGCTGGAGAAAGTTTTCTGCCATCCAGGATTTGATGTCTAAAATGCAGTTAAAAAGTGCATCCATTGGCCGTGTGTCATCGGGAGATATGAAGATGTACAACTGTGTATCATCAGCATAACTATGAAAGTTAGCTCCATGTCCTCTGATGACACTGCCAAGAGGGAGCATATACAGGTTAAAAAGCACTGGGCCTAAAATCGAACCCTGGGGCACACCACATGTGATCTTGTGGACCTTAGAGGAGCAGGTATCTAAACTTACCATAAAAGTCCTGTCTGTGAGATAGGGTGTAAACCTTTGGTGAACAGCACCAGAGAGGCCGATCTGTTTTAAACGAGTTAAAAGAATAGTGTGGTCCACTGTATCAAAGGCAGCGGCTTAGATCCAGTAGAACCAACACTGTCACCTTCTGGGCATCATAGTTTAATCTAAAATTATTTTAAATCTTCAGAAGGGCCGTCTCTGTGCTGTGGTTCACCCTACAACCAGACTGAAATTTCTCCAGGACATTATGAGCATTAATAAAATCATTAAGTTGAATTAAAACAAGCTTTTCTAAAACTTTGCTTAAAAACGGTAAGTTGTTAAAATCATTAAAATCTAAATTGTTCTTCAGAATCAGAATCAGAATCAAAATCAGCTTTAATGGCCAAGTATGACACATACAAGGAATTTGACTCCGGCAACTTTTCTCTCCAGTACAGAACTTAAATAAGTGAAATAAATAAATAAATACAAATAAATAAGTAATAAAGGATAATATATACACCAAACCGGGGTTATTTTACAGTGAGTATGTACAGCAGTGCAGAGTTATAGTTTATTGTTATGTGAATGGAGTCACACTCTGTGACTACACAGAGTTCATCAGAGCAACAGCCTGGGGGAAAAAACAGTTCTTGTGTCGGGTGGTTTTGGCGTACAACGCTCTGTAACGCCGGCCTGACGGGAGGAGCCTAAACAGATTGTGGCCAGGGTGTGAGGGGTCTGTGGTGATTTTTCTGGCCCGCTTCTTGACCCTGGACTGGTACAGGTCCTGAATGGAGGGAAGATCAGTACCTATGATCCTCTCTGAGGACCTGACTGTTCTCTGCAGTCTGTCCTTGTCTTTTCTGGTGGCGGATCCGAACCAGACAGAGATGGATGAGGTCAGGACAGACTGGACTATTGCTGTGTAGAAGATGGTCAGCAGTTCCTGAGGCAGGTTCTGAGCTGACACAGAAAGTACAGCCTTTGCTGGGCCTTCTTTCTTATACAGTTAATGTGGGAGGTCCACTTCAGGTCCCGTGTGATGGTGGATCCTAGGAACCTGAAAGACTCCACTGTGGGGACTGGCCTGTTGATGATTATGAGAGGAGATGTTGATGGGGGTCTCTTCCTGAAGTTCACTGTCATCTCCACAGTTTTGAGCGGGTTTAGCTCCAGGTGGTTCTGACTGCACCAGAGGACCAGCTGTTCCACTTCCCCTCTGTATGCAGACTCGTCACCGTCACGGATGAGTCCAATGATGGTGGTGTCATCTGCAAACTTCAGGAGTTTCACAGAAGGGTCCCTTGACGTGCAGTCAGTGGTGTAAAGGGAGAAGAGCAGTGGGGAGAGAACACATCCCTGGGGGGCGCCGATGCTGAGGGACCGGGAGCTGGATGTGAAGTTACCCAGTTTCACCTGCTGCCTCTTGTCAGTCAGGAAACTGGTAATCCACTGACAGGTGGAAGGAGGCACGGTGAGCTGGGACATTTTTTGATGGAGGAGCTCTGGGACGATGGTGTTGAATGCAGAGCTGAAGTCCACAAACAGGACCCGAGCGTAGGTACCTGCAGAGTCTAGGTGGTGCAGGATGTAGTGGAGAGCCATGTTGACTGCGTCATCCACTGACCTGTTTGCTCTATAGGCGAACTGCAGGGGGTCTAGCAGGTGATCCGTGATGTCCTTCAGGTGGGTCAACACCAGTCGCTCAAAGGATTTCATGACAACAGATGTCAGGGCGACTGGTCTGTAGTCATTTAATCCTGTGACGGGGGACTTCTTGGGAACCGGAATGATGGTGGAGCGTTTGAGGCAGGAGGGGACCACACACAGCTCCAGGGAGTTGTTGAAGATCTGAGTGAAGATGGGAGCCAGCTGTCCAGCACAGACTTTCAGACAGGACGGAGACACTCCATCAGGACCTGATGCCTTCTTAATCCTCTGTCTCTGAAATAGTTGACGTACATCCTGTTCACAGATCCTCAGCGCAGGCAGGGGGTCAGGTACGGGGGTGGTTTGGGGTGATGCTAGGCCTTTTGTAATGGAGATGGTGGGGGAGGTGGAAGGTGTGAAAGTCGTTTCAAACCTGGAGAAAAAGTCATTGAGGTCCTCAGCCAGGCGGGGGCTCCCCACAGGGTGGGGGGATGGTCTCCTGTAGTTGGTAATGGTCTGCAGGCCCTTCCAAACTGCAGAAGAATCGTTGGCAGAAAAACGCTCCTTCAGCTTTGCACTGTAGTTCCTTTTTGCTGCCTTGATCTCCTTTGTCAGCTTGTTCCTGGCCTGCTTGTACAGGACCCGATCTCCACTCCTGTAGGCCTCCTCCTTGTCCTGGCGTAGCCGTCTCAGTTCTGCAGTGAACCATGGTTTGTTGTTGTTGAACGTGCAGAAGGTTTTGGTCTGCACACACATGTCCTCACAAAAGCTGATGTAAGATGTCACAGTGTCGGTCAGTTCGTCCAGGTCTGAGCCTGCTGCTTCAAAGACGCTCCAATCAGTGCAGTCAAAGCAGGCCTGTAACTGCATCTTTGACTCATCAGTCCATCTCCTCACAGTTCTTACTCCAGGCTTAGCAGATTTCAGCTTCTGCCTGTAAGATGGCATGAGGTGGACCAGGCAGTGGTCAGAAAGTCCCAAAGCAGCCCGGGGGACAGAGCAATATGCAATCTTTATTGTGGTGTAGCAGTGGTCTAAAGTGTTCATGTCCCTGGTGGGACACGTCATGTGTTGTCTATATTTAGGCAGTTCAAGTTTGAGATTTGCTCTATTAAAATCCCCGAGAATGATTAGCAGAGAGTCCGGGTGAGTTTTCTCCACGTCTGTGATCTGGTCGGCGAGGTGATGTAACGCCTCCGTTACGCACGCCTGCGGTGGAATGTATACAGCAACCAGCACAAACGAGGTGAACTCCCGCGGTGAATAAAATGGTCTACAGTTTATGAAAAAAGACTCTAGGTGAGGGCTGCATGTCTTCTTTAACACTGTGACATCTGTACACCAACCTTCGTTTATGTAGAAGCACGTTCCTCCTCCGTTTGACTTCCCAGACAGTTCCGCACAGCGGTCCGCTCAGAACAGCTGGAAGCCTGGCAGCTTTAGTGCGCTGTCCGGGATGGGTTCACTGGACCAGGTTTCAGTGAAGCAAAAGGCGGCAGAACGGCCAAAGTCTGAGTTCTTGGATAGGAGAAGGAGCAATTCATCCATTTTGTTAGGCAGAGAGCGGACGTTCCCCAGGTGTATGGATGGGAGAGCGGTGCGTAATCCCCGGTGCCGCAGCTTGACGAGCACTCCAGCTCGTTTCCCTCGTCGGCGTCTCCGTCTAAATCCACAGAGCGCTGCTGCTCCTCCGATCAGAATCTCCATAAAGCAGTCTGGTTGAGTAAAAACCGGTGAAAAAAGTCCGGCACTGGATAGCCCTATTTGTAAGAGTTCCTCTCTGCTAATTTTAATAGCAGAGGGAGTGCAGAAAACTATGCAAAAAAGTAAAACAGTAACTAATACTAGAGAGCGAAGTACCGAGGCGTCCATACGCGGCGCCATCATGTTTTTCATCATGGGGCCTCACACTGCCCTTTTAAAGGCGGCAGGAAAGACCCCTGTCTGAAGAGAGCAATTCATCATGGTTAAAATCTCATCCCTAAAAGATTCATAAAATTGCTTGAAAAAGGAAGTGGGAATCGGGTCCAAAACACATGGTAGCCCTCACTGAGGAGAACTTTATCAAGAGTCCCAGCGTCTACCAGGACAAAACTGTCCAGCGTTTCCTCTGGTAGAGACACACTCTCAGATTTGTCTAAAACCATGTTACTCTGAGAAGATAAAATATTACATCTGATGGTGTCTACCTTCCCTCTGAAGTGGACTGCAAACTCCTCACAAAAAGCGTTTGAGGGGATTTTCTGATATGCATTAGTAGTACAGTTAAAAATGTTGTCGATAGTGGAAAACAGAATTTTGGGATTATTTTTATGTTGTGAGATGATTCTGGAAAAATATGCGTTTCTGGAATTTCTTAAAGCATTATTATATGATTTGAGATGTGTGATGTACATTTGATGATTTGTTATTTTATTTTTCCTCCATTTTATCTCTGCCACCCTGCCGCTCCTTTTTAAACTCTTAAGGTCTTTGTTTCTCCATGGTGTTGTTGGTTTTGAGTGTGTGTTTATACACTCAACAAAAATATAAACGCAACACCTTTGTTTCTGCTCCCATTTTTCAAGAGATGGACTTAAAGATCTAAAATTCATTCCAGATACACAATATTACCATTTCTCTCAAACATTGTTCACAAATCAGTCTAAATGTGTGATAGTGAGCACTTCTGCTTTGCTGAGATAATCCATCCCACCTCACAGGTGTGCCACATCAAGATGCTGATCTGACATCACGATTAGTGCACAGGTGTACCTTATACTAACCACAATAAAAGGCCACCCTGGAATGTGCAGTTTTTTGCTTTATTGGGGGTCTGGGGACTCAGAACCGGTCAGTATCTGGTGTGACCACCATTTGCCTCATGCAGTGCAACACATCTTCTTCGCATAAAGTTTATCAGATTGTCAATTGTGGCCTGTGGAATGTTGGTCCACTC
Source organism: Valencia hispanica (assembly GCA_963556495.2). NCBI lineage: Eukaryota > Metazoa > Chordata > Actinopteri > Cyprinodontiformes > Valenciidae > Valencia > Valencia hispanica. The sequence goes on along the minus strand of OY747718.1, from coordinate 566,770 downwards.
CTCTTCAATGGCTGTGCGAAGTTGTTGGATATTAGTGGGAACTGGTACACGCTGTCGTATACGCCGGTCAAGCACATCCCAAACATGCTCAATGGATGACATGTCTGGTGAGTATGCTGGCCATGCAAGAACTGGGACATTTTCAGCTTCCAAGAATTGTGTACAGATCCTTGCAACATGGGGCCGTGCATTATCTTGCTGAAACATGAGGTGATGTTCATGGATGTATGGCACAACAATGGGCCTCAAGATCTCATCACGGTATCTCTGTGCATTCAAAATGCCATCAATAAAATGCACCTGTGTTCTTCGTCCATAACAGATGCCTGCCCATACCATAACCCCACCACCACCATGGGCCACTCGATCCACAACATTGACATCAGCAAAGCGCTCACCCACACGACGCCACACACACTGTCTGCCATCTGCCCTGAACAATGTAAACCGAGATTCATCCGTGAAGAGAAGACCTCTCCAACGTGCCAGACGCCATCAAATTTGAGCATTTGCCCACTCAAGACTGTTACGGCGACGAGCTGGAGTCAGGTCAAGACCCCGATGAGGACGACGAGCATGCAGTTGAGCTTCCCTGAGACGTTTCTGACAGTTTGTGCAGAAATTGTTTGGTTATGCAAACCAATTGTTTCAGCACCTGTCTGAGTGGCTGGTCTCAGACGATCTTGGAGGTGAATCTCTGGATGTGGAGGTCCTGGGCTGGTGTGGTTACATGTGGTCTGCGGTTGTGAGGCCGGTTGGATGTACTGCCATATTCTCTGAAACGCCTTTGGAGACGGCTTATGGTGGAGAAATGAACATTCAATGCACGAGCAACAGATCTGGTTGACATTCCTGCTGTCAGCATGCCAATTGCACGCTCCCTCAATGCTTGTGGCATCTGTGGCATTTTGCTGTGAGACAAAACTGCCCATTCCAGGGTGGCCTTTTATTGTGGGCAGTATAAGGTACACCTGTGCACTAATCATGATGTCAGATCAGCATCTTGATGTGGCACACCTGTGAGGTGGGATGGATTATCTCAGCAAAGCAGAAGTGCTCACTATCACACATTTAGACTGATTTGTGAACAATGTTTGAGAGAAATGGTAATATTGTGTATCTGGAATGAATTTTAGATCTTTCAGTCCATCTCATGAAAAATGGGAGCAGAAACAAAGGTGTTGCGTTTATATTTTTGTTGAGTGTAACTTAAAATGGAGCCAGCAGGTAAAGAGCGGATTGAAGCCTTCTGTTAAAATTATTGACAATAAAATCACAGGGGGCAGGTAAAACAATAGGAGGATTCTTTTTAAAAAATTTCCAGAAAACCTGCAGCCACTTCAGGGGTTAGATGGCGCTTCCTGACAGTTCTCACAGAGGTCTCCTGCTGGATAAAACTGGTGATATTAAAAAACACAGTAATGGTCAGAGACAGCCAAGACAACAGAGGACAAACTGGTGGACAGGCCATACGTGATGACCAAGTCCAGGGTGTGTCCTCTGTTGTGAGTCGGCTGCGTGACATGTTGACTAAAATCCATATAATTCAAAATATTTTAAAATTCTGTTGATAAAGGATCTAATGTTATCTATATGTAGATTTAAATCACCAGCTAAAAATATTCTTTCATGAGAGTTGTGCAAAATTGATAAAAACTCTGAAAATTCTTAAATAAAGAGTGCACTCTTTTTAGGAGGCCTATAAACTGTGACACATAAAATCTGACGAGTGCTAAAAACAGACGCAGTATATTCAAAAGTGCTAAAATGATCAACAGGTTGAAAACAGGTTTGGCAGAAAGCGTTGGTGAACAAATAAAAGTAGTTCCGCCTACCCTTTTGCTACTCGTTATATAAGTGAAGTTAAAATTTGGTGGGGAGGCATCTGTAATCATCTGCACTCAGCCATGTTTCCGTTAAAAATAAACAATTAATATTATGGTCTAAAATTAGGTCATTGATTATAAAAGTTTTATTCAGCAGAGAGCGAACATTTACACCTCCGGCGTTCGGCAGTCCGATTCCAGCGATGGATTCCCCCTCCGCAGCTTCACCGGGCTGGCAGGGAATTGTGTCCGCCAGATGAGCGCTGTTGGCGGCAGCGAAAGTCCGGTCGAAGATGATGTCCACGTTGCGCTCATGGTCCTGGATTTGATGGAGTGTGGAGATCCTCTGCTCCAGCTCCAGAACTTTTTGTGTTAATTTAAAACAGCCATCAAATCGGGGGTACAGGTGAGTGGAGGCATGATGAAATAAAAAGTAGTCCGTGCTCGGATTAAAAACGCCCCCGATAAAAACAAGTTGCTAAAAGTCAGTGGTGTTAAAATCGGTTAAAACTAGTCATAAAAAACGATTTAAAACCAGTTAAAACCGTGTTAATTAGGGAGCCCAATTTGGCAAGTCTCTCTGTCAAATACAGTGGTAGAACCACAGTACTTGTTCTGTTGGACCTCAGTGCAGCATTTGACACTGTTGATCATGATATATTATCAGAACGACTGGATAGCTGGGTCGGACTCTCTGGTACAGTACTTGGCTGGTTCGAGTCTTACTTAAAGAACAGGGACTTCTTTGTTTTAATAGGAAACTTTTCATCAGAACAAACAGAAATCAAATGTGGGATGCCCCAGGGCTCCATCCTGGGGCTCCTCTTATTTAATATCTACATGCTCCCACTAGCCCAGATTATAACAAGCAATAAGATTAGCTACCATAATTATGCAGATGATACTAAGCTTTACATTACGATGTCACCAGGTGACTTTGAACCCATCCAAACGCTAAGTACAGGTCCTTCTCAAAAAATTAGCATATTGTGATAAAGTTCATTCTTTTCCATAATGTAATGATAAAAATTTCTGTAGTCTTGTTGGTGTTCAGATCCAAGTTGTTCCCGATACACCACTCCAATAGCTGCCATACTTCCTCTCTATAAGCTGACTCGTCTCCCCCTGTGATCAAGCCAACCACGGTAGTATCGTAGGCAAATTTTATGATGTTGTTTGAGGGGCAGATCGGAGTACAGTCCGAGGTATAAAGGGTGTACAAGAAGGGGCTCAGTACACAGCCTTGGGGAGAGCCTGTACTGAGCACCAGAGTGGAGGAGCAGGACTGACCCATCCTGACGACCTGCGGTCGATTAGTCAGGAATTTTTTCGTCCAGGAGCAGATAGTGGTGGGGAAGTCCAAGTTTGCCAGCTTCTCCACTAGAATGTCAGGAATAATGGTGTTAAAAGCTGAGCTGTAGTCCACAAACAGCATTCTGACATAGGTCCTTGGGCGCTCCAGATGGTTAAGAGCCACGTGGCTAGCTATGGCAACGGCATCCTCTGCTGAGCGGTTGGCCCTGTAGGCGATCTGATGAGGATCGAAGTTCCTGCTGTTGATTGGATGAAATCTTATCTGTCAGATATAAAGCAAGCAATAAAAATAGGAAATTCACAGTCCTCCTACCTACCTTGCATGGCAGGAGTTCCACAAGGTTCAGTACTAGGCCCGTTACGATTTTCTATATATGCTAATAATTTACCACTGGTTTGTCCACATATTAAAATTCAAATGTATGCTGATGATACGGAAGTGTATGCACATGCAAAAACAAGACAATAAGTTGCTAAAATTCTTACTGCCGCAATGGTACCAGTGTTTCACTGGCTTAAAAACTCAAGTTTACACTTGAATACCACAAGAACTGTGTGCATGTTTTTCTCAAGGCTACCAGCAAAGGGACAGGAGCAGCTCGTATTAGTCAATGGAGAGAGACTAATTGTGGTAGAGCAATTTAAGTATCTCGGTGTGGTCTTTGACTCAAACTTAACATTTAAACAACATGTAACAAAAATTTCTAACATTATTAAGTTTAACTTATCAAATTTATGGTATATAAGGCCTTTCCTGACAGGTGAGTGAGCTAAGGCTTACATGCATGCCATGATAATTACTCACATAGCATACTATTATAAACATGGTCTTCTCTAACAGAAAGCATTTTAAAACCCATTAAGGTTGCATTCACTCCAGCCCTGTTTAGTCCGCTTGAATGGAACTTCAGTTCGTTTGCCCAGAAAGTCTGTTTCTTTGAAGGAGGTGTGAATGCATAATCAAACTCTGATTCGGAACAAACAAGCGAACTCTAGTCTGTCTAAAAACGTAAGGCAAGGCAATTTTATTTGTATAGCACACTTTCAACAAGAAGGTCATTTCAAGGTGCTGTACATGATTAAGCGGTAAAATAAAAATAGCAGTAAAACACAGACAAAGCATATAAAGTAAAAACAGCAATACAGCATGAAGCACATACTGATACATCAAAGCATTAGAAAGCATATAATGTAAAAACAGCAGTAAAACAAGAAGAATACACAAAACATGATACATCAAAGCATTACTCAAAGGCAGCTCTAAACAGATACGTTTTTAGTTGTGATTTAAATGAACTCAGTGTTTCAGCAGCTTTGCAGTTTTTTGGAAGTTTGTTCCAAATTAGAGGAGCATAGAAACTGAAAGCTGCTTCTCCATGTTTGGTTCTAATTCTAGGGATGGTGAGTAGACTGGAATTAGAGGACCTGAGTGGTCTGGGGGGTTGGTATAGTAACAGCAGATCTTCAATATACTTTGGTGCTAAGCCATTCGGTGATTTATAAACTAGTAAAAGTATGTTGAAGTCTATACTCTGAGCTACAGGGAGCCAGTGTAAGGACTTCAGAACTGGGGTGATGTGGTCTACTTTCCTGGTTCTAGTGAGGAAGACGAGCAGCAGCATTCTGGATCAGCTGCAGCTGTCTAATTGACTTTTTAGGCAGACCTGTGAAGACGCTGTTGCAGTAATCAATCCGACTAAAGATAAATGCATGGATGAGTTTTTCAAGGTCCTGTTGTGACATTAGTCCTTTAATCCTAGAAATGTTCTTCAAGTGATAGAAGGCGGACCTTGTTATTGCCTTTATGTGACCCTGGAGGTTCAGGTCTGAGTCCATAACTAGACCTAGATTTCTGGCCTGATCAGTAGTTTCTAGCTGTATTAACTGGAGCTGTGTGCTGACTATTGATCTTTCCTCTTTAGGTCCAAAAGTAATTACTTCTGTTTTGTTTCTGTTCAGTTGGAGGAAGTTATGACACATCCATCCATTGATTTGCTCGATGCATGTACAGGTCCTTCCAAAAAATTAGCATATTGTGATAAAGTTCATTCTTTTCCATAATGTAAGGAGAAAAATTAAACTTTCATATATTTTAGATTAATTGCACACCAACTGAAATATTTCAGGTCTTTTATTGTTTTAAAACTGATGATTTTGGCATACAGCTCATGAAAACCCAAAATTCCTATCTCAAAAAATTAGCATATCATGAAAAGGTTCTCTAAACGAGCTATTAACCTAATCATCTGAATCAACTAATTAACTCTAAACACTTGCAAAAGATTCCTGAGGCTTTTAAAAACTCCCAGCCTGGTTCATTATTCAAAACCGCAATCATGGGTAAGACTGCCGACCTGACTGCTGCCCAGAAGGCCATCATTGACACCCTCAAGCAAGAGGGTAAGACACAGAAAGAAATTTCTGAACGAATAGGCTGTTCCCAGAGTGCTGTATCAAGGCACCTCAGTGGGAAGTCTGTGGGAAGGAAAAGGTGTGGCAGAAAACGCTGCACAACGAGAAGAGGTGACCGGACCCTGAGGAAGATTGTGGAGAAGGACCGATTCCAGACCTTGGGGGACCTGCGGAAGCAGTGGACTGAGTCTGGAGTAGAAACATCCAGAGCCACCGTGCACAGGCGTGTGCAGGAAATGGGCTACAGGTGCCGCATTCCCCAGGTCAAGCCACTTTTGAACCAGAAACAGCGGCCGAAGCGCCTGACCTGGGCTACAGAGAAGCAGCACTGGACTGTTGCTCAGTGGTCCAAAGTACTTTTTTCGGATGAAAGCAAATTTTGCATGTCATTCGGAAATCAAGGTACCAGAGTCTGGAGGAAGACTGGGGAGAAGGAAATGCCAAAATGCCTGAAGTCCAGTGTCAAGTACCCACAGTCAGTGATGGTCTGGGGTGCCATGTCAGCTGCTGGTGTTGGTCCACTGTGTTTTATCAAGGGCAGGGTCAATGCAGCTAGCTATCAGGAGATTTTGGAGCACTTCATGCTTCCATCTGCTGAAAAGCTTTATGGAGATGAAGATTTCATTTTTCAGCACGACCTGGCACCTGCTCACAGTGCCAAAACCACTGGTAAATGGTTTACTGACCATGGTATTACTGTGCTCAATTGGCCTGCCAACTCTCCTGACCTGAACCCCATAGAGAATCTGTGGGATATTGTGAAGAGGAAGTTGAGAGACTTAAGACCCAACACGCTGGATGAGCTTTAGGCCACTATCGAAGCATCCTGGGCCTCCAAAACACCTCAGCAGTGCCACAGGCTGATTGCCTCCATGCCACGCCGCATTGAAGCAGTCCTTTCTGCAAAAGGATTTCCGACCAAGTATTGAGTGCATAACTGAACATAATTATTTGAAGGTTGACTTTTTTTATATTAAAAACACTTTTCTTTTATTGGTCGGATCAAATATGCTAATTTTTTGAGATAGGAATTTTGGGTTTTCATGAGCTGTATGCCAAAATCATCAGTTTTAAAACAATAAAAGACCTGAAATATTTCAGTTGGTGTGCAATGAATCTAAAATACGTCCAGTGCTGCTTCTCTGTAGCCCAGGTCAGGCGCTTCTGCCGCTGTTTCTGGTTCAAAAGTGGCTTGACCTGGGGAATGCGGCACCTGTAGCCCATTTCCTGCACACGCCTGTGCACGGTGGCTCTGGATGTTTCTACTCCAGACTCAGTCCACTGCTTCCGCAGGTCCCCCAAGGTCTGGAATCGGTCCTTCTCCACAATCTTCCTCAGGGTCCGGTCACCTCTTCTCGTTGTGCAGCGTTTTCTGCCACACCTTTTCCTTCCCACAGACTTCCCACTGAGGTGCCTTGATACAGCACTCTGGGAACAGCCTATTCGTTCAGAAATTTCTTTCTGTGTCTTACCCTCTTGCTTGAGGGTGTCAATGATGGCCTTCTGGGCAGCAGTCAGGTCGGCAGTCTTACCCATGATTGCGGTTTTGAATAATGAACCAGGCTGGGAGTTTTTAAAAGCCTCAGGAATCTTTTGCAAGTGTTTAGAGTTAATTAGTTGATTCAGATGATTAGGTTAATAGCTCGTTTAGAGAACCTTTTCATGATATGCTAATTTTTTGAGATAGGAATTTTGGGTTTTCATGAGCTGTATGCCAAAATCATCAGTTTTAAAACAATAAAAGACCTGAAATATTTCAGTTGGTGTGCAATTAATCTAAAATATATGAAAGTTTAATTTTTCTCCTTACATTATGGAAAAGAATGAACTTTATCACAATATGCTAATTTTTTGGAAGGACCTGTACATGCATCGAGCAAATCAATGGATGGATGTGTCATAACTTCCTCCAACTGAACAGAAACAAAACAGAAGTAATTACTTTTGGACCTAAAGAGGAAAGATCAATAGTCAGCACACAGCTCCAGTTAATACAGCTAGAAACTACTGATCAGGCCAGAAATCTAGGTCTAGTTATGGACTCAGACCTGAACCTCCAGGGTCACATAAAGGCAATAACAAGGTCCGCCTTCTATCACTTGAAGAACATTTCTAGGATTAAAGGACTAATGTCACAACAGGACCTTGAAAAACTCATCCATGCATTTATCTTTAGTCGGATTGATTACTGCAACAGCGTCTTCACAGGTCTGCCTAAAAAGTCAATTAGACAGCTGCAGCTGATCCAGAATGCTGCTGCTCGTCTTCCTCACTAGAACCAGGAAAGTAGACCACATCACCCCAGTTCTGAAGTCCTTACACTGGCTCCCTGTAGCTCAGAGTATAGACTTCAACATACTTTTACTAGTTTATAAATCACCGAATGGCTTAGCACCAAAGTATATTGAAGATCTGCTGTTACTATACCAACCCCCCAGACCACTCAGGTCCTCTAATTCCAGTCTACTCACCATCCCTAGAATTAGAACCAAACATGGAGAAGCAGCTTTCAGTTTCTATGCTCCTCTAATTTGGAACAAACTTCCAAAAAACTGCAAAGCTGCTGAAACACTGAGTTCATTTAAATCACAACTAAAAACGTATCTGTTTAGAGCTGCCTTTGAGTAATGCTTTGATGTATCATGTTTTGTGTATTCTTCTTGTTTTACTGCTGTTTTTACATTATATGCTTTCTAATGCTTTGATGTATCAGTATGTGCTTCATGCTGTATTGCTGTTTTTACTTTATATGCTTTGTCTGTGTTTTACTGCTATTTTTATTTTACCGCTTAATCATGTAAAGCACCTTGAAATGACCTTCTTGTTGAAAGTGTGCTATACAAATGAAATTGCCTTGCCTTACGTTTTTAGACAGACTACAGTTCGCTTGTTTGTTCCGAATCAGAGTTTGATTATGCATTCACACCTCCTTCAAAGAAACAGACTTTCTGGGCAAACGAACTGAAGTTCCATTCAAGCGGACTAAACAGGGCTGGAGTGAATGCAACCTTAATGGGTTTTAAAATGCTTTCTGTTAGAGAAGACCATGTTTATAATAGTATGCTATGTGAGTAATTATCATGGCATGCATGTAAGCCTTAGCTCACTCACCTGTCAGGAAAGGCCTTATATACCATAAATTTGATAAGTTAAACTTAATAATGTTAGAAATTTTTGTTACATGTTGTTTAAATGTTAAGTTTGAGTCAAAGACCACACCGAGATACTTAAATTGCTCTACCACAATTAGTCTCTCTCCATTGACTAATACGAGCTGCTCCTGTCCCTTTGCTGGTAGCCTTGAGAAAAACATGCACACAGTTCTTGTGGTATTCAAGTGTAAACTTGAGTTTTTAAGCCAGTGAAACACTGGTACCATTGCGGCAGTAAGAATTTAGCAACTTAATGTCTTGTTTTTGCATGTGCATACACTTCCGTATCATCAGCATACATTTGAATTTTAATATGTGGACAAACCAGTGGTAAATTATTAGCATATTTAGAAAATCGTAACGGGCCTAGTACTGAACCTTGTGGAACTCCTGCCATGCAAGGTAGGTAGGAGGACTGTGAATTTCCTATTTTTATTGCTTGCTTTATATCTGACAGATAAGATTTCATCCAATCAACAGCAGGAACTTCGATCCTCATCAGATCGCCTACAGGGCCAACCGCTCAGCAGAGGATGGCGTTGCCATAGCTAGGCACGTGGCTCTTAACCATCTGGAGCGCCCAAGGACCTATGTCAGAATGCTGTTTGTGGACTACAGCTCAGCTTTTAACACCATTATTCCTGAAATTCTAGTGGAGAAGCTGGCAAACTTGGACTTTCCCACCACTATCTGCTCCTCGACTAAAAAATTCCTGACTAATCGACCGCAGGTCGTCAGGATGGGTCAGTCCTGCTCCTCCACTCTGGTGCTCAGTACAGGCTCTCCCCAAGGCTGTGTACTGAGCCCCTTCTTGTACACCCTCTATACCTCGGACTGTACTCCTATCTGCCCCTCAAACAACATCATAAAATTTGCCTACGATACTACCGTGGTTGGCTTGATCACAGGGGGAGACGAGTCAGCTTATAGAGAGGAAGTATGGCAGCTATTGGAGTGGTGTATCGGGAACAACTTGGATCTGAACACCAACAAGACTAAAGAAATGGTGTTGGACTTCTGGAAACACAGAGAAGCCCACGCTCCACTCACCATCTATGGACAGGAGGTGGAGAGAGTGGACTCCTTTAACTTACTGGGTATACACATCTCTGACGACCTGAGCTGGTCATTAAACACTACAGCCCTGATTAAAAAGGCCCAGCAGAGACTTTATTTCCTGCGGGTACTACAGAGGCACCACTTGGATGGACAACTGCTGGTGTCTTTTTATAGGGCAACCATTGAACCAGTGCTGTTGTTCTCAGTGTCGGTCTGGTTTGCAGCCTGCTCAGCTGTGGACAGAAACGCTCTGCAGGGGGTAAACAGGACGGCAAAAAAGTTAATTGGATGCCCTCTGCCTTCCTGATGGTTGTTGCTCGATCCCGCAGTCTCAGCAGAGCACAGAGGATCTCTGCTGACCCGTCCCACCCTGGTCAGAGCCGGTTTACCTGGATGCCATCAGGGAGGAGGCTTCGGTCCCTTAGATGCAGGACTACCAGATTCAAATAAAGCTTTTATCCCTGGGCAGTTTAGAGCACCAAACTCCGTATTATGAATTTACTGTTTTAAATCTGAGGACTTTTTATTTTAGAGTATATATTTTTTTAACAAATTGTACTTATATTTAAATTCTCTCTTTGGTCTTGTTTTAAATGTTAATGCACCTTACTGTGGCAGCTGTCCTTTTTATCTCGTCATGCCTTTGGCATGATGACAATAAAGAATTCATTCATTCATTCATTTTCCAATCAAGGAAAACAGCACCTATAAAACTGTCCTGTCTAATAGACTTTTTAAGTTCTCCAGGAAGTAACAGGTTGCTGTTTCTGTAGAATGATGCTTACGAAATCCAAATTGAATTGAGTGGAGTGGTGTGTTGCCACTGTTTAAATGTTCAATTAACTGCATGTCAACCCATCTTTCAGCTATTTTTGAAATTATAGGTAAAATGTTTATTGGTCAAAAATTCTCTCATTTTGTTTTGTCACCTGGCTTAAAGAAAGGGATAACCCTTGCAATCTTCCATATTGGTGGGACCTTTCTCTGTTTTATAGATAAATTTATGAGATAAGCAAGAACCTACTTATGTAGCTTTAAAAAATCACTAGTGACGCCAAATGTGTCTCTGGCTCTAGAGCTTTTTAGGGATAGTTACCATTCCCGTTTGACCTTTTAATTGTTTCGATTAAATAAATTGCTTTATCCTTATGAATTTGTGTTACAACTTTGGTCACTTGTAGTTCCACTTTTCAAATATTTATTGAGCGCAGTATCCCTTGCTTTCATTAATTTTCATGTCATCATTTAACCAGGGCAGATTTTTCCTACATCGTTTGTGTTCTCCCTTTTTTGTAAATTGTATCTAAATATGTGGTTTAGACTGAAGATCTTGGAAGCTGTTGAAGGGGTTACCTTAAGAGTACAGATGTCTTCGGTTCGCACCACAAATTCATCTCGTTCCCGAAAGATTCCCTCGCCTCCACTCTCACTGTCCTCTTCACTCTCCCCAGCGATGGCAGCATCAATCTGCTTCTTTGCCAAGTGCAGAGAGGTGAGGCGCTGTAAGGCCTGCGTCTCCTCTGGAGTCGGAGGTGATGGTGGCTCAGAGGAAGACAAGGAGGGTGAGGAAGCAGACAGTGAAGACAGAGAAGGCTCTCCACCTTCATGATCCTGGTCCTGATCAGAGGATGAAGGGGGAGGTGTGGTAGAAGGAGGTGGAATGAACTGGGGAAGGCTGGAGAGCGGTGATGATGGAATAGCCGGAGGGGAGGTGGAAGGAGGTGGAGAAGTTGAAGCCTGATGATATGAGGACAGCTGAGGCTGAACCTCAGAAGGCAGGAATGTTGGACTTGCCTTGTCCTCATCCTGCTGGATGGGAAGTGATGAGGGGGCGGACAAACTGAAAGTTTGTAGAGGTGAGGGTGAAGAATAGGTGGGTGGTGAGGGTAAGACACACGGGGATTGTGATGGAGGTGCAGGGGCGAGCGAAGGTTCTGATGGAGGACCTGAAACACAAGTTAGAACATTTTCCATTGAATACTACACACTAACACTGAACAGCAAAACAGTACTTTCCTTCTTTGGTTTAGTTTATTAACCAAACATCAGAGTTATAATTTATTGCATACTTCTTTATTACCTTGAACTATAGAAACATCCAAACCATGAGTCAGTTTTTCCTCCTCCTGCTCCTTTTCTTGCCTCTCAAGATTCCCTGGCTCTTTCATTTTTTCCCCATTACTCCCAGTCTCTTTCTCTCTCTCCTCTTCTTCTCTCTCTTCTTTTTCTCTTTGCTCTGGTTCTATCTCCTCAGTTTTTAGTCTGCTAGGCTCTGGGGGGATCAGACTTTGCTCTTCACCCCCTTGTGTGTTCTGCTGTCTGTGTGTCAGTGCCTCCTCTTTGTTCTCCACAGTGTGGACAACAGGAGGCATGGCAGGCACAGGGGGGCTCAGTAACGGCTTCTGTGGAATTGGGGGGGAAAGGCTAGGCTGGGTCTTGATCATGGCAGAGGCCATCACAGCAGCCAGTGAGTGTGGGGTGTCATAGAGGGCTGAGATGGCGGACGAGATGCTCTTCTGCAGGTCCTGGTTTTTACTCACAGAGTCCTCCTCATCCGAGGAGAAAGACGGCAGAGTCTCTAGGTTCCTTTTCAACTCCTCATCCAGCGGCTTGCAGGGACCCGGGCAGCCACTGAGCACCAGGTCAGCCCTCTCACCCTGCCCATCCTTGCTGAACGTTTCAGGAGGTGAATGTGCAGAAGGTGGTGGTAAGGATAAAGGAGATGATGACATAGGCCTCATTCCCCCCTTCAAAGAGGAACAGACATGAAGAACTTCATGCTCGGCTCCATCCTGTCCTAGTGCGAGGTCAGACTCTTTCTTGCCGGTCTTTAGGAAGTCCACAAAAGAGGCCATGAATCTAGGTTTGAAGTCAAAGTCTTTCTCATCAGCCTGAAAAAAAGAAGAATCTCACCAGTGACTGTATTTAACTTGTTGTTAGTCTGTCATTCTTTATTAAAAAATAGTTCAATTTCTAATGTTGGTCAAACTAAAATAACGTCCTAACAAAGTGTTTCCATGTTCCCTCCCTAAAACTACAGAAGCATGCTAAGTAATCCATACCTCTTTAACTTATCACATTCACAACCACAAACATCAATGTATTTTCTACTGTGATTTTATATGGTAGACCAAGGCAAACTAGAGCATTACTGTAGAGAAGAAAACAAACATGGTCTTCAACATTTATAGTAGATCCAAATCTGAAATGTGTGGCATGCATTTGCATTTAGCTCCCTTTATTTTGATTACTCTAAACCAATTCAAAGCCTTCATGTTCCCCTAGTTGTTAAATAGAGCCCAGGAGCTCAGGGGTCGCTTGTGCACAAAACGGGGGCTGGAAATTGTGTAAATAACTTTCTGCAAAGTTTATGATTTATAGAAAAAAAAGTGACGAAACAACCTGCGCAACTATATCCACATTAAGGACCACATTTTCGACATGGAGGACACTGGCAGACTTGTAGACCTTCACACACACAAACACACAACCAACAGTCAACCCCCACCGCCACCTCTGAACTGAGAATAAAAATGAGAATTTGAATGAAAATATGTTGCATTTAATAATTATGTCTTCAGATAATATAGCAGTTGTGCTTATGGGTGTATTAATTGTGATAAGGTGTGTAGCGATTAGTGTGATTACTGAGTAGACATATAAATGTTTTCAGAGATCACACAGATTTCTTAGCCCATGATGATGACTGGCTGATCAGCCAGTTTAGATTCCTTAAAGCAGTCCCTTTAGATCTATGTGATGAACTGGGCCCGGGGTTACCGTGCATGCCCCCCACCACATTTTGGCTGTGGCATGCCATCTTCCTTTTTGCCTCCAGGTTCTTTTTTATGTCAGGTACGCAAGCTGCAACAACGCTGAATCACTTGCAGTTCTTCCGTTTATTTATGATCCCCAAATAATATTTCGCACAGATACTTTTTAAAAGCAGACTTAAAACACACCTTTTCTGTCAGGCTTTAAATACCTAGGAGTGCTGAAACGTATTATGTTCTCCTGTAATTTAATTTATATTTGCTTTATTTGCTTTTATTCCAGTCTGATTGTTGCTACAGAAATTAATCATATAATTCTAACTTTATATTCATTGTTCTTATTTGATTTATCGCTTGTGCTACTGAATTTATTTGAATCTCTTTACTCTTATATTGTTGTATTGTTACACATTTTCTTACTGCTAACTATATTTTGGCTTTTATTGTAAAGCACTTTGGTTGCCTTTTGGCTGTAAAGCTCTACATAGATAAACATTGATTGATTGATTGAAATAAAATCTTTTTCCATGCCTGCACGTTACCCATAAACACCTTCAGTCTCAGTGGAATTGCATTTTCTCCACCCCTCGATTGCCATGGTTACCCATGAAACATTCCATATCAGCCAGCTTAAGTCTATGCAGAATATTCAATAGGCACTTTGCATTGTCTGTTTATGGCAGAAAGTGGGATGTAGGAGGCGGGTTATGATCCAAAATCACCTGAGCACATTTCCAGGGAATGTGTGATTTATAAAGCGTAATGTAGATCCCTGTGGCAACTGTGCCCACTCAAAGGTTTGTAGATCGGAAAATTTATTTGCGTAAGAACTTTATTTGCTGAGCTCAAGTGAGGTTTTAGTGAGGATTCTATGCAAAGTTTTATTAATGCCCCACCTGTGTGCACCATAAGGTCAGTTAAAATGCAGTGGTTCTGTGAAAGCATCAGAGAACTCCTTCCAATGATTTAAATTTTCAAATTCCTTGAAGTACTAGGAGAGGAGGAAGAGTAGGACCCATTTTTTATTCAGATCTATTAATCTCAGATCAATTAATAGCTGTGGTTCTTTTGAACATCTAACCTTTACTTTTTTCCACCCATGTTGCAAAGCACTAAAACCATTTTTGTTTGTGGTTTTGTATCGTCCACCAGGCCCTTACTTTCAATTTTTAGATCAGATCTCTGATTTTTTTTAAAATCTGATTTAGTGTTAAATTCTGATAAATTCATTATAGTGGGGGATTTCAATATTCATGTTGACACTGAAAGTGATAGCCTAAATCCGGTCTTTAATGCTATCTTAGACTCAATTGGCTTTACTCAAAAAGTACAGCGACCCACCCACTCCAGTCATCACAGTTTGGACCCTACTGCTATACGGCATAGAGAGTGAAGAAATAATTGTCATTGTTTTAGATATCTGTCTGACCCACATGCACAAAACTCTCAGGAGACCAGAAAGATTTGAAAAGGTTTATTGAAATGATGGTGAATGTAGATCCAAGAGGTGCTGTGGAATCTGCAGGGAGCTGCTGGGGACCAGGAAATGGAGCACTGAAATGGTTCAGAAGATGAGATGAGGATAACTAGACTGAGAGAAACGTGTATAAATAAATGCTTACAGAACTGATGAACTGGAAACACCAGGGGAGAGTGAGTAGAGCTGGAGTACGACTGTTGTGGTGGCTGATCTGGAGGCTCACCCCCAATTTCCACTGCATGCGCTCCAGATCCGCTCCGCTCAGCAGCCCAGAGGTGCTCAAAAAAGCATGCGCGGGAATTGCGTGATCTCGTGATAAAAGCCAGTAATAAATGCGGAAGTCAGAAGAAAATTCTTCATTCCGTGGAAGACGAACAGAAAAAAACAGTTATTCTCTGTTATTCTGTGTCAAGATATTTTTGAAAATCTATGTATAAATATACGCGGATTAATATTAATATAGCTATGCATACAAAAAATGTGTAGTCCGTCTTTATTTATGTATTTTGAAAAACACCCGGAAATTTGGTTGTTCTATATCCTGTTGGTGCTTAGTGTAGATTGACTGTGGACTTGCTCCAGCGTCTGGCAAAATAATTCCTATTTTTGTCGGATGCCGAAATGGCTGCCGGCGCCGCTGGGCGCCAGCAGTGGAAATGCTCTTATTGACTACAATGGGAACGTTTTTGCTGCGGAGTGTGTGGCGGAGCAGAGCGCATGCAGTGGAAATTGGGGGTCAGAGTACTGGTATGAACAGGCTTTATCTGTAAGACATGGAACGTGGGATGGATCTTGGGACTGGGAGGAAGTGTACAAGAGATGGATTTTAACAGGATGTCTCTTGCTGCCAACCAAACCTTGTGTCTGTGTGAATACTGCAGAGCTGGAGTCCTGCAGTCTGCATACCTTCTGTTCTGCTGTGCAGGGCATTGAAGTGCAGCGATGTTCTGCCAGACGTGATGGCAGTGACGGATGAGGTGGTGAACGGATGTGACAGAAATGTCCTTTTCAACAAGGGAGGTTGATAACCGAGGGATGCTTTGAAGAGTGAGAGTCTGGTAGCTATGGAAACATGAGGTGTGAGCATATTCAATCCAACGGAGATGTTATGACCCCTCAGATGGGCCAGTAGAAGTTAAACAGTTAATTCAAATTTTTCATTAATTCGTTCAGTTTAATTATTGGATTGTGGGTGAAAACCGGAAGTTAGACTGACCTTGGCGTTGAGTGCATTACAGAACTGTTTCCATACCGGTGAGAAGAACTCAGCGTCTCGATCAGAAAGGATGTCCTGGGGAATGTCATGTAAATGGAAGACATGTTTGGCCATAAGTTGAGTCTTGAAATCTGTAGGGAGTTTCTTGAGGAGAACCAGAGAGCATGCTTCAGAAAATCTGTCAATGATGGTTATGATAGTGGTCATACCTTGAGAGTTGGAAAGTCCAGTGACGAAATCAAAAGTGATATGTGACCAGGGTTATTTGGGTATGGGTAGTGGTTGCAGCAGACTTACAGGAGGTTTGTTTCCAATTTTATTCTGGGTGCTGATTTGGCAGGCTGAAAATAGTCTTTTAAATCTTTATGGAGGGATGGCCACTAAAACCTTCAGGAGATTAATGCAACGGTACGACTGATTTCAGGGTGACTGGCGAACTTGGTAGTGTGTATCCAATGAATGATTCTATATCTGACAGAGGTTGAGACAAAGGTTTAGATAGATCGGCTGGTGCCAGGATAGGGTTCTTGTAATTGTGCATTCTTGATGTCTTCTGTCTCCCAAGTCAATGAACCGATTTTACAGCTTGGGGGTAGAATGGGTGCTGGAAACTTGTCACTGTTGTACGGGGAGCACTGACAGGAGAGAGGGTCATGTTTAATGTTTTTGCATCCTGGACGGTAAGATATGGAGAGGTTAAAACGGGAAAAGAACAAGGTCCAACGGGACTGACAAGAGTTTAAACGTTATCCTATTGTAAGTAGGAAAGATTCTTATGATCTGTCCATACCAGTACTGGATCTTCAGCACCCTCCAGCCAGTGACGCCACTCCTCCAAGGCTAGGTTGATAGCCAGAAGCTCCCGGTCCCCAACATCATAATTTCGCTCGGTGGGTGAAAGTCTGCAGGAAAAGAAAGCACAGGGATGGAGTTTATTGTCAGGTTCTGATTGTTGTGAAAGCACCAACCCACAAGTCTGAAGCATCTACTTCAAGGATGAACTGCTTCAGCGGGTCAGGCTGTACTAGACTGGGGGCTTGGGAGAATTTCTTCTTGAGTTATGAGAATGCTTCTTCGCTTTCAGGGGTCCAAAAAAAATTATTTTTGGTTGAGGAAAGAACAGTAAAAGGGGAAGCATTTTGACTGTAATTATGAATGAACGTTTGTAGAAACGTACAAATCCAAGAAATCTTTGGAGCTGTTTGCAATTAGTGGGAGTGGGCCAGTCCAGAACAAGTCCAGATATCTTGTTGGGATCTGGGCACACCTGTCCACCCTTGAAGATGTAGCCAAGGAAGGTTATAGAGGGTTGAAGAAATTTGTACTTCTCAGCTTTGACATAAAGTTTATTTTCAAGGAGTCATTGAAGAATCAGGCAGAAGTTTTGTTTGTGTTCATCGCAGGTCTTAGAGGTATACAAAAGCAAATATGCTTGATTAAATCTCTTAGAATGTCATCAACCAGGGCTTGGAAAATGGCGGAAGTCAGTCTGAAGTCCAAACGGCATAACCAGGTATTCGAGGTGTCCAATGGGTGTATGGAATGCGGTCTTCCACTCATCCCCTTGTGTATACAGACCAGATGGTAGGCATTGTGGAGGTCTAGTTTAGAAAAGATCGAGGCTCAGTGGAGGGATTTAAAGGCAGAAGATATCAAAGACAGCGGATGCTTGTTTTTAACAGAGATCTGGTTGAGTCCACAGTAGTCAATACAAGGTTGGAAGGACCCGTTCTTCTTACTCGCAAAGAAGAAGCCTGCCCCCAGAGGTGAGGATGACTGCTTGATGATTTTGGCCACCAACGATTCCTTGATGTATCTTTCCATCGTTTCTCGTTCAGGACGGGACATGCTATACAGGCGGCTGTAAGGCAGAGGTGTTCCGGGTAGAAGGTCTATGGCACAGTTGTAGGGTCGAAAAGAAGACCATGATTCAATTCTGAGATCAGACAAGTTGAGATGTGGGTTATGAGTTTAAAACCAAGTAAAACCAAGAACTATGGAGTGGCTAGCAGTGGGGAAGACAAAAAAGGAGATCTGTTATTGACGATTACCAGAAAGTGTTAACTGGGGGGGAAAGGTTCTGTGGGTTATTAGAAGGAGTGAGCTGCCATTCAAATCAGAAATTTGCAGTGGAGTGTAAAGGGGAACTGAGAGACGAGGGCTGAATCCGACAGATTATGATCACAACCACAATTGAGGAGGAGAAAAAAACTAATAGCATCTTGATTGAACTTGACAGTAGCAGGTAGAAGAAACCGGGGATGTTTGAGTTGGTCTGTCAGTTTCTGTCAGACTCCAGTCCAGTCTGTTGTCCAGGTAAACTCTGAGGTATTTATACTCCACAACCACCTCCACTTCTTCACCCATAATGAAGACAGTGTTTGGCTTCTTCTCAAATATACAATCGTCTCCTTTGTTTTGTTCACATTCAAGGTAAAACGATTATTTCCACACCATGTCACAAAGAGGTCCACCACCTCTCTGTATTCAGCTTCTTGTCCATCTCTGGTACACCCAACAAATGCAAAGTCATCTGAGTATTTCTGCAGATGACAGGTATCTGATTTGTACTGGAAGTGTGAGGTGTACAGAGTAAAAAGGAATGGTGAGAGTGCGGACCCCTGTGGTGCGCCTGTGCTGCTGACCACCTGGTTTGGGCCAACAGGAGTCTCTCCTGGACCTTCATGATGTTGGATGTCAGGGCAACCGGTCTATAGTCATTGATGACTGATGGGTGATTTTTATTTGGTAATGGAACAAGGCATGATGTCTTCCACAACACTGGGACCTTCTGGGTCAGGCTAAGGTTGAAGAAGTGCTGCAGAATCCCACAGAGCTGCAATGCACAGGACTTCAGGACTCTGGGGCTGACACCATCTGGATCTGCAGCCTTGTTCCAGTTCAGTTTCTCCAGCTGCCTCTTCACCTGACTTTTAGAGACAGACAGGTGGGAAGGGGAGGCTTAGTGGGTAGCAGCATCTGCTGACTTGGTTGAAGACAAACTTGTGTAATCAGAAGAGTCCATGACTGAGGGGAAGGATAAAACATCTGAGGTGTGACAGGAAAGCTGTGGGCAAGAGGAGGGTTGGATGTCTGTTTGGCTGGGGACAGAAGAGGAGGACACTGAGCTAGTTCCTGAACTGAACCTGTTGAAGAATGTGTTCAGTTCATTGGCTCTGTCCAGACTTCCATCTATCCAATCCGTCCTGTGCTTAAAGCCTGTGATCTTTCTCATTCCTGACCAGACATCTCTGATATTGTTCCTCTGTAGTTTGTTCTCCAGCTTCTTCCTGTATGCCTCCTTGCTGTCTCTGATCTTGACCTTTAGTTGCTTCTGTATACTCCTCCATAATTCCCTGTCTCCCTCCCTGAAGGTTCTTTTATCTTGTTTAGCAGTTCCTTCAGGTCACCGGTGAACCATAGTTTGTTAATAAGGAAGCATCTCACTGTTCTGGTGGGGATTATTGTGTCCACTAGGGCTGTAATCAACCAAAGAAATTCTTGGTCGACTGAAACCCTGAAATTCCGACCAAAAATTGACTAATTTGCGGGGGGGTGCTCTGACAGCATTTTGCATTACGTGCATCTGCGCAATATAATATGCCATGATTACTGCAATTGCACTAAACGGCAAGGCAATTCCGGCACAATGATCTTTATTAAACATGCCTGATCAAGACAAGTACAAACGGAATAAAGCTGTGCATTGGGCTCAAAACAAAGACTGTGGGCACGGCGCAATTGCGCATTAAGCAATAAAATAAAAATAAAAAACCGACCAAATCCAGCACTGTTCTGCAGGCTGCGCGCGGGGGGAGTGTGCGCGGGGAACTGGTGTGTGTCTGTAAATGGAGCTAGACAGACAACCGGTTTATGTGAGAGTTCTTTTGATCACTGTTTTGTATGGCGTGATTGCAGCCAACAGCAGTCAGCATTAAAGCATTCGATTACAACCATTGTCTGCATCTATCGGAGAACTTTACAATATTTAAAACATTCAGGCCTGTAAGGCTCACATCATGTTTTTACACGTTTTTTTTTCCGCTACCATTTACTGCGTTCAGGTGTTACGTCAATCTGAGTTTCCCCGTCAGGATGTGTTCCCCCTACAGCTCCGCGCCGTGCACGCGGCAAAAAACTCGCATACTCAATCCAAGCTCGCCCCCGAACTGTACACGCCGCGCTCTGCTCGTACACAGGGGAGCGACAGCAACGTTGAAAGCTCAAACTTCATATTTTGGCAAAGCCAAACGCTCCGCGACTGTCCTCAATTATAGTGCTCTGTCAACAAATAATTAAATAGATAGATAGATAGATAGATAGATAGATAGATAGATAGATAGATAGATAGATAGATAGATAGATAGATAGATAGATAGATAGATAGATAGATAGATAGATAGATAGATAGATAGATAGATAGATAGATAGATAGATAGATAGATAGATAGATAGATAGGCTTTCACATTTTAAAAAAGTTTTTCTATCCTTTCAATAATTTTTCAATTCTGTGAAAAATAACGTACAGCTCCGTGATCTACAACCAGAGGCCTCCCAGCGTCTACACAGCCCGTCACATCCACTTCTCTCTGTAATATACAAGGGAAACACATCCTGATGGTCCCATAAACTCTGTTACATATTGTTCCCCCTTCAATATACAGGGGGAACGTTATATGACGGCTCTATAAACCCTGTCACACATTGTTCCCCCTTCAATAAACAGGGGGAGCGTTATATGACGGCTCTTTAAAACCCTGTCACATATTGTTCCCCCTTCAATATACAAGGGGGAACGTTATATGACGGCTCTATAAACCCTGTCTCTATAAACCCTAATGATTTACAAATTAAGCACTGAAGCCACAGCACGTTGAATAACGTGGACGTTCTTCGATCTCCCTGTAGACTGTTAAAGCAATATCACACGAGAGGCAGCGCTGTTGTATCCAACTCTAACATCAGCACCGATCAGCTCTCATAGAATGTCTCTTGTCCAATCAAATTTCAAAAATTAACACGGCATAAAATCGACCAATCAGAATTTTGGTCGACTCAGAACGCATCGACCAATAAGTCAATTCCTGACCAATAAGTGGTCAGGAATGAGAAAGATCACAGGTTTTAAGGACAGGAAGGACTGGATAGATGGAAGTCTGGACAGAGCCAATGAACTAAACATATTCTTCAACAGGTTCAGTTCAGGAAATAGCTCAGCATCCCCCTCTCCTGTTGCCAGTCAAACAGACATCCCACTCTCCTCTGATCAACAGTTTCCTTGTTACAGCTCAGATGTTTTATCCTTCACCTCAGCCATGGACTCTTCTGATTCCACAAGTTTGAGCAAGTCAGGAAATGCTGCTACCCCGTTTTCCTCCCCCTCCCACTTGTCTGTCTGCAAAAGTCAGGTGAAGAGGCAGTTGGAGAAACTGAACCGGAACAAGGCTGCAGGTCCAGATGGTCTCAGCCCCAGAGTCCTGAAGGCCTGTGCTGAGCAGCTCTGTGGGATCTTGCAGTACCTCTTCAACCTTAGCCTAACTTAGGAGAAGGTCCCAGTGTTGTGGAAGACATCCTGCCTTGTTCCAGTACCAAAGAGAACTCACCCATCAGTCATCAATGACTATAGACCTGTTGTCCTGACTTCCCACATCATGAAGGTCCTGGAGAGACTCCTGTTGGCACCCCTGAGTAAGCAAACAAAAACGTATCAGGACCCGCTGCAGTTTGCTTATCGCTGTGGAGTTGGAGTTGAAGATGCCATCATCCACCTGCTTCAACCAACCCACTGTCATCTGGACAAAGCAGGCAGCAATGTGAGGATCATGTTCTTTGATTTCTCCAGTGCATTTAACACAATTCAGCCTGATTTGCTTTGTCAGAAACTCCTGAAGACACAGGTGGAGCCCTCAACAATCGCCTGGATCAATGACTACCTGACCAACAGACCACAATTTGTGAGACTGAAGAATTGTGTGTCAAACCAGGTGGTCAGCAGCACAGGAGCACCACAGGGGACCGTACTCTCATCATTCCTTTTCACTCTGTACACCTCAGACTTCCAGTACAAATCAGAGACCTGTCATCTGCAGAAATACTCAGATGACTCTGCAATTGTCGGGTGTATCAGAGATGGACAAGAAGCTGAATACAGAGAGCTGGTGGACCGCTTTGTGACATGGTGTGGAAACAATCGTTTTACTTTGAATGTGAACAAAACAAATGAGATGATTGTAGATTTCAGAAGAAACAGGGATAAGTCAAACACTGTTTCCATCATGGGAGAAAAAGTGGAGGTGGTTGAGGAGTATAAATACCTCGGAGTTCACCTTGACAACAGACTGGACTGGAGACTGAACAGTGAAGCCGTCTACAAGAAGGGACAGAGCAGACTGTACTTCTTGAGGGAGCTTAGGTCCTTCAAGGTTTGCAGCAAGATGCTGCAGATCTTCTACAAGTCTGTTGTGGAGAGTGTAATCTCTTCAGCCGTCATCTGTTGGGGTAGCAGCATCAGAGCCAGGGATTTAAAAAGGCTAAACAACCTGATAAAGAAGGCTGGTTCTGTTCTTGGGACAACTGTGGAACATGAATTGAATTTGAATAACACACTCCAATTGGTCTGTGGCCACCAATGGGGATATCAACGATGAAATCACGGCCAAAGGGCTATAAGAATGGTGGTGGCGGCCATTTCAAATTGTTCTTAGCAGAAACTCCTGCTACACAGAGGAAATCTCACCGGTAAAAATTATATTTTGTTCTGACCCGCTGGACCGGGGTAAACTCTCATTTCAAAGTTTCAAAGTGCCCTTTTGCTGTTTGTGTATCCAGCTGCGTTATATCAGGACTGTTCCAAGACAGTTTGATACGACATCGACCTGCAAGCCGTCCAGCCTGCAGTTGGGACACACGGTCCTAGAAATCCTGGGCGAGTTTCCTAACTGTCCTTTTCTTGCTCAACTACGGACACATTTTGGTCTCCTCTTTGTGGACTGGACCTCCCTCAAAGAAAAGTAGGACTGAACCGGTTCATTTATCCTAATCGTGTGTCTGGGAAGATAAATAGGAAAATAGAGTTTTTAATGAGTTAGATCTCGTCCATTGTTGGTTTAAAATGTTTTTAAGCAATGAACCTGTTGGCTCATTTAGCGTTGTCGCACGCATACGTTTGAGCTGTATTATTTCATGTTTTTAAAACTGTTTTGTATCCTGAGCGAATCCCACAATTTCTTCCTTTCTTTCTTTCTTTTTCTCGCTCTTTCTTGCTCTCTGATCACCTGGTTTGCAGAGTCGGGCTCGGTCCGACCTGCTATAGCTGGTCTGTTACCTAAAAGATTAACTCCATAATTAAAGATGTGGCCTCCATTTAACCAAAGCTAGTTTTATGGCCCTTTGTCTCCTTCCACTCCATGTGCTGTTCCCTATCTTGGCACAGAACTAAGTTTTATGGCCCTTTGTCTCCTTCCACTCCATGTGCTGTTCTTTATCTTGGCCCAGAGCTAAGTTTGTGACTCTTTGTCTGATAGGTGACTTGAGCCTCCTGGAGTGAGGGCCACCTCCATTTCTGAACAAATCCTCAGCTGTCTGTTTGTCCCTGATCCACTTTGTGTTAATTGTGTTTAATTTAATGTATTATTGTTTTCTAAGATCTGTAGTAGTTAGTTGCATGCTTTAGAATAGATAGGAATTATTGACGAAATGTTTTGGCTGTGCAGTTGATCTATTTTCTTAATAAATTCCCCTTAGCTTAAAGAGAAGTGGTCTGTGTTTAAACTGTGTATATGTACAAGTATTGACCACAACGTGTGACTTTACACCTTCAAGTAGAGACTGGATGTCTGGTATTCTAATACAGAAGTGGTGCCCCTAATATTAATAAATTAAACTTGAAACTTGACAATAATTATATTAATATTAAATTATTGATCATAATTATTGATGGTTATGTAAACCAGACAAAAACTTGCACTCTGTGTCACAACATTGGTGCAGCCTGTGTGAGGGATGTTGAGTGGACATAATTGTTCTGCATACATATAAGTAACAGATAGTGACATCTTTGGAGTTTTATTCCAAACCTTGAAGCGGACAGGTGTTGATAACTCTTATAAATTTTCTCTCTTGCCTTTGAAGCTCAATTAAGCTACATAGATCATTTTCAGGTTATTTTGATGCTGCAGTGTGTGGTTTTGGATGTTTAATTCAGCTTAAACAGTGGACTTTAATCAGTTTTCTGCATGCTGATGCTCAGAAGCTGTGACTTATCTCAGGGTGCTTTGTGCAAAACACAAGAGCCTGAGCTAACCTGCAGTTAATCCTATCAACTAACCTACATTTGAACAATTCTTATTTAAAGTAAATTTAAATTAATTGTTCAAATTTCTCAAAACCTGTAATCAAGCTGCAACTTATCTCAGTGTGCTTGTGCAAAACACAGGGACCCTGAGCTAACCTGCAGTTAATTTCATTACTACATTTTAAACTTATTAATCAAATTGAATTTAAATTAATTATCCCAATTTTTCCTGAACCTGTAATTCTAAATTTAAACCCTTTATTGTGCTTGTGAAAACACAGCACTCTGTTCTAACTAGTAGTTAACTTCATGGTAACCTGCATTCTCTTTGCATTTAAATGGACTATTCAGATTTTCAATACCTTTGCTCAAACAATTAAACGGATTTCAGTGTGCTCTGTGGAAACTGCAGATCACAGCCTAGGCTAGTTTGAAGCTAATCCCATATTCTGCTATCAGTGTCACCTAGCCTGCAGTTAATTCACCAATTTTACTTGACATTTCTTGGAGAGATTTTTCAAATATATGTTGTTTGTCTTCACTTGTGTGTGTGACCCTTTAAGCATGAATATTGCCTGATTTAACTTCCAGAGTGAATTTGATCCTGGCTAATTTACTGCTAATCTGACTAGAGAGATTGATTTTCATAACTGCATTGCTGACATTTCCTTAAAGAATAGGAAAAGCAATTTTAACACTTTAAGTGGATGATAAGTCATAGACTGATCTGTCAGCCTATGCACCAGTTAAATACAAATAGCAATTTTAACACTGATAACAGTGTTGGGTAAGTCACGGGTTGATTTCTCAGCTTGTGCACCTGTTTAACCGCACATGACCACACCCATATATGTATCGGGGAGAGTGTAGATTTATCAGAGGTGTTTCGAAGTGTCCATTGAAGTGCGTGTTGTATTGCTGTTCAGCAACTCTTTTGACTTGGCTGCTTTGCTGTTTGTTTGTTGTGTTGTAGCTTGGCTGTGGTTGGTGGTACCTGGGTCACAGCTCGAGTGGTTTCCCAGGAGACAGCATGGCTCTGGTTCCCTCCTCAGGCGAAGTTAAGCACATCAAGCTAATCTCTGATCCTGTGTCCAGGAGAGAATTAACTTTGACACACCCTCCTATAAAGTTCTTACAGTGTAGGTGACCTACGAGTTTTGTGTGAAATAATTTGCATAAAAATGTCAGACGTGTTTGTGGTATTTTTACTTGAAAGATCCCAAGGAGCGTTTGGGGTCTCTCAGAAGCAGTTCTCCAGCTGACCAGGTCACCATTGGGAGCTATGAAAACTGGAACCACGCCTAGTCATACAGATGGAGGTTTAAAGTCTGGATCACCTGGAGGTTTGAATGCCTCTGATGATCTGGATGGACCCATCAAACGCTGGACTGCTTCAAACAAATACCTGCGACAAGCATCCTTAACATCTCCCTTTGTTACAGTTTCACTCTAAACTTTACCATCAAACTTTTTTTTTTTCATGGCAGTTTTGGGATGTTTTCTTATCAGACCAATAATAATCTGGCTGCTTTGGTTTCAATTTCTGCTAGTTGTCGCTCCCTTGGCTCTGTGATGCAAACCTATGTTGTTTCCTAGGTCCATCTCCAGCCTTGGTTGGAGTGGGAGGAGCTTCTCTGCCTTCCAGTGGGAGGCTCTGCTCCTCTGCTGCCTGAATGTGCAGCACTCTTAGTTCAGCATCTGCTTGGTTGGGGCGCACCTGCATTTCCCAGGCCAGCTGAGCTGCATTCATTACTTTCCTCGTCCTGCAGTACATGAAAGCGAATAGATTCGTACAGGTTTTGAAGAAATAAAGATTTGAAAGTCTGATCTTCCTCTAAACCAGCAGCACTGCATCCTTGGAAAAACACAGCTCTTAAGCGACAGTAAAACTCTCTCGTTGGTTCATGTTTCTTCTGTTTAACAGAGAAAGCACCTAGTGTTGCAGAGGCCTGATCTGTAAAGATGGCATATTCTTCCCTCAAGGCTTGACAAAGGGTAGGATAGCAGTCTCTGATCCCAAGGGGTAAGGTTTTCATGAAACTGTGTACACCCCTGGAGGTTGTTTTCCAAATAAGTTTTAATTTCTCCCGTAACGACGGGTAGGGCAGGTCTAGGAGGCAACGTTCTACTTCTCTTAAATAATCGTCAACATTTGAAGTAGGATTACTTGGATTGAAGGGTTCTACGTCCTGTGCCAATGATTCCAGTTGTCGTATGTGCATGCCGTATTCACTGAGTCGGCCTGCCTCATCTGAATCAGGATAGTCTGGTCCACCTGAGTCCCAAGGGTGGCCTTCTGGTTGTCTCTGAGGGGATACAGGTTCAAAGCAGAGGCTGCTACGAGTCAGATCAGCTGCCTGCATGCTGCTCCTCCACTTTGGACCCCCTGCAGAGCCCAGGCCCTGTGGCTTGCTGCAGTTGACAGTGACAGCTGTCAAATCGTTAACACCTACTCTAGATTCTGTGGAGGTGAGAGGTGTGGCTTTAATTTGGGGTGTAAACCTTGGACAAGCAGGCCGCTCCACCTGACCACCTGGTCTTTCCCCTGTCTGGTCTTCCACCTTTTCTTCTGTGGAAAGGAGGCTGGTCCTCCTGTTCTCAGTGTCCACTAGCTCCTTCAGTCTATTCTCAGTCAGTTCAACCCTTGCTTCTGCTTTGGAGAGCTCTGTTCTAGTTGCTTGCTCCCTGTCCAGGGCTTTGTCACGTTTCAGCGTCAATTTGGCACATCTTTCAGCCTCTAATTTCATTCTTCGTTGGTAAAGCAAGGCAAGTTGTCCAAACACATCGGAACTCTGAACCTTCTTATCTGGTTTTTCATGAATTCCACCAATGCCTGTATACTTTCTTCTCACTCAACAATGTCAAAACCATCTAAGCGTTCCTCTGAAGACAAGCTGATGACGTTGCCAATAATCTGTTGCACCTGTAAGTCAGTGAACTCCTGGAGAGTCACAGCTGCAGCTACCTTGGGACCTGATTCTTTCATATCTTTTGAATCTATGGGAAGTTAAACGACAACAAGAAACAAACAAACAGCAAAGCAGCCAAGCCTTAGCTGTCAAAAGAGTTGCTAAGCAGCAACAACAACGAACAACAGCAAAGCAACCAAGCTTTAGCTGTCAAGAGTTGCTGAACAGCAACACAACACGCATTTTAATGGATACATCAAAACACCTCTGATAAATATGCACTCACTCCTATACATATATGGGTGTGATCATGTGCAGTTAAACAGGTGCACAAGCTGAGAAATCAACCTGCGACTTACCCAACACTGTTATCAGTGTTAAAATTGCTACTTGTGTTTAACTGGTGCATAGGCTGACAGATGAGTCTATGACTTATCACCCACTTAAAGTGTTAAAATTACTTTTCCTATTCTTTAAGGAAATGTCAGCAATGCAGTTATGAAAATCAATCTCTCTAGTCAGATTAGCAGTAAATTAGCAAGGATCAAATTAGCTCTTGAAGTTAAATCAGGCAACATACATGCTTAAAAGGTTACACACAAGGGAAGACAAACACCATATATTTGCAAAATCTCTCCAAGAAATGTCAAGTGAAATGGTAAATTAACTGCAGGCTAGGTCACTGTGATACGAGCATATGGGATTGGCTGCCAGCTAGCCTAGGCTGTGATCTGCAGTTAACACAGAGCACAGTGAAATCAGTTTAATTGTTTGAGCACAGGTATTGAGAATCTGAATAATTCATTAAATGCAATAAGAATAAATGCAGGTTACCATGAAGTTAACTGCTAGTTAGAACAGAGTGCTGTGTTTACACAAGCATAATAAAGGTTAAAATGTAGAAAACGGGTTCTGGGGAAAAAAATTGGATGGTTAATTTAAATGCAATTTGAATAATGAGTTTAAAATGTAGTAATGGAATCAACTGCAGGTTAGCTCAGGGCTCCTGTGTTTTGCACAAGCACACTGAGATAAGTTGCAGCTTGATTACAGGTTTTGAGAAATTTGAACAATTATTTTAAACTTACTTTAAATAAGAATAGTCCAAATGTAGGTTAGCTGATAGAATTAACTGCAAGTTAGCTCAGGCTCCTGTGTTTTGCACAAAGCACCCTGAGGTAAGTCGCAGCTTCTGAGCATCAGCGTGCACCACATTTTCTTTCTTTCTCTCTTTTCCTCGCTCTTTCTTGCTCTCTGATCACCTGGTCGGCAGAGTCGGGCTCGATCCGACCTGCTATAGCTGGTCTGTTACCCAAAAGATTAACTCCATTGTTCCTTTGTCTGTTAGTTAAACCTTTGGCCTCAATTTAGCCAAAGCTAGTTTTATGGCCCTTTGTCTCTTTACACTCCATGTGCTGTTCTCCATCTTGGCCCAGAGCTAAGTTTATGACCCTTTGTCCCACACGCTATCCGTGACTTGAGCCCCCTGGAGTGAGGGCCACCTCCATTTCTGAACAAAACCTCAGCTGTCTGTTTGTCCCTGATCCACTTTGTGTTAATTGTGTTTAATTTCACATATTATTGTTTTCTAAGATCTGTAGTAGTTAGTTGCATGCTTTAGAATAGATGGGAATTATTCACGAAATGTTTTGGCTGTAAGGTTGATCTATTTTCTTAATAAATTTCCCTTATCTTAAAGAGAAGTGGTCTGTGTTCAAATGGTGTATATGTACAATTATTGTCCACAACGTGTGAATTTACACCTTGAAGAAGAGACTGGATTACTGTTCTTCTAATACAGAAGTGGTGCCCCAAATATTAATAAATTAAACTTGAACATCATCAATAATTATCCATCCATCCATCCATCCATTTTCTATACCCGTCCGTCCTAATGCAGGGCTGCGGGGGGGCTGGTGCCTATCTCCAGCGGCCAAGGGGCGAGAATCGGGGTACACCCTGGACAGGTTGCCAGTCTGTCGCAGGGCAACACAGAGACATACAGGACAAACAACCATGCACACACACACTCATAGCTAAGGGCAATTTAGAGAGACCAATTCACCTAACAGTCATGTTTTTGGACTGTGGGAGGAAGCCAGAGTACCCGGAGAGAGCCCACGCATGCACAGGGAGGACATGCAAACTCCATGCAGAAAGACCCCAGGCTGGGATTCAAACCCAGGACCTTCTTGCTGCAAGGCAACAATGCTACCAACTGCGCCACTGTGCAGCCCATCAATAATTATATTAATATTAAATTATTGATCATAATTATTGATGGTTATGTAAACCAGACAAAAACTCGCTCACTCTGTGTCACAACACTGCTCTAGTTTGCTGAAGGGTCTTTTTATTCAGCAGTAGAGGATATCTCCAGGTTAATTAGGAATCTTCTAGGTGTGTAGAACACAATTTTCTCTCCATCTAGCATTCTGCTTCAAAGTATGCAGCTCTGCATTAAACCAGGGAGCCAACCTCCTATGGCAAATTACGTTATCTTTTAAGTGGGCTACATTGTCTGATGCTAGATGCAATGAGGAAGTAATGCTATGAACTAAACC
Source organism: Valencia hispanica (assembly GCA_963556495.2). Classification (NCBI taxonomy): domain Eukaryota; kingdom Metazoa; phylum Chordata; class Actinopteri; order Cyprinodontiformes; family Valenciidae; genus Valencia; species Valencia hispanica. Next base: position 536,771 of record OY747718.1, on the reverse strand, counting down.
ATCAATTTGTGGAGGGTTAGAAATTAAATTGCTGCCCTCTGCTGTGTTTCTTTGAGACACTGAAGAAAAAAAGAATGGAGCTGATCCTTTAAAACCGATTACAGTATTGTCTGATAAAGCTCTACTATAATGAATTTTTCTTTCAGGTTTGGGGTGCTTAGTTAAAATAAATTTAAAAGTGATTAAGAAAATGGTCATACAGCACAGGGCTATGTAGAATTACTCTTAGTTCTTCACACTCAATACCATATGTCAGTACAAGGTCCAAAGCGTGATGAGCGGAGTGGGTGGGTCCTGGTCTGGACCCATTGACTGAATAAATAATGGACAGCGCTTCCGCACTCCTCCCCGTTTACCAAAATGACCCCGTTCATGGGGGAAATCATGGCGGATTTACAGACTCCTCCTCCCCGGTTCTGACGCAGCATGTTCCTAAAAAGGGCATAAGGGCAGGATCTTAACTGTAGAGTCGGCCCTGCTTGGCCCGCGCGGGGTGTGTATTTCTGTTGTAATCCCGCCCATTCTGCTCCCACGCCTTTAGCTCTGATGTTAAACTTGGCTAGCTAAGCTAAAGGCTAATCCGCTCATTGACTGTACATATAGCGCTCCCGCTTCATTCTACTGCAGCCATCTGTGCGCCTCTGACGGCTCTCTTTTCTCCCCAATCTCATAAGGTAAGAACTCATAACTTAAAATAATTATTAAAATGTAGTGTTACTATAATTACAGTCGAACGAAATACAGCAATTTAAACTGAATTATCACAACGTGATATCGAAGACAATTGGATAAAAAAAGAGTCTCGAGACAGATTGCTGTCAAAATGTATGTAAAGCCGAGTGGAGGAAGTTTATTAGCCTAGTCTAATCTGGAATACATGTGTTTACATGTGTGTAACATTGACTGTATATATACAGTGTATAATAATAGTGTATAACAATGTGTTAAGTATTAAATTCCCTGTATGAAAAGTGCGTGCACTGTATATGTGTTGAATGCATGTGGATTAAAGTGCCTCGTGTGTATGAATGGATTAATACGGTAATAATTGTAATCTAATAATGATTTAAATTCTGCTCCCCAGAAATGAATACATATAAAGCCACGGTCGACAATATCCTGATACAGTCGAGGGCGGAGGGCTTGGAGTCAAGTCAGGAGCACGTTTTTCACCTTTTTTGATGATTTTTTTTTTTTTATTCTTGAAAATAAAAGTTGTTAAAGATTGTGAACACCTTTCTGTTTCTCCCGCAAACATATGCTTCATTATCACAACAAATAATACTGATCCTCAGAGAGTTTGCATCTTTGAATTGATAATAGGTTAAGGTAAGGTTAATTAAACATTTCTATTAAACAACTTCGGTGAACACCTTCATAAAATAATGGCTGCAGTTTACACATTCCGTCTCCGCAGCAGTGTTCAAGAGGGGATTCTGCGCAATCAACCAAGAATCCGTTTGACAGACTAGAGGAAGAATGATAAAAACACTCAACAATCTTCCCTTCATCTCTGCATGGAGCCCGGCAGGGGTCAGATGAAGAAATAATTTTGAGGTTCATATGTTGAGGTTCATATGTACCCTCAGTTTAATAAAATTTGGGCATCATGCTGGCCCTTTTCAGAGCTTTAAACTGAAAAAAGGGTATTATTCCTTTAACTTTTAAATAACACGACTAAGATCTTACTAGTGACAAGGTTTGTTTCAAGTCCATCCACAACAAATGCAATATTTGTTTTTATACGGCTTTGAAGACAAACCGATCGCAAAATTTGTGGAAATTGTCCAAAAAGCGCACAGTGTATGTCCGTCTTTCCTCTGGGAAGCATGGAGCTGGTCACGCAGCATAATTAGAACACCTTGCATTAAAGAGGATACTGAATATATGAAAATTGCGCTGGTGGATGCACTGTTTAAAAAACAAACAACAAAAAGAACATCAGGTTTTTAAGTGGTGGGGACAAAATTGTAATTGATCAATATTACCGCGGACATTGTCCCGGCTACAATGATTCAAATATCTATACTTTCATGCAGCACCCCAAATCCGTGCGCACAGTTTAATAAACTGAGGGTATAGAGGGATTCTTAGATCTGAAAAGTATTCCTGCACCTGACCCCGGCTGGGTTCCAAGGTGATTTTTTTTCACCACAGTAAAATATGCAGAGAGAGTTATGGGTCTGAGAGGGCGGACAAGGTGCTGCTGATGCCACGGGGAAATAATAATCTCACCTGCTATGACTGGATAAGTCTTCTTATCTTTAATTTTAATAATCTTAATATATTTGATCTCATCTTAATTTTTTTTATGTCAACAATAATTTTGTTTTTCACATTTTCTGTCAGTTTTTAAAGGATAAGCGTATGAGCAAGATGCCCTGCAGCCTGCATGCACAAACAGTTGTTATTTTCATGAATAAAAAGTAAAAATAAAAAAAATCCACCTCTCTGCTTTTTTCACAAATCGCACACTGCATATCAGCAGTAAAATGTTATAGTGGTCAAACAGACAAGGGGGAAAAAATTTAACTTACATTTGGTAATTACAAACAAATTTTACTTGGCCTCACACATTATTCAATAGTCTAATATATCAAACTGAAAAGACTCAGACAGAATGCGTTTGGTTGAGCTCAGGTCCACAGCCAGATAGCCTCTGCTAGCTTCATCCAGCTGCGCAGCGAGCTATTAGCCTAGCCGTTGGACCAGGCAGCGACGTAAACGGCCTGTCAATCAAAGTCCGGCCCTCATTAATTATGCAAGATTTAGAACATTTATCCCACGTTAACCAGCCTGGTGCCTCTGATTGCTTTTTAAACAAGCGTAATCACAGGAGCAATATGTAGCTGTAGACAGTTTTTAAAAAATAGGCACCGGGCATTAAAGTTGTTTTTAACATGTCCAAAGTCCAATGTATTCCAATGGGGGACTAGCGGCTATATGGCGGTACTACAGCAATGGCGGAGCAATGGCGGCCCCAAGTGTCGTAGTCAAAAAGCAGAGCATTGTCTGGACCCTGGGTTGTCAATGTTTTGGAGGACTAATAAATCCAGCCAGATTCCTAGAAAGAAGAGCTGCTCCATCCAAAATGGGATGGATGCCGTTTCTCCGGGTTAGACCAGGTTTTCCCCAAAATGTTCAGCAATTATTACTGTATTTCACATCGTTTTCAGGACACCACCTAGACAACCATTGGTGGAATGACAGCATGTGGCAAAACATGTCACTTGTCAGATCAGGCAGGGGACCAGAAAAAGTCTGACATTGTTTCATAACCGGGTGTCATTACCGCCAGTATGAATAACATTCTTACTAAAGTAATTTTGAATTGAATTGAATTACTGTATTTACACTTATCCTTAGCCAGCAGTTTCAGGTAGGATTGCATGTCTTTCGTGTTCCCCCCCGGCAAGCATTTGACTATGGTTGCTGGTGTCTTTAACGCCAAGTTTCTAACTATGGAACTGCAAATTACCAGAGTTGGCTTATCAGCGCGTGTGTCGCTAAGTGGGGAAAATCTGTTAGAAACACGGACGGGTTGGTGGTGACGCATTGGGCTGGGTTCTGGGACTGAGCTTCCTACATACCATCATACATCCGGTCTGAGTTCCCAGCTGCGCAGGTTCTGTTGGAGGATTGTAACATGGTTCTGTTTATGTTCGCTCCCCACTGGCTAATAGGTCTTGACTATCTGCTGGTTTTTCAGCAGCGCAGAGCCTCCAATTCAGACACTCTCGCCTCCAAAACTACTAACATGCTGCACTTGGTACACATACCATTATCACTAGAGGAGGCAGAGGAGTAACTAAACATCTGAAAGAGCGGGAAAGAGTGAGGAGGAGACCTCTTTTGCCTCCTTTCCACTAGGGTCACCCGGCCCAGACCGTGTCGGGTCGGCCCGTGTTTAGCACGTTTCCAGTACCTTTGTCTGGGCTAGAGCTGAACCCTTTTTTCGTACTACCTCTGTTTCAGTACGAAACGGGTCGACGCAACCCAGCACGCCCACCTATGGACTGATTGGTCCAGTAAAGTGATTTCACTCACACACCTATCTATGCAGTGGTGGCCACTTATTGGCCTGGCGGTGTGCGTGTGAAGTGATGTCACAGAATGGCGCCTGATCGACCCCAGATAAACTGCCGGCAATGATGGCAAATTATTACTTTTTACTTCTTTCAAGATATCAGCGCAGAAGAATCTCCCTTGGAGCAATGGTGAGGTGAAGGCCTTTCTGTCCTTGGTTTCCGAGGACAGAATCCAGAGGGAACTGGACGGAGCAGTGCGGAAAGAACGAGTGTGACGACGAGTGGCGACGCACAGCTTCCAGCGGCGTTCTAAACAGTGCCGGGAAGTGGAAGCTGGAAGTGGCTTACAGAAATGGAAGCCATTTATGGTGAAAGGCAGGTGACCAACGCGAGAGAGTGAGCTAGATACGGCGGCTTCAGCATCTGTGATGTCGGAAAATGGTGAGTAAGGATGATTTTAAGCACTTTAGTTACTTTCATGCAGCTCATGAAAAAGTCTGGTAGCTAGCTCACTCAAGCATGTGTAGTTGCGCTTTTGTTTACTGTGCAGATAAGGACATTTAAGTATATTCTTGTCTTGTGTATGTATATGGCCTTGACTGTTGTCATGCAGCTTTGCATAACAACAAGCTTTTTTTAAAGCTAAATCCATGGTCCACGAACCGAAAATCTAAACAAAACTGTGCACAGCTGTAAAAAAAAACGTCATCATGGACCAGTGTCCGCAGAACAAAGAATTTTTTTTCTCCTTACGGTGCCGAGGGTGGTAAGGTCTTCTTCATCAGCGGGGCATACTAGCCAGAAACCACACAGCCGGGGCGCGCCCACGTCGGAAGACGTAGTGGACGTGCTCCTGGAAAAAATAGGTATGCTGGTGTAGATATCAGATGTGGTCGGAGGCCTGCGCCAGCTTATGACGTTGTAGTACATGATTGGCTGGAGGCTGACATTACACTACATGATTGGGTGGACATTAGCATGTTAACGTTTTGCAGAGTTTTAAAAAAATAACTTTATTGAACAAATAGAAAGTATACAACATAAGAACAAATGAAGTAGCCTATACAAAGAATCCAACAGATACAAACAATACATGCAAAAAATTTATATATATAAATTGTTTTGAGAGTTTGTGTCTATAGACTGATATTGATTTTATGTATAGTTACACATTTATCATGTTTTTTTCAGTATTCTAAATGCAAAAAAACAAAACAGAATAAAGCTTGTATCCATTGTGAGGGGAAATCTGTCTAAATATGGTTAATAACAACCTGCTAAACTCTTTCCAAAGCCTATGTATGAAACAGCAGTACCAGAAAAGATCAATCAGTTGAGTTATCAACATTTATGGCTCTCCATCCATCCATCTATCCATCCATCTGTCCTTTTCCATTTATCCGGGGTCGGGGTTCGGGGGCAGCAGCTTAAGATTACTTCTCCCTCAGTAAATGAGGCAGCATCGGAAAGAACTGTAGAACCTCATTTGTGTTTAGGCTGTTTTGATTCAGTCGAGCTTTCGGAATTATCAAAAATATTAGCCTCATCTAAACCTTCAACTTGTATGTTGGACCCAATCCCAACCAAATTATTTAAAGAAGTGTTCCATTTGGTTCCTGGCCCCATTTTGGATATGATGAATCTATCCTTAGTAAACGGATACATACCACAAGAATTTAAAATAGCTGTAATTAAACCTTTACTCAAGAAACCTTCCCTTGATCAAGATGACTTACTGAATTACAGACCTACATCTAACCTTCCTTTCTTATCCAAAATCCTTGAGAAAATTGTTGCTAATCAAGTCTGTGAGCATCTAAACAGTAACGTGCTGTTTGAAGAGTTTCAGTCAGGTTTTAGAGCTCATCATAGCACTGAAACAGCACTGGTGAAGGTTACTAATGATATTCTCATGGCCTCAGATAATGGACTGGTGTCTGTTCTGGTTTTGTTAGATCTCAGTGCTGCTTTTGACACAGTCGATCATAATATTCTCTTAGAAAGGCTTGAACATGTTGCAGGGATCAAAGGAACAGCACTAGGCTGGTTTAAATCATATTTGTCTGATAGATTCCAGTTTGTTCATCTAAATGATAAATCTTCTTCACTCTCAAGGGTTACTTGTGGAGTTCCACAGGGTTCTGTGCTTGGACCAATTCTGTTCACCATATATATGCTCCCAATTGGTAGAATCATTAGACAGCATGGGATAAATTTCCACATCTATGCCAATGATACACAACTATATTTATCCATAAATCCTGATGAATCCAGTCAGTTAGGTAGATTGCATGTCTGGAAGACATAAAAACATGGATGAATCTAAACTTTTTGCTTTTAAATTCTGACAAGATAAAAGTTGCTGTCTTTGGACCAGAAGTTCTAAAAAAGAAACTGATTAGTCAATCACTTCATCTGGATGGCATTAAATTGGCCCCCAGTAATAATGTAAAGAACCTCGGCATTATTTTTGACCAAGACTTGACATTTAAATCCCATATTAAACAGGTTTCTAGGATTTCCTTCTTTCACCTCCGGAATATTGCTAAAATTAGAAACATCCTGTCCAGGAGTGATGCTGAGAAACTAGTCCATGCATTTGTTACCTCAAGGCTGGACTACTGTAATTCTTTACTATCAGGTAGTCCACAAAATGCCATTAAAAGCCTTCAGTTGATCCAAAATGCGGCAGCAAGAGTTCTGATGAATATTAAAAAGAGAGATCACATTTCTCCTGTTTTAGCTTCCCTTCATTGGCTCCCTGTTAAATCCAGAATAGAATTTAAGATCCTTCTTCTTACATACAAAGCCCTTAATAATCAAGCTCCATCATACATCAGAGATCTAATTGTTTCATATGTTCCCGACAGAGCACTTCGCTCTCAGACTGCAGGTTTACTACTGGTTCCTAGGATTTCTAAAAGTAGAATGGGAGGCAGTTCTTTTAGTTATCAGGCTCCTCTCCTGTGGAACCAGCTCCCAGCTTTAGTCCGTGAGGCAGACACTCTGTTTACTTTTAAGGCCAGGCTTAAAACTTTCCTTTTTGATAAAGCTTATAGTTAGAGTGGCTAAGGTCATCCTGAGCTATCTCTGTAGTTATGCTGCTATAGGCTTAGACTGCTGGAGGACAGACTTACCAATTTTCTTCACTCTGCTACTTCCTTTTCTACTACTACTCTCTAGTAGTATTACAGTACATTCTGCTATTTCGACTGTTAACTTTGTGTTCTCTCAGTGTTTTTCTCTCCATAGAAGATATAACTGGTCTGGTATCCTGCTTGGCTGCAATGCCCTGTTGGACGGGGGGCATCGACTGGGATGATGCTCCCAGTAACTAAACATCCACTGTGTCCTGTTATCAACTTTTTACTTTCTGTAACATAGAAAGTTCTCTTATATCAGATCATCTGTTCCTTCTGTGTTTCTGCTCTGTCTTCTCAAACCCCCAGACGGTCGTGGCAGATGGCCGCTCCTACTGAGCCTGGTTCTGTTGGAGGTTTCTTCCTGTTAAAGGGGAGTTTTTCCTCTCCACCGTCGCTACATGCTTGCTCGGTATGAGGGATTGCTGTGGTTGGAAAGTCTTCCCAACCTCACGCCAATGACTGACGCAATCTGCTGGGATTCCTTAAATAGGAAACTTTTTAACTGATTGAAATGTTTGTATAAATGTATTGAAATGACTTCTTGTTAAGTGCCTTGAGATGACATCTGTTGTGAATTGGCCCTATATAAATAAACTGAATTGAATTGAAGCAAAGAGACACGGACTTCCCTCTCCCCAGCCACCTGGGGAAGCTCCTCGGGAGGAAACCCAAGGAGTTCCCAGGCAAGCAGAGAAACATAGTCCATTCAACGTGTCCTGGGTCATCCTCTGTACGTCCGCCTGATGGGACGTGCCTGGTATACCATACCAGGGCGGCATCCAGGAGGCATCCTGGCCAGATGCCCGAGCTACCTCAACTGACTCCTCTTGATGTGGAGGAGCCCCTCCCGGATGATTGAGCTTCTCACTCTATCTCTAAGGGAGAGCCTGGACACCCTGGAAACTAATTTCAGCTGCTTGCATCCGTGATCTCAGTCTTTCAGTCACTACCCAGAGCTCGTGACCATAGATGAGGGTAGGAACATACTCCGACCGGTAAATCGAGAGGATCACCTTACAGCTCAGCTCTCTCTTCACCACGACAGACTGATACAGTGCTCCATAACTGCAAATGCCCTACCGATCTGCCTATCGATCTCCTGCTCCATTTTTGCCTCAGTCGTGAGCAAGATCCCCAGATACTTAAACTTCTTCACTTGGGGAAGGACCTCGTCCTCGACCCGGAGAAGCAACTCTACCCTTTTCCAGCTCAAGAACATGGTCTTAGATTTGGAGGTCCTGATCTTCATCCCAGCCACTTCACACTCGCGAATAGCTCCAACAAAAGCTGTAGATCACGTTCTGATGAAGCCAACAGGACCACATCATCTGCAAAAAGCAGAGACCCAATCTTGAGACCACCAAAATGGATACCCCCAAAACCTTGACTATGCCTAAATCCTGTGCATAAAAGTTATGAACAGAATCGGTGACAAAGAGCAACCATGGCAGAGTCCAACTCTCACCGGGAATGCAATGCGAACCAAGCTCTGACACCGGTCGTACAGGGATCTAACTGCCTGTATCAAGGGGCCTGGTAACCCATACTTCCCGAGCACTGAGGGAGTCTTGTGGGTCCTACCTCTTTTAAATTTTAATATATAGTGCTTGCATGGTTAAAAATGGGGAGCAATGTAGTTTGTCTGAGTGCCATACTGTAACGCTATTGGCAAGTGCAAGGCCCCATAGCATATCTGGCTACCCGAGCACATCTGGAACCTACACCAGTGAGTTTGTTTATAAGTAATATTAAATCAAGAAAATATTTAATCAGGATAGGCGGGCCATCACAAGATGACGTGTTGTGAATTGGGGCTATATAAATAAACTGAATTGAATCAGAGGTTTAACCCTGTCTTTCTCCAAGACAAAGCCACTGAAGGGGCTGCTGCCCCCACTAGCTACTGTGTGCAGTGGTGTGAAAAAGTGTTTTCCCTTCTTCCCGATTTCTTTCTTCTTTTTTTTTGCATGTTTGTCACACTAATTAAGGGAGATGAAAATCTAAACCTACTTGGCCCTGTGTGTGAAATTGATTTCTCCCTAAACCTTAAACCCTAAATAACTGGTTAGGCCACCTTTAGCTGCAACAACTGTACTCAATAGTTTGCAATAATTTGCAGTGATTTTTTCCAGCTGTGGAGGAATTCGTCTGTAGATATTAGAAATCATTTAGAAAGAGGTGCAGTAGAATGGGACGGCATTGTTCCTCTCAAGCCTAGTTTCTCCGTCAGCAAGTTTGCACTCACTCACACACATACACACACACACGCATTGATGGAGAATTCAGACTTCTTCGTTTCCTCGGGAGTCTTGCAAAGCAATTCATTGCCAGGACAACAGGGGGCGGACTTCCTGGGAAGGCCCTGCCACTGTTAAAGTGATGTTTCTAGTTTTAAAAAGTGTATTTACTCTTTTATTTTTAACTAATAATCTTCACTTGAATAACTTCAGCCTTTTTAAATACTCAAAACAGCTTCTTGTGCACAAATATAGAAAAACACTCCTTGGTTGCCGTGGTAACTGGAGCAAAACACTGAATTGTGAATTGTCTTTTGCTGCTTCATTTTTTTTTTTTACCAGTTCTACCCCACAGCCCTGCCGCCGGGTCACTGTGGGGGAAGCGCAAGGATATTGCCCGAATTTAGTTGACCCTTGGTCACTGATTGCTAAGCATGTTCTATCATTATAAATCTCAGAATCTCTGCCTAAGACTCATATAAATATTTTCTGTGACATACAAACCCAGAAAAAATAACAACAAACAACAAATAAGAACAGTTGGGCTGTTTTGCGATTTTTACAGGAACACATTCAACCGAACCTGTCGGTCACCCTGCCGAACAGAACCGAGCAAACTTTGCCTTTCCGGAAAGCCAGCATCTCACAGATTCTAAAGCTGCACGTTTCATCACGCTACGTGCAAATTTCAGCAAATGAGCAGCAAAATAAGCCCAAAAATACATACAGCATTTGAAAAATAAGAGCATAAATTCTTCCTTACCTTTGTTTTTTCCGTGCTGAAAAGAATAATCCACCAGGATATGACTGTATTTCCAGAATAACTAAAATACCCAGTGTGCATTTAGAAAAGAAAAAGTGAAAAAAACCTAATCCTTTGCCATTATTTTTTACGTTTTATTCGAGGAGGCTCAACCTTGTCTGTCATGCGCACTGGGAACTTTCCCCATGTAAACATTTGCTTTTTCCAATCTGCTTCAAAGTTCTTCTTCTTCTTTTGTTTATTGGCGGGTGGCAACCAACTTTAGGTGCATTTCCGGCACCTACTGTATGGGAGTGTGAAGTATCCTATTAATATTTCCACTAAATTCTATTTATTATTCTACTTTTCCTTAAAAATTCCAGTACTAATCTATACAATTCTATCTCTCCATTTAACAGATTCTTTAGACTTAATTTTCCATATCACTTAACTTTTAATTTTTCTTCTAATACTTTCCTATTTATTACATACTTCCTACAATAACATAATACATGTTCAACTGTTTACCTATTATTCCCACAATCACACAATCCTGTATTATGTTTTCCTATTATATAAAGTGTACTATTTAAACCTGTATGTCCCAATCTCATCCTTGAAACTATTACTTGATTTCTATTATTCATTTGAATATTTTCCATTCTCCCCACCTTTCCTTTAATATTATATAAATGCCTTCCTTTCTCTTCCTTTATCCATTGTTCTTGCCATTCCTCCATTATCTGTTTCTTAATAATTGCTTTAATCTCTTCCACACTATATGGTACCTCTATTATAGTTTTTAGTTTTGTTGCCTGCTTTGCATAATAATCAGCTACTTCATTACCCTCTACCCCTCTATGTGCTGGAACCCACATAAATTTGACTTGTGAATTATTCATTATTAATCTAAATAAGCATTCATATATTTCAAGTAAAATATCTGGTCTTTTATCTGCTGATATTGCTTTAATTGATAATAATACTGACATTGAATCTGAACATATAACACTTTTTTAATTCCATTTTGTTCTATCCACTGTAAACTAAAAGAAATAGCTAACATTTCCACTGTGTATATTGACAGATTATTAGAAGTTCTACTTTTATTATATATACCTAATTTTGGAATCCAAAAAGAAAAACTTTTTGTTTCTTTACCTGATTCTTTTGATCCGTCTATAAATATAGGGATAAATGTTTTATGTGTTTCACTCAACCTTTTTTCAACAATATTATCCCAATTTCCACTACCTTTCCTCCTCTCCAATTCATTTTTTATATAAAAATCAATGACTACTTTTGGAAATAACCAAATTGGGGTAGGTGAATATAAGAACATTTTAACAAATGTTTTATCATTTAATTTAAATTCTTCCGCTAGTCTACATGATTTCCAGATCATACTCTCGTATTTACTATTAATATATTCCCCTCCTGCTTTCATCTCACCCTTAACCAGATGTTCATCCTCTTCACTTCCCTGTACATTAGCCCAATAATTCTTTTTCAATAATTTGAATCTTAGATTCATAGGCATCTCTCCCATTTCTACTTGTAATGATACTATAGGAGTGGTTTTCATTGCTCCACAACATAGTCTTAAAGCCTGATTTTGAATTACTTCAATCCTTTTTAATAATGTTTTACTTGCTGAACTATATACTATACTACCATACTCAATAACAGACCTAATCATTGCTATATAAATTTGTTTTAATGCTTTAGCACTAGCTCCCCATTCATTCCCTTTTAAACATCTCATTATATTTATTACCCTTTTACATCTTTCTTCTATTTTGTTAATATTTTCTTTCCAAATTAATTTTTCATCAAATATAACCCACAGATATCTAAAACAATGCACTTGCTCCAATTGCTCCCTATATAATTTAAGTTCCATTTTTACCTTCCTTTTCCTTGTAAAGACCATACTTTTTGTTTTTTCTACTGAAAATGTAAACCCCCATTCCTATGACCAATTTTCTACTTTTATTATTGCTTCTTGTATCTTTTTCTGTAGATATTGTAGGTTTCTTCCCCTTTTCCATATTATTCCATCATCTGAAAAAAATGCTTTCCCAATATCATATCCTATATCTTTAAATGCATCATTGATCATAATAGAGAAAAGAACTGGACTGATCACACTTCCTTGTGGTGTCCCCTTATCTACTTTATAACTATTTGACATTTTATTTCCTATTTTTACTTGAATATATCTATTAAACAAAAATCATTTATCCAATCGTATGTTCTTCCTTCCATCCCTAATCTCTTTAATTTAATCATGAATCCCTCCTTCCACACTATGTCATATGCTTTCTCCATATCAAAACAAACTATAGCTAAACTTTCCTTATTGTTTTGTGCTTTCCTAACTTCATTTTCCAAACTTACTATTGAATCCATTGTTCCCCTGCCTTTCCTAAATCCATTTTGACATTTTATTATCAATTTCCTACTTTCTAAATAATAATTTAATCTTTCTGTAATCATTCTTTCCATTAATTTCCCTATATGAGAAGTCAGTGCTATTGGCCTATAGCTCTCTGGATTACTTGGCTCTTTCCCTGGTTTAATTATCGCCATTATTATTGCCCCCTTCCAATTTTTTGGTAACTGACCTCTTTCCCAGACTTTATTATATAATCCTAATAATTTTGCCTTCATCTTATCCCCTAACTGTTTAAGCATCACATAATTAATATTATCTTTGCCAGGTGACGTTATTTTAGTTTTCCCCATTGCTCGCTCCAATTCAAATAATGTAAATGGAGCATCTATTGCTATCAGTCTTTTTCCTCTATCATTTTCTACATTATTTTTCTTTCTAGTTTCTTCTCTTCTATCCCATCTATCTTCGGATAAATTATCATTACTATTAATTCTTATAAATGTTTTAGCTAACATTTCTGCTTTCTCTTCATTTTTATTAGCTACATCTTCTCCTATTTTAAGTACTGGATATTTAAACTCTCTATAAACTCCTTTCATTTTTCTTATCATTCCCCATACCTCACTAATTTACCTATTTTATCACAAAACCCCCTCCAATTTTCTCTTTTTGCCCTTTTAATTACTCTCCTTGCTTCAGCCTGTAACCTTTTATATTTTATTAAACTATCAAAATTATGTGTCTTTTTTAACTCTTTCATGCTTTTATTTCTCTCTTTAATTGCCTTTCCACATTGCTCATTCCACCAAGGAACATCTGCTTCAAAGTTCTGATGTCAGCGTGATTCTATAGGATCTTACGATTCTAACCATATGTCAATCATCCAAATCGGCCAATAGAAACTGGAGCTACAGGTCTGCGTAATTCTAAAAACAGATATTTTGTTTACCTCGGGGGCGCGCGCTGTGACTCATCTTCAGAAGAGGACAACCTGATTTTTACCGGAGGAAGAGAGGTAAGACCCAACTAGCTATTGCTAATGCTTTTTCTCTGTCAGCCATTTTATATAGATGTTTTTTTTTTCTAATTGTTTTCTTAGATGTTTGTATATAGACAATTTTTGTAACTATTTTCTCTCTCTGTCTCTCTGTCTCTCTCTCTCTCTCTCTCTCTCTCTCTCATGTAGACATCTATGTGTAGATGTGTATGCATTGCCGTAGTTCCTATGTGTTTTGTTAGTTATTTTCCTTATTTAGTTATATTATGTTTAGTTATTCTTTGTCTTTACTAGTTATTTCTGCACTTTCTTAACGTATTTCTCCTTGTTCTTAGATGTTTTTCACCCTTTGCTCCTTTGTCCTCCTTCCTATTAGTATTCCTCTTTAGATAGTGTTCTTATTTATTTCTTCCTTCTGTTCTCTACTGTTTCCTTAAGATTCCTCCCTAGACCTATTATCCTTTATAGTTTCTTTAGAGTCTTCTTCTTCTTCTTTTAGTTTATTGGCGGGTGGCAACCAACTTCAGGTGCATTTCCGTCACCTTCTGTGTGGGAATGTAAGTCGTAATAGGGAGAAAACTATATTCTATTTAAATTCTATTTATTAATTTACTATTTTTTTTAAATTCAATTAATTTATAAACATCTAATCCTCCAATTAATAGATTCCTTAAATTCAACTTTTCATTATCTTTCATCTTTAGTTTCCTTGATAATATTTTCCTATTCTTTATATATTTTTCACATTTATATACTACATGCTCTACCGTTTCTTTATCCTTTCCACAATCACACATTCCTGTATTATGTTTTCCTATCATAAAGAGTGTACTGTTTAAACCCGTATGCCCCATTCTCATTCTTGAAATTATTACTTGATTCCTATTACACATTTGAATTCAATTCAATTCAGTTTATTTATATAGCGCCAATTCACAACAGATGTCATCTCAAGGCTCTTAACAAGAAGTCATTTCAATACATTTATACAAACATTCCAATCAGTTAAAAAGTTTCCTATTTAAGGAATCCCAGCAGATTGCGTCAGTCATTGGCGTGAGGTTGGGCCCCGTTGATGCAGACTTTCCAACCACAGCAATCCTTCAGCAATCCCTCATACTGAGCGAGCATGTAGCGACGGTGGAGAGGAAAAACTCCCCTTTAACAGGAAGAAACCTCCAACAGAACCAGGCTCAGTAGGAGCGGCCATCTGTCACGACCGTCTGGGGGTTTGAGAAGACAGAGCAGAAACACAGAAGGAACAGAAGATCTGATATAAGAGAACTTTCTATGTTACAGAAAGTAAAAAGTTGATAAAAGGACACAGTGGATGTTCAGTTACTGGGAGGATCATCCCAGTCGATGCCCCCCGTCCAACAGGGCATTGCAGCCAAGCAGGATACCAGACCAGGTATATCTATGGATATTTTCCATTTTACCTACCTTTTCTTTAATATTATATAAATGTCTTCCTGTTTTATCTCTTATCCAATTCCATTGCCATTCTTCCATAATCTTCTTCTTAATATTTTCTTTTATTTCTGCCATACTATATGATACTTCCATCATAGTTTTCATTTTAGTAGCTTGTTTTGCGTAAAAATCCACTATTTCATTACCCTCTATCCCTCTATGAGCTGGAACCCACATAAACCTAACTTCTGAATTAACCTTTTTTAACCTAAACAAACATTCATATATTTCATATAAAACATCCATTCTTTTATCCGCTGACGTATTCATTGACTCTAAGGCTGACATTGAATCTGAACAAATAATACATTTCCTAATTCTGTTTTGCTCTATCCACTGTAAACTAAAAGAAATAGCTAACATCTCCACTGTATGGATTGACAGTGTGTTCTACTTTTTTTATATATACCTAAATTTGGGATCCAAAAAGAGAATCCTGTTATATCTTTATTTAACTCCTTTGACCCATCTGTATATATCGGAATGAATGTTCTATATGTTTCATTTAATCTTTTTTCCACTATATAATCTCAATTTCCTTTACCTTTTCTTTTAATGATTTCAGTCTGAATGTAAAAATCTACATTTGCTTTTGGAAATAGCCAAACAGGTGTAACTGAATATAAGAATTTATTAATCATTTCTTTATTATTCAATTTTAATTCCTCCGCTAATTTCCATGATTTCCATATCGTACTCTCATATTTCCTATTACCATAATTTCCTCCTATTATCATCTCTTCTTTTATCATATGTTCATCTCCTTTACTACCCTAAACACTAGCCCAATAATTAAGTTTCAATAATTTAAATCTTAGATTTATAGGCATCTCTCCCATTTCAACTTGTAATGAAACTATTGGAGTAGTTTTCATTGCTCAACAGCATAATCTTAAAGCCTGATTTTGTATTATTTCTAACTTTTTTAATAGTGTTTTACTCGCTGAACTATATACTATGCTACCATAATCAATAATCGATCTAATCATTACTATATATATTTTCTTTAATGCTTTAGAACTAGCTCCCCGATCATTCCCTTTTAAACATCTCATTATATTAATCACTTTTTTACACTTTTCTTCTATTTTATTTACATTTTCCTTCCAGATTAATTTTTCATCAAATATGACTCCCAAATATTTAAAACTATGTACTTGCTCTAGTATATTTCCATACAATTTAAGTTCAATTTTGAAATCCCTTTTCTTTGTAAAAACCATACTCTTAGATTTATCAACTGAAAATTTAAATCCCCAGTTAAACGACCAATTTTCTACCTTTTATTATTGCTTCTTGTATTTTCTTCTCTACATATTTAATATTTCTTCCCCTTTTCCATATAATACCATCATCTGCAAATAAAGCTTTACCAATATCTAATCCTATATCATCAAACACATCATTAATCATAATAGAAAATAACACTGGACTAATTACACTCCCTTGAGGAGTACCATTATCAACTTTATAACTTTTTGATATTTTATCCCCTACTCTCACTTGAATGAATCTGTTAAACAGAAAATCCTTTATCCAATTAAATGTTTTCCCAATAATTCCTAATCTTTTTAATTTAATCATTAATCCCTCCTTCCACACCATATCATATGCTTTCTCTATATCGAAAAAAAACTACTATTAGACTTTCTTTATTATACTGTGCTTTTCTAATTTCACTTTCTAGACTCACTACTGGATCCATTGTTCCTCTACCTTTTCTGAAGCCATTTTGATACTTAGTTAACATTTTCTTACTTCCTAAATAATAATTTAATCTGTCTGTAATCAACCTCTCCATTATTTTTCCTATATGCGATGTTAAAGCTATTGGTCTATAATTCTCTGGCCTACTTGGATTTTTTCCTGGTTTTAGTATTGGTATTATTAATGCCTCTTTCCAATCTTTTGGTAATTTCCCTTTATCCCATACTTTATTGTATAATTCCAATAGTTTATCTTTCATCTTATCCCCTAATTGTTTAAGCATTTCATAATTAATATTATCTTTTCCTGATGCTGATATTTTACTTCTTCTCATTACCCTTTCTAATTCAAATAATGAAAATGGTGCATCTATTGCTGTTGATCTTTGTTCTTCCTCTCCTTCTACAATATTCTTCTTTCTAGTTTCTTCTCTTCTTCTTTGCCTATCTTCTGATAAATTTGTATTACTATTTATCCCCACAAATGTTTTTACTAACATTTCTGCTTTATCTTCATTTTTAATAGCAATTTTTTCTCCTACATTAATTATTGGATATTTGTACTCCTTTATAGACTCCTTTCATCTTTCTTATCATTCCCCACATTTCACTTATTAATGTTGTTCTTCCTATTTTATCACAGAATTTCCTCCAGTTTTCTCTTTTTGCTCCTTTAATTACTCTTCTTGCTTCTGCTTGTAACTCTGGTGGAAAATTGTTATGCAATTAGGAATTAAGTGTATATTCTCTGTTTAGTGAATGCATCTTAGGTAAAATGACAAGCTTATTGTTCCAGCTTAATGTTATGAGAAAGATATATGTGTCAGGTCACCAGAGAGACAGACGCCGGGGCAGTAAGATAACAGTCTGCCCTTCGGATGAGCTGCTTTATGCGTTGATATAAGACTTGCATGAAGCAGTTCTCTGGAGGCGGGGCGTGAACGTTGGATAAGACATCTACAGAGATTAAACAATGATTGCTGAATACTATTTAAGCGGTTAGTTAGAAAGGTTGGTTAGGGTGATGCACGAGTAACTCTGTCCCCTCCGTGTTCTGGCCAGACATGTTTGAATTAAATACTTAAACGCCTTCTGGGACTCAAGTCTTCTTTATAATGGAAACCCTGAGATACTATTTTTTGCCTTACACTTGGCGCCCAACGCAGCCTCAGCGAACGGAATGGACCGGCAGGGACAGGGTCAAGGGAGTTGCTAGCGTCCTGGGAAAGTTTCTCCCAGCCTCTTACCTCCAGTAACTGTTTGGGAGATGGAGGCCTTGAAGCGTCTCTGTCGGCCCGGCTGTCGCCTGAGACAGAACCTGGTAAGACTGAGTCCTTTAAATAAATATTGATTTGATATGAATTTTATATGCACTCTCAGGAGGTGAAATATTTGCTAGCGGTTTCGTGTTTATTTACTTACACGCGGTTGATTGATTGATTAATTAATATAATATATATACTTATATACAATTGTATGGTTAATTATTTAATCAATGTTAAAGACCGTATCGGGTTTTTGCTCCGGGTTTTACCTGGGAGCACGGCAGTTGGACAAGTGGTCAAATAATTAAATTGATTGATTATTTTCCGACGAGGGTTTTTTTAGGCTTTTGTTTCACTCAAGGAAACTAGAAAGCGATGGGGGAGACGTCCTTCATTGGAACTGGGTACCCAGGCAGACAATCGGGTCTGTAATCTAGCAACACTTCACCTCCAGACAGTCCAATATGTCGACAGAAAGAAAAAAAGAAAAAAGAAATAAATAAAAGAATTAATTGGCCCAGGGGAGGAATTTGGATAATCTGAAAGAAAATCTAAAAGTTATGTTATTTATTTGTGGTTTATTTATGTGTTTTTGTTTATTTCTCTTTTATTTACTCTTGTTTGCTTCTTCCAAAACTGGAGTGTTTGAGCATTAAGATCATTAGTTTGATGGCTTGGTATAATGCAGAATGTCACACACACACACACAGTTATTGTTACACATTCCATTGTAGAACTGCTGGTGAGTTTCGCTGAGTTGTCCTGTGTTTTTCTTCAGGCTGGTTGGGACCCCTGCCTTCGGTCCAGAGGCGCCTGGGGAGGGCCACAAGGAGCCCTAGTACCTCCCCCACCCTTGGAATAAGGGGTTTGGCAGCCATAACAAAGGCGGAGGCCGGACTCCGGCCCGAATGCGGGCTGACCAGTGGGCAGAGGGGAAAACTCTTGCTCAGGTGAGATGAGTTATTTGGGGGCTGTGGTCCCTGAAACATGGCGATTAGCTGGATCGAGAGGGGGGGGCCCTGGGCCGGCTAGCCTGCAGATGACCCAGCGAAATTCAGGCAGGACAAAAATACACACAGCTCAAATGCAATTAAGAAATGCTTGCTGACTGATGTAGCTGTATTTTATCTCTGTGACACCTGCTTATGTAACACACACATACTCACTCCCTTAGGAAAGTAAATCTTGTTTTGTTTTTGTTTTGTTTCTGCCAGAGGACCCTTAGAGCGAAAGGGGTCTCGATGGAAGCAGGCCATAATTTCTGATTCTTTCTATTTTCTATGTTGATCTCATTTGTTTTGTTATTGTGTTGTAATTTGTAAGGGAAAGTTGATGTGCAACTAAACCAAATTTGTTTGTTTTAGACAGACGGGGTAAAGCAGACAGAGAAACTGCTACGGCTCTGATAAGGTGATGATTCGTCATCCGGTGAGTTTAGTCTAATCAGAGCTTAAAGATGGTGTTGCACATCTGCAAGAGAGTGAACTGATCATTTGTCTTCTGGGGAGTTATCTGGTAAATGGTCCAGAAGTCTTTTCTTTTCTCTCCTAATGCTCTCTGTCAGGAGAGTCAACATTTATTTCATTTTGGTTGAAAGTTATTTGATGGAATTGTTATTACACCAAGATCCAGTTTCCTTAGCTGTCGCAGCTTGTGTGCACTAACTTAGAAACGGAAACGTTCCTATTTTACGACTAGAACAAATAGCAAAGTTGATTGGGGCATTTAGAGTAGGTTGTGAATTTTACCCTGACTGACTTAAATTTTGACTAAGCTGACTGACAGTGAAAACATATTTTCCTTTATTTCTGGGACAATTGGGGTTGTTTTTTTTTCCTCATATTTTGGGGTTTATGTTGTAAGAAAGTAATAAATCTTAGATCTGTGAACATTAACTAAAGTAAATAGGACCTTTACAGTAACACTGCTTAGATTTCTCCACAGCTGTGAAGGACGAATTTTTTTATCAGCTTGCAAGGCGCTAATGTAAACAATCGTGAGACTTAAAAAATAACAAGACTTTGCTGTGAGCAGCAACAGTAAAACAACATTGTTTAGGCTATAATTTGAACACAACTAAAAAATACAACTTTAGGTTTCTGATGGGTAACATTAAAATAAAGATGACTGGTCCTTAGGCTACTTAGGTCTTAAATCCCCCTTAGATCAGGAAAGGTTTGATCCTAGAAATCTGTCGGTTTTGTCACTCTGGTGGGTAAACACAGGAAGTTATATAAGTGGGTCTTAATATAAGGCAACTGACTTTGTAATTAAAGGGAAGTCGTCTCACTGTTTTAAGTAAATATTAATATACCTGAAATGTTTTTTAGAGGCCATCAATTATAACAATACAGTGGTCCTGTGAGTTTGGAATTTTGCTTATGGCAACCAATGCAATTTTCAATTTCAACTGAACCAGAATGCAAATCAGGCTGGTTCTCATTCTTTTTTGCTTTTTTTCTAGATTGGACTGACCCCTTTGTCCACAGGGGAGGAGTCATGTTCGAGGTTCGACCCAAAAAGGTATGGACAAGTGGCTAGGGAGGTTACCTGTGTGTACCTGAGTTTGTGGGGTGCTTATATATTTTGGCTTATTTGGGGGTATGGTGAAGGGAATTCAAATTCTAACATTTTCTCTTAGACCTTACAAGGGAGGCTAAGAAGTGTGATCCCCTGTAGCTGCAAAAACACTCTGGGGACCCATTTTCTTTAAAATAGTAATAATGAAACGTAATAAGAACATGAAATGTTGGAATTTAATTGCTTGTTTCCAAATGAATGAGCATACTGAATTACTAATGTTGGACACTGTTCAGCCAATTGTTCTACTTTCTTGTAGTAAAAGCAAATCCAACAAAACTTAATTGTTCGTCAACAGTGACGTATCACTTTTCAAATTAAGAAAGCAAATAATATATAATCACTTGGTGTTTATGGGTAAAAATCAAATCCTGAACTATAGATTTCACAGTTAGTTTTGTTGTAGCTCTCTTGGCTTTTATCACATCCTAAATTATTTGAGGCCTGTTGTGAGAATTTGTCTGCGTAGCATTTTTTATTTGATCATGTTAAAGGTTAAGTCTCTGGTTTAACTGAGATATGTACTGTTATGCTGAACCAACATGTGAGAGCTCAAGGATACTCTCTGTGTCTTGGATCATCAACATGTGAGATGTGTCTGTATGCTGACTGAAGGACTTGGGAACCACTCCATTACCTTTTCTCATCCTTGTTAAATAATATTTCCATAATAGGCTTTTTAATGCATTTGACATGCATTTAGTATCAGTGGATTGTTTGGGATCTCAGGATTATAAATATGTCATCGCTCTATCTGAAAAACTAAACCCAACAGATCTAGGAAACTGCAATCTTAACATCAAGTGATCTTGGATAAAAATAGATCAAATAAAACGGAGAATATTCCAATTTAAAGCATAATGAATGATGGATGATTATTATGATCTATTGGTGCATATGAGTCAGATTTATTGTTTAAAATAAACTATATTATCTTGAAAACTTGCTATAGTTTTAATGGTGAATATAATAATGATTAATTATCTAAACGTGACTCAGTGATTTACTGGAGAATAAATTCCTACATCATTTTTGAAAAAATATTTGCTGGAACACATTTCCTACAATCATTAATAATGATATTTTTTCTGCAAAGTGCAAATATGAATAAAAATTCTTTACTCTATTTGATTTATTATGCTGGTTTTTCCAAAGCAATGCTTCAAATTAATGTGAGAGATGGAAATGACATCTGACTGTATTTACCTCATCAATCTAATATTGGAGTATTTTCTAACCTGAATTCATATTAATTTTATAGCCTATTAAATGGGTGTGCTGTACTCAGTGATTTACAGCTGTTAGATTTGCGCTAATCAATAAAAGCCTCGGGGGGAAATAATGAACAAAGGTAAATGGTAATATAAAATTTGAACTATTGTAACTGATTAAAACTGGTTCGACCTAAAACTATAACACTCTGTGTTCACGAGATAAGGGGCGGCCGCATTTGGCCCGGGAACCTTAGCTTGAAAACATCCTTTTAAGAGCCTATGTGAAACGATGCAATTCAGCAATAACCTAGATGAACGATAGTTTCTATGTTTAACTAATACTTTTAATAAACGTAGCCTACTCCGCAGTAAATAGAAATAACACGGAAAACGCACGGTTAGAATCGGATATATTGAAAACCAACTCCAGTTAATACAAATCCGAGTGGCAGTATGAAAGTATTTCAGTCTTTTGAGTAATTTACAGAAAACGAATAGAAAACAACGCGGATAAACACTCTAAGGTTAATCTTAGCCAGCGAGTTATTAACTACAATGTGGTAAAAAAGATCTGAAATAAAGTCTGTTGCAAGTTTAATATGATTCTCTAGTCGCTAATCAGCTAATGGAGCCACAAGCTTCTTTCTTACGACCGATGTGCTGCGATTTCCTGGTTGTAAACAATCACAGATCCCGACACTGATGAAGCGTTAATAGCGCTCTGCGGCTGGAAGTCTTAAAATAGGAACTTAAACACTTGTTTAGATGAAAAGTTTAGTCTTGAGTTTTCAGTTACTTCCTGGACGTTAACGAGTCCGGGTTAGTCAAACTGTTTGTTTTTTTGCGAAAAACCACTTCCTGTTTCAAACATGAGCTTTCCAAATTAAAATACGGTAATGCTTAACTTCATGAATCATGCTTTTATTTTCCCACGAAGGGGAACTTCTGCTGTAACGGCAGCAAAGTGACAGATATAAGCATTTAGATCATAGACCGTACATTTAGATTCACACAAAGGAGGTAGAAAGCATAAAACAAATTTAAGATTAGAACATTAAATGATAAAGAATAAAGCTTTAGCCATACCTCGACCAAAAAGAACTTTTACTTAATGATAGTAATGTTTAATAAAAATGTTAAATAATAATGACACATTCCATTCCAACCTTTCTCCTTTATCCCCATACATTTTTGTAAAAATTATATAATGATCACTCCCTAAATTTCTTTCTTTAACATCCCAATTACATTTCCCTGCTAATTCATTTGATACTAATGTTAAGTCTATTGGAGAACTTTTACCTGTGTTTATATTTAATCTTGGTCCTCTCTCATCATTTAAACATACTAAATTCTTATCATCCATTAATTCTTCAATTACTTCCCCATTTTTATCTTCCTTATTCCCTCCCCATAATTTACTATGCCAGTTAAAGTCTCCTAATATTAACTTTTTATACTTATCCTCAATTATTAGTTTAAGTTTATTAATATCTAATACTTTGCATGGATTATAATAATTTACTATATATATTTTTTTCATTATTAATATAAATTTCTATTCCTATATATTATTATTCTTTTCCTATTTTAATTATTCTATAATTAATTTTATTATTAATAAAAGTTGCACATCCTCCTCCATTTCCTTCTTTTCTATCTTGTCTAATTGTATATGGAATAGGGATGTCTTCATCAATCATCGGGAGAGTTAACAATCGATTTTAGATTAATCATTGATATTTTTATATTAAAATTCAGTGTTCATAGGCTATAATAAAATGCAATGAGAAGAGAAAAATAACGTGTTTCCTCATTGAGATCTTCATTACAAGTGGGACACCTCTTGTGGCAGTTAAACGGAATTAATTCACGGTAATTGCACAAAGAAAATATGTGCTATAAGCAGCGGAGCCGACAGCTAAAAGACGGGACTCATTAACACAACTGACGCTCATATTTCTGTTCTTCAATAAAGTAAAAAAAAAGTCCTGTTAAACAATAACTTAATAAAAAAAAATATAATACTTATAAGTCTGATAGTTTTGTGTTACATTTGGCAAAAAGTGTCGAAAGAGGATGAGAGAGATCAGCGTACCTAACAATGAATTAGGCTCATTAACAGAGTAAAAAAGACAACAAAAAAAGAAACCGTAACTTATATACAACTTTAGCATCAGTCTACTGATTTTTGTTGAGAAAGATGAGCATGTTAACATGCGCTCGGGTCAGAAGCAAAAGCAGCCTGGTGACCAGACTGACGGTCTAGCCTGCTTTGGCGTCTGACCTGCAGCGCCGAGATCACCTGCTGTGAGGGGACAGACGTCGCTGTGATACACATACCTCCATGCTAACTTGGCAAGCCTCTGGAATCTTGTTTAATTCATTTTCTACCAGTCTGTATGGGTGCAATCCAGGGGTGACGGAGCCTCCCTCAGAAAGTAATCGGTGAGTAAGTTTCTCTGCTCGTTTGGCATCTGGGCTCCTCCATGCTAACACCGACTTGATGCTAGGTTGAGACCAAGAGCAGGATGCTCCGCTTCTAACCAGGGTTGGAAGTGCGTTCAAGTGCTTATACACAGCTTCGCGGTGTTGGCAGTGAACCGAGACTTTTTTGTTTGTTTATTTTTTTAATCAAAGTGGTCCCACGCCACGCTTTGCTGCGACCTCTTCATGACTATGCTACTTTTGAAATACACAGAAACTTGCAAGAAACTGAGTCGGCCTGTGGGTTTTATTATCAGTCATCGCCCTCATGTGGTAAAGTGTTTAATTACTGCCAAATAGCTAAATTCATTGCATTCCTTCAAAACTCACACTACGCAACAGAACATGCGTTAATTGATCGGTAAAAAAAAAAAGTCATCGATGACATTCTTAATGATCAATTAATTGATCGTCGATTAATTCTGCCCATCCCTAATATGGAAATAATAAAATTTCTAATTTTTTATTTAACCATGTTTCCTGAATGCAAATAATATCTGGTTTATCTATTAATTTATCTATATATATCTTTTAAACTCTTCTCCATTAGCTATCAGGCTCCTTGCGTTCCATTGTAGGATCACTACTATTCATTATCCTAATCCTTCTTGTCTTGAATGAGCACTTAAACTGTTCCTGATTTCCTCCCATGCATGGACGGATCTACTGGGGTGGCATAGGGTGGCATTTGCCACCCTAAAAGAGAGCCTTGCCACCCCTGCTGCCACCCTAGCAGCTATGAATTCAAACCCGTTAACGTTCCGTGGGCCCGCCGGCGGGCCCAGCCCATTTTCTAGTTTAAATCCATCGATTTTCTGACTTCTAACTTCTATGAACCTATACATATTTTATATCATTGGAAAGCTAAGAGTCTTGTGATTCCAATTATGGATGACGATCAAAGATACAATCATAACTGTAGACCCAGTGAGCGTTTTTGCCAACACAAACGTTCTCCCGACAGACTTATAAAAATATGGAACTCACCACTTTGTAGTCCAATAAACGTGACAAAACCGATCCATTTCGAAGGAAAATTGTCTTATTACATCAATAAGGGTCCGATTAAAGTCCTCCAATAAAGTGATTATACCAGGAAAACAGCAAAACCGATAAAAAAAAGTTAAAAAAAAAGTGAAAATGTGCTTCCGAAATGTCTGTGGGCATTTTTGTAGTCTTTACGGCTTTGTTTCCGATTCCTTCGCTTCTACTTCCGCCTACAAAGGTCACTGAGCATGCCCTGAAGGAAAAAAATATTTTCATGCGGTTTATTTCATCCATCCGCCAATCAATGGCGCATGGATGAAAAGTCACATTATGGTAAGTAACGCAATCCAATCGCGGTCCAGAACTCTGATGATTGACGCATCGAATAGCCAATGTAATGCTGTAAACGCAGATATATAACTTGACCAAGCGGACTTAGTTGCTCCCATAGTATATGACGTGCGTAAAATGTCTTATTCATGAAGAGATTACGCACAGTGCGTACCAGTAACATACTGTTTCAGCACTGTGTCCAAACACCCTTTATAATTAAAATACAACATTGAAAGAAGCCGTGGAGCTTTATATGGTAAGATGCAGTTATGATTCTGATATTTTTAATTCAGTGAGTACTACGGCATTTACCCAGGAGATGGCACATATGGCACACTTTTGGCCACCTTTGACCTGTAGTTATAAAAATGTGTGCAGAATACCCATTTTTTGGTTTATTGCTGTCAAATTTGGTGTGGATGAAGGTAATAATTTAGGCTTTAGACCCACAGTGTGTTTTAGATCCCAACCTATTCTTAAAGCCATTTTTACAGCATGTATTTATATAAAATAAATAATCAGACATAAAAAAAAATTTTTTCAGTGTAATAAAATTCATATTGCTTGGTAACAATCGCACAAGGAGATATTAACACAGTTCTGGGATACATTTTAGAGTGTTTGCTTTCCAAAGAGATCACAGCCATGTCTCTACTCAAAATGGTTCAAGAACAGCTTTAAGTTAATTTGGGGTATGCGTTTAAAAAAAATGTAGGGCGGAAATTGCAGGAATGTTAAGGGGGTAAAATTGGACATTAGGAGCTTGAAGCTCATGTAAATCGTTGCATTATATTCTCTTTTGTGAACCTTTAAAGCTGCTAGTTTACTGAAAGTGCTGCAGAGAGCGCACCATGAGGCCGTTAGACAAACTGCAATCAGCAAAATGCGCACTCCCATGACTTTCAGGCATGTGCTCATTATTCCGAGCTCTGCGACGGCAGAGGCCATTTTTGCTCTTTTTGTAATGCTGGATAAAATAATTTTCTTCTTTGACTTACGGAAAGCTTGTGTAGGTGTCGTGGCTGGCTACACTTATCTAAGCTAGTTTAGACCGCGTACATGGGTACGTACGTGCATCTTGACGTCACGCTACGCGCTCTCACAAGCCCACACGCGCACCCTGAACCACCTCAAAATAAATGGAATTGCTGCCTCTACATGCAACCGCGGTAGAATCAAACTACAGCACTTGATTCGATTGTATCGTCAGGAGATGAAAAAACTGACTAGATAAAAAAAAAAAAAATTATTTTAACAAAAATATTGCGCAATGCAACTTTAATGTGCTTAAATAACCTGAAGCAAAACAAATACATGTATGTATCTATCATATATGTAAATACTGGGGAGTCTTTCTGTTTTTGATTTTGATTCCATCGTAGCATTGATCCCTCCTGCAATGATGGTCACCAGTTTCTTAACATCTATCCATATGTTTCCTTCTTTCTCCACTCTTTGTGGTTCTTCTTGTACTCTATTCACATTTATTTTCTCTGGCACCTTCCCTACCCTTTTCACTGCTTCAGTATACGATATTTTGTTTTGAACTTTAGTTTGCTGCACCTCCATCTCTCTCCTCATTACTTGACATCCTGCATATGCTGCACTGTATTCTCCCCCACAATTGCTACATCTCGGTTTCATTTTATTTTTGCATTCCTCATAACTATGCTCTTCTCCACATCTTGCACATCTTTTCTTCCCTTTGCACACATTTGCTGTATGTCCAAATCTCTGACATTTGTAGCATCTGATTGGTTTTGGTATGTACTCTCTTGCAGTATATTACATGCATCCCAGAAAGACCCTATATGGAAGAATGTTTCCTTGGAACTCAATTAACACTGATTATTTTTCTTTCTTTTTCCCATCCCTAAATTCTGTAAATCTCTTAGCATTCTTCACTTTTGCCCCTTTTAGATTTTTTTTTATTTCCTCAATAGTTGCATCCACAGGAATTCCCCATATTATTCCTTTTGGTCCTTGTCCACCCATTCCCACTTTGCTCACACTAGTTAGTTTTCCTACTTCTTTTATCTTACAAGCTTTTTCTCTTTGTTCCTCAGTTTTACATATGATTAGCAGATTTCCATCCCTTAGGACTTTAGCTGGTTTAATGTCCCCAACTTGATTTTTCAGGATAGAGGTTAGTTTGACTGGACTCACTGTGTTCACTCCATCTCCCTCATTGAATTTCAGAATAATTTTAAACTCATTTTCTTCTTCATCATTAGAACTTTCATTTACTTCAATCCTTCTCTGTTTCCTTGCTTCTTCTTCATCTGAATTTTTGCCTCTTTTTCCTTTTACTGAATCCTGAACAAAACTCATCTCCATGTTACTACCCTCACTTTCATATTCTTCTATTTCTCCCCATTCACCACACAGTCGTGCCTACCCGCCCTTTACTTTCCTTCTTTCTTTTTCGGCATTTCATCCAACAGGATTCCTCTTCTTCTTTCCATCAATATATTTCCATGGCTTTTATCCTTTCCATTCGTTTTCATCTTGTTTATCCCTGTTGATTGTCTTTTAATCATACACTATTTCTTTATACTTTTCGCGTCTTTCTCCACAGGTCTCTGCTTCCCGTCCAGCTAGTTTCCATTCTTTAGTCTTCTGTCTCCCAGCCTTTTTACCTCCTGTCCCAGTTGAT
Source organism: Valencia hispanica (assembly GCA_963556495.2). Classification (NCBI taxonomy): domain Eukaryota; kingdom Metazoa; phylum Chordata; class Actinopteri; order Cyprinodontiformes; family Valenciidae; genus Valencia; species Valencia hispanica. The sequence goes on along the minus strand of OY747718.1, from coordinate 508,525 downwards.
TACTTCCACCTGCTCTCTCCCTCTCACCTGCATCTGCTCTCACTAATTGGTCATTGGTCTTCTCAGTCACTTCCTCATTTCCTCCTCAGTATATATTCACCTCTCCTTCAGTCACTACTCACTGGTTCGTTGTCTTTCCTCCCTTCCTGGTTTCTGCGTTCCCTGGTCTCCATGTTCCCTGGTTTTCCTCAAGATTGTTGTAAGTTTATGATTTATTATTAATAAAATTTGAGTTCTTTAAAAGTTCTGCATTTTGGTTCCTCTTTAAAAACACGCAACCTGACATGCATATGTTTATAATTTCTGTAATTATTTTTGTGTTATCTTGTTCTAGTGAGGATGAAGACTAAATACCTCCAAGGACTTCAACTTCTGCGCAGCCAACCAAGAAGGCAAAAATGGGGAAAGCTAAGGCAACAGCTGTCCAAAGAGGTCTGCTGATACTCCAGTGGGTGAAGATGCCAAAGACATGAGGAGGACAGCACTCCTGAGTCTTTTAGGTTCATGCCCACAAGGCCACCGGGCCCTACATACATTTCACCAAACAGCAGCATGGTCTCCCCTCTTTCTCTTCCAGCTCTTCTTCAGTTCATCTGTAATTTGGACAATTATCGACAATACCAATGCTACAAAAAGGAAAGAGGCTGGCAGAAAGTTCCTTTGGACTCCCTTCACTCTAACAGACTTAAATGTTTTCCTATCCATCATTATATACACCGGAGTTGTAAATGTGCACCACAGGGCTGACTACTGGAGGGGTGAGTGGCCATATCATTTTCAATTATCCCATAACACTATGCCGAGAAACCAGTTTCAGGCAATCTTGTTATTATTGCACCTCAGCTTTGTGAACGATGACAATGAAAAGAAACAAAACATTCCTGATTACAGTCGTCTGTGCAAAATCAGGCCACTCTATGATCTTATTGTTACTGCATGCAAACCACATTACCATCCATATAAGAACATTTGCATTGATAAGAGGAGGGGGTTGTGAACAGTTTTGTTATCCATTTCATATGTATATTTCACAGTCTTGTTGTATTTGGAATTTGAATAAATGTTCTTCAGTTGGAGTCAAGCCTAACTCTTTGTAGTAGTGTTATTTAAATAGGGTGATAAATATGATGAGAATTTTATCCCCCCCAAAGTTTGTTTTTAGGCATATAATTGAACTTGAGCACAATCAGGAGTTGAGAAATTGAAACTTTCACTGTTTGTGCTGAACTGTTCTAAACTGCAAAAAAAGTAGCTATTTTTTTCTTCTTCTCCCACTAAAGCCTCTGTAACTTTGCTCTACTTCACCAACATGAATCTTGGTACAGGTAATCTCCACATGTTGGTTTATGATTTTCTGCAGTTTATATTCTACTGGAGCATATTTTCAATGGTATTATATACTGTAACATGAGAAAAAAAATAGGTGAGAATAAAAAATCTTGTAATTTGTCTATATTCCAGCTACAATTACTTTGGCACAGTAACACATGCTGTACTTTTTACACTCTGACTAAATCTCACAAGCATTGGCTTAATTTTGATACCAAGATTGTTTACACAGTTTTTTGCAGAGAAAAACTAAATTAATGTTGGGCATGTCCTATTTGAGCTAGGAGCTTGGAGAGACGCTGGGGAGAACCTGGGGCTTAAGAGGTGTTTTTATTTATTTTTTTAAATGGCAGTTTAAATCTGTCCATTTTGTCTTGATCTTTATTCTGCCATGTTTCCTGCTCATTCTCCCTGCATCAGCAGCTGATTACTTATTGTCCTCACCTGCTCTCCTTCTGCTCAGTGCGAGATTGTCTGTCTGCTGCTTCTGCCACAGCCTTAATGACTTAAACTACTTGACCCTTGACCTTCCCTGTTTTTGACTGCTACCTTTTGCCTGCCTATTTCTAAAGCTTGTGAGCTGCCTCCCCCGCTACTGAACCACTCCCATTGATCAATCCAGATTTAACTTCAATGACTAAAGACTTGTTGTGAGCTTCTGAACCACCTGTGTTTGCCCTGGACTTACTGTAGACCATGAGCTACTGCATTTTGAACTCTCACTACTCCAAACCCCTGGCTGGGTACCCTGTGACCCTCAAGATCAAAGATCTACATCACTGGCTGCCTGTTTTACTGGATCCTCAGACTCTGGACTCCTGCCCTGGGTAAATCACCATTTTCCATTTACTTACCTCTCTGTCTTCCAGACCATCCCAGCTGATCCTGTTCCTTGCAGAGCCCTTTGACCAGCACCATGATCATCTTAAATAAATCTTGTGAAACTTGCTTTGAGTCTTGGCTGCGTTTTGTGTTTTGGCATTATTATTTCAGATTTTTCCCTAAACGTTACACATTTATATGCTATGGCTGTATTGTATTGATTTTAATTACATATTTCTGGATCTCTTTGTGCCTTCAGATGACACATATATTTAGAATTGGTGGTATATAAAAAAAAATTTTTTTTTTAAATTGAACTGAATTAGTGAATCCAATAGAAACATTGGAGGAGATGCAGAGATCGACAGCTCAGGTAGGAGAATCTATTGACAGGACATCAGTCATATCTGGGCTCTATAGAAGAAAGGCAGGAAGAAAGCCTAAATGCAGTTTCCACAAGCCACCCAGGGGACACAACCATCATATTAAAGAAGGTGATCTGCACAGATGGGACCATAAACGTAACTTTTTGGCCTATATGCAAAATACCAAGTGGGAAATAACAAATACGATTGCACATTACCCTGATGGAGACATAGTGCAAGACAGAATTGTAATAAATTACACTATTTAATACTTTTGCAAAAGACAAATGGACTGATTTATATAGAGCTTCTTTAAGGTCTTTACACACCGGGTCCGATGCGAAACATCGGAGGCTGAAAATCGAATTGTGTATGCACACCACACGCGCTGCGAAATTGCGAATAAATTATGAAGATTCTATTTAAAAATGTAAGGCAGCAAAACTAAAAATGGATTCAACATCAAGTGACAACGACATTGTGTTAATGGAGAAAGAAAAGAGCGCATTGGGTACATCCTATTCTGGAGAGGAGAGTTTGGAGAGTAGCCTACACAGCTATTTTGTACACATTGATTTACTTGCCATCTTCATATCAAAGTTCTTCGGCAATGGATCGCCACACATTATCCTTATAATCGTTGTCCTAGTACTCTTTTTTTTTTTTAATTAAAGAGACAGGGGTGCTGGGACACAAAGGATCAGCCGCTCAGCCATGGTGAAGAAAAAATTAGTTACTTCAATGAAAGTGACACCTCAGTTCGCCACTCTCGACTCTGATGACGCCATCACCACGCCTTCTGATTGGTCAAGTGTTTATCTGACGGATGCGTGTTTTTAAAAAATCGACCTCAATCCGAAAAGTTTTTTCAGCGAAATCGCAGGATGGAATTTCATCAGTGGTGTGCACGTCCCCATTGATTCGAAAGAAAATACTGTCGTGCGAATTAATCGCACGAAAAAAACTGACCCGGTGTGGAAAGACCTTTAGTCATACTGACCACTCAAAGTGCTTTATACTGTAGCCACATTCACCCATTCACACTCACAAATGCGAACACATTCATACACCGATACACATATTGGTGGGCAACTTGGGGTTAAGTGCCTTGTCCAAGGGCACATCGACATGACAGGTGGAACCTGGAATTTAACCCACAACCTTCCAATTGCAAGCCAACTATTCTACACACCGAGTCACAATCGCCCCAGTATACAAGTAAAACTTAAAAGATTTTGAATATTGTGCAAAAGTTAATTTACTTCAGTAATTCAACTTAAAAGGTTAAACTAATATATGAACGCCTTCTCCAAGTCCACAAAGCACATGTAGACCGGTTGGGCGAACTCCCACGCACCCTCCAGGACCCTGCTGAGGGTGTAGAGCTGGTCCAGTGTTCCACGGCCAGGACGAAAACCGCATTGTTCCTCCTGGATCCGAGGTTCGACTATCCGTCGGACCCTCTTCTCCAGAACGCCTGAATAGACCTTACCAGGGAGGCTCAGAAATGTGATCCCCCTGTAGTTGGAACACACCCTGTTTTTAAAAAGGGGGACCACCACCCCGGTCTGCCAATCCAAGGGAACTGCCCCCGATGTCCACGCAATATTGCAGAGCCGCGTTAACCAACACAGCCCCACAACATCCAGAGCCTTGAGGAACTCCAGTCGAATCTCATCCACCCCCGGAGCCCTGCCACCGAGGAGCTTTTTAACGACCTCGGTGACCTCAGCACCAGAGATTGGAGAGACCGACCCCAAGTCCCCAAACCCTGCTTCCAGATTGGAAGGCGTGCTGGTGGGATTGAGGAGGTCTTCGAAGTATTCCATCCACCGAACCAAAACGTCCCGCGTCGAGCCGGATGCCGGACCAGAATCGCTTCGAAGCCGTACGGAAGTCGCTTTCCATGGCCTCTCCAAACTTCTCCCATGCCCGAGTTTTTGCCTCAGCAACCATCCGAGCCGCATCCCGCTTGGCCTGTCGGTACCTATCAGCTGCTTCAGGGGTCCCACAAGCCAAAAAGACCCGGTAGGACTCCTTCTTCAGCCTGACAGCATCCCTTACCGCCGGTGTCCACCAGCGGGTTCGGGGGTTGCCGGAGCGACAGGCACCGACCACCTTGCGGCCACAGCTTCGGTCAGCCGCCTTGGCAAGGGAGGCGCGGAACATGGTCCACTCGGACTCAATGTCCCCCGCCTCCCCCGGGACCTGTTCAAAGTTCTGCCGGAGGTGTGAGTTAAAGCTCCTTCTGACAGGAGACTCTGCCAGACGTTCCCAGCAGACCCTCACAACACATTTGGTCCTTCCAGGTCTGTCCGGCGTCCTCCCCCACCATCGGAGCCGACTCACCACCAGGTAGTGGTCATTGGACAGCTCAGCCCCTCTCTTCACCCGAGTGTCCAAAACATGCGGCCGCAGATCAGATGAGACGACAACCAAGTTGATCATTGAGCTGCGACCTAAGGTGTCCTGGTGCCAAGTGCACATATGGACACCTTTATGCTTGAACATGGTGTTTGTTATGGACAATCCATGACAAGCACAGAAGTGCAATAACAAGACACCACTCGGGTTCAGATCGGGGGGGCCATTCCGCTCAACCACACCCCTCCAGGTCTCACTGTCATTGCCCACGTGAGCGTTGAAGTCCCCCAGCAGAACAAGGGAGTCCCCAGGAGGAGCACTCTCCAGCACCCCCTCCAAAGACTTCAAGAAGGGTGGGTAATCTAATCTGCTGTTTGGCGCGTAAACACAAACAACAGTCAGGACCCGTCCCCCCACCCGAAGGCAGAGGGAGGCTACCCTCTCGTTCACCGGGGTAAACCCCAACGTACAGGCGCCGAGATGGGGGGCAATAAGTATGCCCACCCCAGCTCGGTGCCTCTCAGCAGGGGCAACTCCAGAGTGGAAGAGAGTCCAACCCCTCTCGAGGAGACGGTTTCCAGAGCTAGAGCCGTGCGCCGAGGTGAGTCCGACGATGTCCAGTCGGAACCTCTCAACCTCGCACACCAGCTCCGGCTCCTTCCCCACCAGAGAGGTGACGTTCCACGTCCCGAGAGCCAGCTTCTGCAGCCGAGGATCGGACCGCCAAGGTCCCCGCCTTTTGCAGCCGCCCATCCTGCACAGCACCCGACCCCTATGGCCCCTCCCACAGGTGGTGAGCTCATGGGAAGGGGGGCCCATGTTACCTCTTCGGGCTAAGCCCGACCGGGCCCCATGGGTAAAGGCCCGGCCACCAGGAGCTCGCCAACGTGCCCCACCTCCAGGCCTGGTTCCAGAGGGGGGCCCCGGTGACCCGCGTCCGGGCGAGGGAACACTGAGTCCATCTGTCTTGTTCATCATAGGGGTCTTTTTGGGCTGGCCAATAATGCACAGTAATCCTACGGTCATTGAACCAGGTTTTGGTACTTTAGGCAGTGTGAGCAGGTGCCACGTCCTGCTGAAAAATGAAGTCGGCATCTCCATAAAGCTGGTCTGCAGAAGGAAGCATGAAGTGCTCCATAATGTCCTGGTAGATGGCGCCGTTGAGTCTGAACTTAAGAAAGCTCAGTGGACCAACACCAGCAGATGACATTCAATTCAATTCAGTTTATTTATATAGCGCCAATTCACAACAGATGTCATCTCAAGGCACTTAACAAGAAGTCATTTCAATACAATTATACAAACATTCCAATCAGTTAAAAAGTTTCCTATTTAAGGAATCCCAGCAGATTGCGTCAGTCATTGGCGTGAGGTAGGACATAGCTCTCCAAATCAACACAGACTGTGGAAACTTCACACTGGACTTCAAGAATCTTGGATCGTGTGCCTGTCCATTCTTCCTCCATACTCTGAAACTTTGATTTTCAAATCAGATGCAGAATTTGATGTTTTAATTTTCTTTAGGTAAGACGCTTCTGACGTTGTTTATTGTTCAGGAGCGGCTTGAAAAGAGGAATATGACATTTGAAACCCATGTCCAGGGTCTGCCTGTGTGTGGAGGCTCTTGATGCACTAACTCCAGTCTCAGTCCTCTCCTTGTGAAGGTCCCCAACAATTTTTAATTCAATTCAGTTTATTTATATAGCGCCGATTCACAACAGATGTAATCTCAAGGCATTTTACAAGAAAAGTCATTTCAATACAATCATACAAACATTCCAATTAGTTTAAAGTTTAAATTAATTTCCTATTTAAGGAATCCCAGCAGATTGCATCGAGTCATTGAGTTGAGGTTGCGTCCCGTTGATGCAGAGTCCAGCCACAGCAATCCTTCAGCAATCCCTCATACTGAGAAAGCATGTAGCGACAGTGGAGAGGAAACACTCCCCTTTAACAGAAAGAAACCTCCAACAGAACCAGGCTCAGTGCAAGTGGCAATCTGGCACGACTGTCTGGGGGTTTGAGAAGACAGAGCAAAGACACAGAAAAAACAGAAGATCTGATATAAGAGTACTTTCTATGTTACAGAAAGTAAAAAGTTGATAACATGACACGGTGGATGTTCAGTTACTGGGGGCATCATCCCAGTCGATACCCCCCGTCCAAAAGGGCATTGTAGCTAAGCAGGATACCAGACCAGGTGGAGCTTCTATGGACAGAAAAACACTTATAGAAAACAAAGTTAACAGTCGAAATAACAGCAAATAATGCAACTGGAGAGTAGTAGAAAAGAAAGTATCAGAGTGAAGAAAAGTGGTCAGTCTGTCCTCCAGCAGTCTAACCCCCAATATCCACTGCATGCGCTCCGCTCCGCCACGCACTCCGCAGCTGTTCGCAATTTCCACTGAATGCGCTCTAGATCCGCTCCGCTCCGTTCCGCTCCGGTCCGCAGCCCAGAGGTGCTCAAAGAATCACGCGGGGGAATTGCGAGATCTTGTAATAAAAGTCAGTAATAAATGTGGAAGTCAGAACTAAATTATTCATTCCGTGGAAAACGAACAGAAAAGTACAGTTTTTCTCTGTTATTCTGTATCAAGATATTTTGGACAACATATGTATAAATATACGCGGGTTTCTATTAATATAGCTATCCATACAAAAAATTTCTAGCCCGTCTTTATTGATTTATTTTGAAAAACACCCGAAATGTGGTTGTTCTATATCCTGTTGGTGCTTAGTGATTTGTGTAGTTTGACTGCGGACTTGCTCCGCTGTCCGGAAAAAATGGATTTGATCCAATTTTGGCCGGAGGGGGAAACGGCAGACGGCGCCGCTCGGGCAGTATTGGAGTGCGTGGCAGAGTGTGTGGTAGAGCGGAGCGGAACACATGCAGTGGAAATTAGGGGTAAGTCTATAGCAGCATAACTACAGAGATAGCTCAGGATGACCTGAGCCCCTCTAACTATAAGCTTTATCAAAAAGGAAAGTTTTAAGCCTGGCCTTAAAAGTAAACAGAGTGTCTGCCTCACGGACTAAAGCTGGGAGCTGGTTCCACAGGAGAGGAGCCTGATAACTAAAAGATCTGCCTCCCATTCTACTTTTAGAAATCCTAGGAACTACAAGTAAACCTGCAGTCTGAGAGCAAAGTGCTCTGTTGGGAACATATGAAACAATTAGATCTCTGATGTATGATGGAGCTGATTATTAAGGGCTTTGTATGTAAGAAGAAGGATCTTAAATTCTATTCTGGATTTAACAGGGAGCCAATGAAGGGAAGCTAAAACAGGAGAAATGTGATCTCTCTTTTTAATATTCATCAGAACTCTTGCTGCCGCATTTTGGATCAACTGAAGGCTTTTAATTACATTTTGTGGATTCCCTGATAGTAAAGAATTACAGTACTCCAGCCTTGAGGTAACAAATGCATGGACTACTTTCTCAGCATCACTCCCAGACAGGATGTTTCTAATTTTAGCAATATTCCGGAGGTGAAAGAAAGAAATCCTAGAAACCTGTTTAATATGGGATTTAAATGTCATGTCTTGGTCAAAAATAACGCTGAGATTCTTTACATTCTTATTGGAGGCCAATTTTCAATGGCCCTTTTCCTGACAATCCTCTCCAGGCTGCGCTCATCCCTGCTGCTTCTGCACCTTTTCCTTCCACATAACTTTCTACTAATGTGCTTTGATACAGCACTTTGGGAACATCCAACTTCTTTTGCAAAGACCTTTTGAGATGGGTTTTCTGCACACCTGTCAGGTCAGCAGGTCATCCCCATGATTGTGATTTCTACTGAACCAGAGTGAGACCATTTAAAGGCTCAGGAACCCTTTGGAGCTGTTTTGGCTAATTTAGCTGATTAGACAGTGACACTTTGAGCCTAAAATATTGAACCTTTTCACAATATTCAAATTATTTGCTATTTAAATTTGGGATTTTCATAAACTGTAAGCCATACAGTAATTATCAAAATTAAGCAATATATTACGAAATCATTAGACAGCGTGGCATAATTTTCCTCAGCTATGCCGATGAATCACAACTATATTTACCCATAAAGCCTGATCAATCCTATCAGTTAGGTAAATATCAGTCATGTCTTGAAAACATAAAAACATGGAAGACTAAACGTTCTCAAATATCAGTATTAACTTAGGCCAATTACATTCTGTTGTAATTTAGTCTTTATTAGTTTTAATTTGGTATTATTTAAATCTTATTGTTGCTACAAGAAGTAAAAAACTTTATTATTTGTTTTATCGCTTGTCCTGCTTTTATTTTTTTATTTGAATCTTTTTACTCTTGTTATCTTGTTACACATTTTCTTATTGCTAACTATATTTTTGTCTTTTATTGTGAAGCACTTTGGTTGCCTTTGGGCCGACTAAAGCTCTATATAGATAAACGTGGAATGACTGATTGAAATAAAACGGTTTTCTGTGTCTCTACTTGTCTCCTTGAGTCTCTCTGGAAATGCATTCTCCACCTCTCGGTTGCTATGGTTACCAGTATCAGCCATCTTAAAGCTGCAGTCCAGAGAATATATTTATGTATCAAAGTTTTATAAACCTTTAAAATGATAGTGGGGTTCAATACTATGATAAAAGGCTAGTGCTCCACAACACTTATTTTTCTTAATCCCACCTTCCTCCCGTAGACCCCTATGCATTTCACACTGAGCGCCAAATTTTTTTATCCGATAGAATTCGAGTTTCCGCATTGTTGGTTGTCAATCAACTTGCATGCGGATCGCGCAAACATGTGAACATACCACTCTGTCTTCCTGTTTACAGTCGCCATATTGTGAGAGAGTATCAGTCATGCAGAAGTTGCTCACCTCCGAAATGTCCATAGAAAAAATACAATCGGGTAGTGCTCGCTGTGTCGCCACAGCTGATGCGCATGGACAACTGCTGCTGTAGGGCTGGAGGGAGGGAAGGGGAGGGGGGAGTGTTTTGGGAGGGGCCTTGGTACGTCGGATTCAAAAAATCTTTCTCCCTCAAATACTCCGGACTGCAGCTTTAAGTCTATGCAGAATATTCTCTCTGCATGTTGCATCGACTGTTTATGGCAGAATGTGGGTGTGTAGGTGGCGGGATATGATCTCGAATCACGTGAGCACATCTCTAGGGAGAGTGGGATTTATAAAGCGGAAGTTGCGTGAAGCTGTGCGTACTTTGATAAACGAATACAAGTACAAGTTTGATTTAAAATTGAATAGGTGTAGGCCTATGTAATTTTTTTGCTGAGCTTAAGTATGGTTTTAGTAAGGATTCTACGCAAAGTTTTATAAATGAGACCCCTGATTGTTCCATATGTTCCTAACAGAGCACTTCGCTCTCAGACTGCAGGTTTACTTGTAGTTCCTAGGATTTCTAAAAGTAGAATGGGAGGCAGATCTTTTAGTTATCAGGCTCCTCTCCTGTGGAACCAGCTCCCAGCTTTAGTCCGTGAGGCAGACACTCTGTTTACTTTTAAGGCCAGGCTTAAAACTTTCCTTTTTAATAAAGCTTATTGTTAAAAACAGATTGATGTTAGCCAGTAGTTGGATGAGTGGGGAGGGGTAGTAGCCAACAGCCTGAGCCAGATGGGATAAGGTGGTCCAGACAGACTGTTTTCCCAGGCTCTGCCTCTAATGTCTCATTGTAACGAGCTGGGTTATCCTGAGCTATCTCTGTAGTTATGATGCTATAGGCTTAGACTGCTGGAGGACAGACTGACCACTTTTCTTCACTCTGCTACTTTCTCCTACTCTTCAGTTTCATTATTTGCTTATCAACTTTGTTTTTCCTCAGTGTTTTTCTCTCCATAGAAGCTCCACCTGGTCTGGTATCCTGCTTGGCTACAATGCCCTGTTGGACGGGGGCATCGACTGGGATGAAGCTCCCAGTAACTGAACATCCTCCGTGTCCTGTTATCAACTTTTAACTTTCTGTAACATAGAAAGTACTCTCATATCAGTTCTTTTTGTTCGAACCCCCAGACGGTCATGGTTGATGGCCGCTCGTACTGAGCCTGGTTCTGGTTATGATTCTGCCGGAGGTTGCTTCCTGTTAAAGGGGATTTTTTTCCTCTCCACTGTCACTACATGCTTCCTCAGTATGAGGGATTGTTTAGGGATTGCTGTGGCTGGACTCTGCATCAACGGGGCCCAACTGCCAGTCAATGACTCAATTTAACCTGCTGAGATTCCGTAAATAGAAACTTCTAAACTGTTTGGAATGTATGTATGATTGAATTGAAATGTATTTTCTTGTAAAGTGCCTTCAGATGACATCTGTTGTGAATCACTTTTGGTATGTGGAGTTATACTGATCTGAGCCACAAGGGGGAGTGATGTTGTACTAATCTTGATTAGGTAACACACCTAATATATCCAAACTGTTGATCTTCTCATGAATCTAACTTATTACCCCCACCTACAGCACATAATATCTGGAGCCATCTCAGCTAAGCAACAATTTATTAGTGTTTTAGTGCTGCATGACTGAGCTGATATTATGAAGTATTTTAGCTAAAGTCTAATATCTAAGATTAAAGATTTGCTTTTTATGATTCTTAGTAGTCTCACAGATCTAACGGATATACATGTTTTATTCACTTTTTGGATACATTTCCTTTTTAAATAGTTTCATTTAGCAAGAGCCTACATGTCTACTGTCAATTTCACCTAACAGACAGCAGGTGGCAGCAAGGGTCTTGTGGTGAAAAATACAGTAACCGTGGCAACAGCTGCCGTGGTAACAGGCAACTCTCTCCTCTCTCTTTTGTCAGTCAGACAGAGCTGGCTGTCAGTCAACTATAACCCCCTCCTCTCTAAACCTTAAATCAGAAAAACAGAACTGAAATCTGATTCAGATGTTTAATTTTTCTTTATCTGTTGGAGACAGAACAAGAAATCTTTTTTTTACATTCATGTTTCCAAAATACCTGTGGGTACCTCTGCACTACCTTACAACACAGACTGGCAAAGTACCAATTGGCACCTAAGGTGTGAATCAGTTAGATAATTTCCTTTCTCTTCCAGAGGCATTAGTTTGAATACATGAAGTATGAATTATATACTCCAGGCCTTGCTCATTTTACGGAGGGTGGAAAGCAACTTACTGAATTGGAGAGTTTCTGCAGATCAGCCCAGAATTCAGGATTCAGTGGATGGTCCATTTCTTTTTTCCAGCTACACGGCATCATCTGTGTTGACGTCAGAGAAAACTGCTTTTAAGATCTCTTTGTTAGGACAGGAACTGCAGGCTCTGGTTTATTACAGTTGCTTTAAACAACAGTATAGCTTTTGTTTAATGTAAAATACTCAGTTTATGGTTGTTGATTGACCAACATTATCCTGTTATTTTTCAATCAAATCTAAATGTTTCAGGTCTTCAAACTAAATTTAATATCAATTAGAAATAACCTGAATAAATTCAAAAAGCAGTTTTCAAATTATGATTTCATTCAGTAAGGGAAAATATACCTTGCACTATGTGAACAAATAATTACCTCCCTTGATGAATCATGAATTAATTTCAATAAACCTTCTTTTTTTTTGCTATTCATGCCCAGCCCTGATTTCTGTCTGGGCCGTAGAATCAGGAAATCACATAAATAGAACCTGTCTGACAACAATATTAGGCTGGAAGATCCCAAAAAGCAACACATCATGTTTCAATCTAAAGAAACTAAAGAACAGATGAGAAAGTCTGTTCCATCTGTCAGTCTTGAAATGATACTAATGGCATTTCTAAGACTTTGGGACTCTAGAGAACCATAGTGAGAACCATTATTCAGACATGGAGATACACTGGAAAATCTTCCTACCAAAATTACTCCAAGAGCACATCGATGACTCATCCAGGAGGTCCCAGTTGAACCCTAAAGAAGATCTAAAGCTCTGCAGACCTCAGTTGTCTTAGTTACGGTCAGAGTTCAAGAATTGACAACAAGAAAGAGTGACTGGGCAGAAATGGCCTGCTGAGACCAAAACCACTGCTGACCCAAAATAACTCAAATAACCATTTACCAAAAACATATTCATGATCCCCAAGACTTCTGGGAAAATATTCAGTTGACTGATGAGACCAAAGTGTGGGTTACATCTGGCATAAACTAACACAGCATTTCAGAACCAGAACATCATTGTGACACTCCCAAACATAGTGGTGGTAGAGTGATGGTCTGGAGGTGCTTTGTTGCTTCAGGATCTGCATGAGTTGCTGTAACTGATGAAATCATGAATTCTGCTCTCCAGCAGATATCCTGGAGGAGGACATCTGACTGTCAGAGTGTGCCATGGAATAATGGAATGACCCAAACACAGACGAGCAATAACAGGGTTAGGGTCTCTGGGTATACCCCTGGAGTTCAGGTGGACGACCAGGATGGTGACCCCTGAGGCCCAGGATCTCGGTGGGCGACCCAGAGGATGACCCCCAAGGACAACCCCCGAGGACGTGGAGGTCAGGAGGACGACCGGGTGGGCGTCCCCTCACAGGACAACAGTCAGTAGGGGACGACCAGATAGGCGTCCCCTCACAGGACAATGGTCAGGACGGCCCAATTGTCCGCGTCCAAAGGCCTGGCAGTGATACAAAAGAGGCCTGGCAGTGACAAAAAAAGAGGCCTGGCAGATTGTGATCGGCGACGCAGAAGAGGCCTGGACTGCAGGTGCTCCTGCTCGGGGAGCTGAGGCAGCAGGAGTCCAGAAGGCAGAGAAGGGTCCTCCTCGACCCTCTCTGAGAATGCTGGCAGCGGCGACAGATCCAGTGGCTCTGAGGGCGGCCGCAGCAGATCCTGCGGCTCTGATGGCGGCGGATCCAGCCGCTCTGAGAATGGAGACCAGAGGAGTTCTGGCGGTGGAGGCGGCAGAGGGTTCATCTCCAGAAACTGTGGGAGAAGGAAGTCTGGAGGCGGAGGCCACTTGGTGTGCCCACTCCGCCTGCGTCGTTTGATCAGCGAGATCCAGCAGGTTGAGGATCAGGCACAGTCGGAGAATCATCTGACGGAGCGTCTCAATCTCTGCCAGACGCATCCAGGGGGGAGCAATGAAAGAACTGGCCCGCAGCCGGTCATAGATGAGCTTGAGGAGGAGCTCCCCGGTGGATAGACTGTGGAGAATGAAAAACAGCCGCCAACACAGGTCAGCTGCTCCCTGGTGGCCCGATTGGCCCTTTCCACTTCGACCTGGAGATTCTCATAATCCCTGGGATCGAGAATCAGCCTTAGCAAGAGAAGGAGCTGGCAGAGCGTCTCGATCTCCTCCAGCCAAACCAAAGGAAATGGGAAGGTAGGGACCTCATCCAGCCGATCCCAAACGAGCTCGGCCAGGATAAAAGGGTTCTCATCTGCTGAGTTCATTTTTACCGGAATTTGGATCATTCTGTCAGGGCGTGCCGTGGAATAATGGAAGGACCCAAGCGCAGACGAGCGGTTTAATGGCAGAAAACAGCATACACCACACGAGAAAGACATCAATGATCCGGCAGGGAGAGAAGCACCCACTGGATCTTAGATAACAGGGGAGGATCGAGGATCAGGTGAGTCCAATAATGGAAACAGGTGCATGAAATGATAATCAGGGGCAGAGTCCTGAAGGCTCTGACATCTGACCATCGGTTTAGATATTAAGCTCAAGCTCCCTCAGGTTCTGCAGCAGGACACTGACCTAAAGCACACCAGCAAATCAATTTCTGAATGGCTCAGATAACAAGCCAAATGTCTTGGAATGGCCTGATAAAAACCTGAAATTTAAACCGATTATTTATGTCGAAAACCCTCCAATTTGGCAGCATCAAAATTCAATTCAGTTTATTATTATAGCGCCAATTCACAACAGATGTCATCTCAAGGCACTTAACAAGAAGTCATTTCAATACATTTATACAAACATTCCAATCAGTTGAAAAGTTTCCTATTTAAGGAATCCCAGCAGATTGCGTCAGTCATTGGTGTGAGGTTGGGCCCGTTGATGCAGACTTTCCAACCACAGCAATCCTTCAGAAATCCCTCATACTGAGCAAGCATGGAGCGATGGTGGAGAGGAAAAACTCCCCTTTAACAGGTAGAAACCTCCAACAGAACCAGGCTCAGTAGGAGCGGCCATCTGCCACGACCGTCTGGGGGTTTGAGAAGACAGAGCAGAAACACAGAAGGAACAGAAGATCTGATATAAGAGAACTTTCTATGTTACAGAAAGTAAAAAGTTGATAACAGGACACAATGGATGTTCAGCCACTGGGAGCATCATCCCAGTCGATGCCCCCCGTCCAACAGGGCATTGCAGCCAAGCAGGATACCAGACCAGGTATATCTTCTATGGAGAGAAAAACACTGAGAGAAAACAAAGTTAACAGGCGAATGTTAACAGTTGTAATACAACTGGAGAGTAGTAGTAGAAAAGGAAGTAGCAGAGTGAAG
The DNA here is from genome assembly GCA_963556495.2 of Valencia hispanica. Lineage (NCBI taxonomy): Eukaryota > Metazoa > Chordata > Actinopteri > Cyprinodontiformes > Valenciidae > Valencia > Valencia hispanica. Next base: position 493,232 of record OY747718.1, on the reverse strand, counting down.
AAAATTGGTAAGTCTGTCCTCCAGCAGTCTAAGCCTATAGCAGCATAACTACAGAGATAGCTCAGGATGACCTAAGCCACTCTAACTATAAGCTTTATCAAAAAGGAAAGTTTTAAAAACTATTTTTGCAAAGAATAGTGGTCCAATTGAGGGGAAATTACCTTTTCCCAGAGAGCCAGGTTGAATGAAATCATCATTTGAAATCTGCTTTTTATTTTTACACATTTTATCTTTATCCAACAATAACATTTATTTAATTATCTGAAACCCTTAGGTGTGATGAAAAAGCAAAAAGTAGAAATCTATTAAGGGGGAAATATCTTTCCACGGCTCTGAATACAAATAACTAACGGTATTTAGGAGTTTGGAAAACAACAGAGTCCAAAGACATCCCATCAAACCCTGTGACCTGTATAAGTAGTGATCCTGATCTTGGGGACAAATACTTTGCTGAAAGAAGCTTTACTGTAGGAGGAACAGTTGGTAGCAGCATCACCAGCAATAATCACCCAGTGTTCCTGTGTTTCAATAGGAATTGTGGCATAAGAAGCTTCTGCAATTACCTTAGCTCTGCAAAAATTTGGTATGAACAAAAAACCAGATTTGCCATTTTTCATAGCTCTCCTAATTATGAAAACACTAAATGATGGAATATCAGCTAGAAATAATGTTTTCATATCCATGATTAAAGTTCTAACGTCTTTTCCTGTATGCTGAGATCTGTCAGTAGAACAACTATGATAAGCATGTGGATATTTGATTCTGCATTTTAAAGCAGCTGGTCTGCTGAGGATGAGTCAGCACTTCCCCTTCCTTAATGCTGAGCTACGGAGCCCTCACAGTTTGTAGGTGATGGTTTACCAAACCAAACCCCCTGAAAATCTCTTTGAGTTCTTGGAGAAAGTCAACGCACCCCCTCCCCATTTAAATTTACACTAAATAGGAATGAAAACACTGGATCAACAGAGTTTTGGCAAACCAATAAATTTACAAAGGAAAATAAATTAGCTAAATTATTCACAGCCGTTAAATTATTTTGTATTTTCCATACAAAATAAAAACATAAGTTTGAGGTGGAAGGAACAGGAGCCGTGGTTTTAAATCAAAGTGATTAAACAGAAGGAAACTGGACTTGTATTATTTCCTGAAGACAGTTTACCTCTCACCCAAAAGACTCATTCATTGATGATCAGGTTCATTTTCATCTCAAGGACAAGTGACACTCATTTGAAGACAGCAATGTCGACATTTTGGACATGGAGGACATGTGCTTTGAAGTGAATGACATGAAAACCAACACTAAATAGAGAAGGTGGCCTCAGATTTCATAATTCTAACACCTACTCTGCAGCCCTGACTGGTCTCTCCTGGTGGGTTTACATTAAATCACACCTTGGGGCATGCAACCAAAACATCTCACATGGCATCGTTAGGGACATGTTTGGATCATCAAGCAACAACAACCCAAATATTGAGCTGAATGAATGAAGGCATTGACTCATGTGACCTTAATGGCTTCATTTGTGACATTAATGGTCCTATTAGTGTGATTGTTCTGACTGCAATTTATTCATTAGTTTGCAACTTAATTGGCAAAGCAATGCAATTTAAATCTCTATAAGACATAATATGCATGTCTTCAAGACTTATTTTCAACTAACGTATTAAAACATACACTATTCATTGGAGCGTTCTCTCATTCTTGCTCATGGTTTTCTAAAAGTATTCCCTCCTCATGTTTATATTTGTTTATCCTGCATGAACAAGCTGTTTTATGCACATGCTTTTACATACAGTGGAAAAGTAAAGTATTCAGACCCCTTTAAATTTGTTACTCTTTGTTTCATCGCAGCCATTTGCTAAAATCAAAAGGTTAATTTTATTTCTCATTAATGTACACTCAGCATCCTATCTTCACAGAAAAAACAGAAATGTAGACATTTTAGCAAATTTATTAAAAATAAAAAAATGAAATATCACATGTTCATAAGTATTCAGACCCTTCGCTCAGTATTGAGTAGAAGCACCCTTTTGAGATAGTACAGCTTTGAGTCTTCTTGGGAATCATGAAACACGTTTTTCACACCTGGATTTGGGGATCCTCTGCCATTTGTCTTGCAGATCCTCTCCATTTCTGTCAGGTTGGATGGTGAACGCTGGTAGACAGCCATTTTTAGGTCTCTCCAGAGATGCTCAGTTGGGTTTAGGTCAGGGCTCTGGCTGGGCCAATGAAGAACGGTCACAGAATTGTTCCGAAGCCACTCCTTTGTTATTTTAGCTGTGTGCTTTGGGTCATTGTCCTGTTGAAAGACAAACCTTCGGCCCAGTCTGAGGTCCTGAGCCCTCTGGAAGAGGCTTTCTTCCAGGATATCTCTGTACTTGGCCACAATCATCTTTCCTTCAATTGCAACCAGTTGTCCTGTCCCTGCAGCTGAAAAACTCCCCTACAACATAATGGTCCCACCACCATGTCTTACTTTAGGGATTCTATTGGGCAGGTGATGAGCAGTGCCTGGTTTTCTCCTCACATACCACTTAGAATTAATGCCAGAAAGTTCAATTTTGGTCTCAGCAGACCTAGAGAATCTTATTTCTCATAGTTTGGGAGTCCATGTGTTTTTTGGCAAACTCTATGCGGGCTTTCATATGTCTTGTACTGAGGAGAGGCTTCTGTCGGGCCACTCTGCCATAAATCCCCGACTCATGGAGAGGTGCAGTGATAGTTAACTTTGTGGAACTTTCTACCATCTCTCTACCGCATCTCTGGAGTTCAGCCACAGTGATCTTTGGGTTCTTCTTTACCTCTCTCACCAAGGCTCTTCTCCCATGATTGCTTAGTTTGGCTGGATGGCTAGGTCTAGGAAGAGTTCTGGTCGTCCCAAACTTCTTCCTTTTGAGGATTATGGAGGCCACTGTGCTCTTAGGAACCTTGAGTGTTGCAGAGATTCTTTTGTAACCTTGGTCAGATCTATGCCTTGCCACAATTCCGTCTCTGAGCTTCTTGGGCAGTTCCTTCGACCTCATGATTCATATTTGCTCTGACATGCACTGTGAGCGGTAAGGTCTTATATACCCTGGTGTGTGCATCTCCTAATCAAGTCCAGTCAGTTTAATTAAACACAGCTTGACTCCAGTGAAGGGAACAGAACCATCTCAAGGAGGATCAGAAGAAATTGACAGCATGTGAGTTAAATATTAGTGTCACTGCAAAGGGTCTGAATACTTATGACCATGTGATATTTCAGTTTGTTTTTTTGAATAAATTTGCAAAAAATTTTACATTTCTTTTTTTTCTGTCACAATGGGGTGCTGAGTGTACATTAATGAGAAATAACATGAACTTTTTTTATTTTAGCAAATGGCTGCCATGAAACAAAGAGTGACAAATTTAAAGGGGTCTGAATACTTTCCGTACCTACTGTATAATCTGATAGCCAGATAGGAAAACTTTCAGATTAAATCTGAACTGAATTCTCTTCAAGTGTGTTTTTTAAAACTGCAGTGTCTGACATGGAGGATTCAGCAAAAAAGAAACAAATATCAACTTAAAAGAATCCCTTTTCAACAAAAACATGCAAGAATCTAAAACATGGTGTTGATCCAGTAAATTTACATTATTAAATGTGTCAATGTATTTTCTACCTCTCCTGCTCTGTGCTGCTGCTGCTTTATTACGTTGTCTTGTGTCTCATCATGATCATTTCTGCCAATGTCCATGGTGGCGCTTGGTCCAGGACTCATGTCCAGAGATGGTACCGACCCCACTGATCCGTCAGACAGTACTGGCTCGCTGCTAGACAGAGAGTCTGTCTTCAGCAAGGACTCTGATGGTGGCATGGTGAAATGTGGTTGTTTCATCTGAGACACAGACAAGTTGGATTGCGATGAAAATGTAAAAGCATTTATCACATTTTAAATATTTTTCAATATTCATACTAAAATGTTGATATTAGTAGGTTCATCTGATGTCAGCAGCACTGTATCTGGTTTCTTTCCTGTGTGGAATTTGCCCAAAATTACCAATACCTTTCCTGAACAACAAATTGAAATACATTTAATTGGCTGAATATCACTGACTTCTTCTGTGTGCTTCAGGTGAATATTTTACTCAGTTCATTACTGGTGTACACTGAACCGTCTGTGTGATGAAGCCTGAGGCTCAGGGAGAACATCATGTTGTCCATTTTAGTTACACAGGGTTCCTACTTATTTTTCATTTTAAAAGTTCCAGCCTTTTCCAGATTTTATCTGCAGTTTTCATATCATGCTGGATATTTGAGTACAAAATATTCACCTTGAACTTAACGCAATTCACCAAATAAAGGTGCTGACAGTGACTTGTGATTTTTGGGGCCATTTGCAGGACCATTTTACAGCTTTTTGGCATCTGAACTAACTTAGACAAGGTTTTTTTACTTTAAAAACGTTTGGACCTGTTAAATGAGGATTTGATTATGCAATGACACATCCAGATTCTTCCCAGCACAGTGTGTGAACTTCTGAACCCTTTTTGTTTGTAAAAATTAAAAAATAACCTGTTTTATTGCAATGTTTTACAATTTAATATAGACCCAGTTTAAGAACCACATGTGCCGTTCAACCATAATATTTCTCAAGGTCACAAAATTGTGAAGTACCTTTTTTTTTTTTTTTGAATGCATGCATTTGGTAAGTCCAACTCTGCAGTGACAGAGAATTTAGTTATTTTACTCAGAGCACAAGAACATACTTTCATACTTAACAAGAAATATAGTGCAGAACTCCCAGGAAGTCTTCAGAAGGTCTGCAGAACACAACCTTCAGACTCCCAAGACCACACAAAAAACAAAGTTCTGCCCTGAGAATGTGTCAAGAACAAGCTATACAAACTCCTAAATCAGGGCTGTAGAAACATAATGATGTTCTTACTTATCCTTGCAGGGACGTGGGGGAGGGGGGGGGGGGGGGGTGTCGGGGGTTGGTGGCTATCTCCAGCAGTCATTGAGCCACCTAACATGCAAATTGAGACCTGTAGGTCTTAGATGAAGCTCTTGGGCATTAAGTCATTTTTTTAATGATTGCATGCTCTGACCTTGAGGTGAGTTTACTGGGATGTCCAGTCCTGGAAATCACTGGGGTTGATGACAAGCAATAGTTGCTTCACTAAGGTCATTGTTGATGTCTTTCATCTCTGGTATTGTGTTAATACACCACCTGCACACTGTGTGCACAATTATTAGACGAGTATTTTGAACAAATCATCATATTCAGGCATATTTTCTAACTCCAAGCTAAATAAACTTAAATGTTTATATGAGTTAAACATTGCATGTGATGTATATCTGTGTAATGGATGTGGCCTAAGGAGGTCAACACCCTATATTAACATTTGAATAATTATTTGTCAGCTTCTTTTTTGTCTAGTCAAAATATAAAGATATTCAGGGCTCGAGGCATGACCATGGTAAGGAATGCTGAAACCTGACCACCACTGAACAAGATACATAAGCTGAAGCGCCTAGACTAAGCCAGATTTTTCAAAGGTGTTATGGACTGATGAAATGAGATTGACTCTTGATGGACCAGATGGATGGGCCCATGGGTGGCTCAGTAACAGCCGCAAAGCTCCACTTCAAGTCAGATGCCAGCAAGGTGCAGGTACGGTACTGTATTGGCTGGTATTGTTAAAAGTGAATTGGATGGACCTTTTGGGGGTTGAAGATGGGCTCGAAATCAACTCCCAAACCTATTACCAATTTCTAGAAGAAAGCAGTGGTCCAGGAAGAAGTCTGGATCTTTCAAAAAGACAACGATTTCTATGCAGAACAATGCTCCATGCATCCAAGTACACCCATGCAGGACTAGCCAGTGAAGACGTTAAAGATGAAAAACCTTTGACATGGACCCCTTCCTCACCTGACCTGAATCCAGGTGAGAACTTGTGGGCAGTTCTTAAATGGGAGATTTATAGTGAAGGATAAAAGTCAACCTCTCTGAACAGTGTCTGGAATGCTGTGGTTGCTGCTGCACATACAGTTGATCGTCAACAGATCAAGAAACTGACAAACTCCACGAATGGAAGGCTGATAACTGTTATTGAAAAGAAGGGTAGATATAATGGTCGCTGATTTTTTTTAAATGTCAGACATTGTTTATTCAACAGATAGAAAAATTTGTTTTTCATTTAGTTATGTAGTAATAATGCACAATAATAGTTGCTAAATAATTGTGCACATATAGATAATCGCCATGGAAAGCAAAAATCTCACTTTAACTTTCTCAAACTAAGACTTGCGTAATAATTGTGCACACAGTGTATGCTCTGGATCAGCAAAGTGCCAACACACCTGCTTTTACAGTTTTGAGGGCTGCACTGATGATGGTCAGTCAATTACGTGTATAGAAAAAGCAGGCCAGGCTGCTATTTTCCCTTAAAGATCCTTTAAAGGTAGCATGGCTAACCTAATTTTTGCCATAATTACACTGACGTTAAAACTTTTTGTCCCATGACTGTGTACAAAAACAGAAATCTTTGACATATAAATACCATAAAAAGAATACCAATTGTTTACTGTGTTTTAAGTAGTTTTTAAAATGAAACATGTTTGTATAATGTAGTATAATTTAAGAAAAAAAAACTATTGGGATGGTCTAACAAATGAATGGAACACCTGTGTGAAAATAGCAGGAAAAGAATGCTACCATTGCAACAGGTTAAGGATGTAATTAATAACTAAAAACAATATTTTAGAGCTGATGGGGAACTTCACTTCATTATGAGCTCACAAAAAGAAGACATCAAAGAATTACTAGAAGTGCTTAGAGGTCTTTCTGAATTTGTGCCCTCTAAAACTTTTGCTTAAAGGGGCTATATGCAATTTTCTGAAATTTAAACTCGCGACTGACACCTGTGGCCAAAAAATGGAACTACTATTCCTTTCTGCTCGCTCTCACAGCGCGCGCTCCTACACCGGTCGCTCTCAATCTTCTATCTTTTTCGGGCATTTGTCAGGGGTTTAAAGGAGTCATGTTCTTTAATTTTCACTTTTCCATGAGAAAAAAATGTATGTTATGATTGCCTAACGATTATACACTGGCCGGGAAGCCGATAATTAAAACTGAAGCGTTTATTTACCCCTGGGTTTGTCAACCAGCCCACGTGCACGTGCACTCAAATACGTGACTTTAATTTCTGGCCCTCATATTCAGTCGAGTGCCGCCATTACTGAATTCTAATGATGGCAATTCCAGCTCTTTTTGGAGAGCCAGTTCTTTTGGCTTGGCTCACCATAAAGAGCTGGCTCTTTCGGCTCCCACGTGGCTTCTCACTTTTTCTGTAGCTTAAAGTGTATTTATTACCAATATTAATGCAAAACGATGTGTACCAAATGTACCAAAACAAGCGGGGGGGGGATGAAAAAAATTATAAAACGGCTCCCAATGACAAGCCGGCTCCCATCGTTCACTTCAAAGAGTTAGCTCTTAGAGCCGGTTTGTTCGCGACCGACACATCACCGATTCGAAGTACGAACTCGACCGTGAAAGATGCAGAAACGATGGCATCGAAGCTCCGTTTGGAAAAAGGGCCATTCCAACAATCAGAGGCTTGCCTGCAATTGAAACGGTAAGGCTGTGTTTTTATTGCTCTACTGTGTGTAACAAACAGCAGCTAACTGCTAATGTGGCTATTGTATGCTAGCGGGAGTAGTAGATATGGGTTAGATATGCTGAAGTTACCTGCGGTGTCGACCCCCCTCCTTCCTGCCACCAATCAACATGCCCCTCATTTGCATTATTAAAATGCCCGTCCACGACAGCCAAAAATATCACATCAGATCTCGCGAGACAATAATGCCTTCAGAAATAAGGGTCAGAGGAGCGCTGTGTTTATTTTTTTCACTTTTTTAAAACTTTTCTTTTTTAGAAGGGCCTGAAAGACTATAATAGAGCGTGGGTATCCAAGGTGATACTAGGTTATGACTCCTTTAACTTTTTTAGTCTTATGTGGAGTTACTGTTGGTGTCAAAGTTGTCCTTGGTCTCTTTTGTGTATTCGCACAATCCATTGAACTGCTTGCGAGTGCTGACTAGCGGTGGTGGATCACTCTGCCACCACCGCTAGTCAGCACTCGCAAGCAGTTCAATGGATTGTGAAACATTTAACATGAACGCGGTTGACGTCACATCCGCAGACAGCGCGGGAAAATCCAACCCGGCAGAAAATAGATAAAAATTGGATACATGCTTATAGGTGCACCCACTGTGAGCTGACAAGGTGTCAGTATGCTCATCAGGAGATGTTTGAGTCAAAGATTGGTCAAATAAAAAGGCAATTGTTACGTTTATTTTGGGGGAAAAGTTGCATTATAGCCTCTTTAAGCTATTGTTGACCCATCAGCAACACAACACATTGGTCCTGTAGTGTCATACGGTATTGAGTGTGAGGAAATAACAGTCCACCCACATAACCCGGTCCTGTCTGACCACTTCTTAATAACTTTTGAATTTACTTTAACTGACCATCTTAAATCTGAAAGAAAATTTCATTATAGTAGAGCTTTATCATACAATGCTGTAACAATTTTTAGAGAATCTGTTCCATTCTTACTTTCCTTAGTGTCTCAGGGTAACACAGTGGATGGCAGCAATTCTATCTCTAACCCTTCAGAAATTGATGATCTGGTTCACTGCGTTACGTCCTCATTGCGTTTGGCATTAGATAGTGTAGCCCCCTTAAAAAAGAAAGTGGCTAGCCATAGGAGGCTGACTCCTTGGTTCAACGCAGAGCTGCGTACTTTAAAGCAGAATAATAGGAAGTTGGAGAGAAAATGGCGCTCTACACACCTAGAGGATTCCTATTTAACCTGGAATAACAGTCTGCTGCTGTATAAAAAGACCCTTTGACAAGCTAGAACAGCATAATTTTCATCATTAATAAAGGCGAATAAAAACAATCCTAGGTTTCTTTTTAGTACAGTTTCCGAACTTACACAGAGTCATAGCTCTGTTGAGCCAACTATTCCCCCAGCTCTTAGCAGTGATGATTTTATGGGATTCTTCATAAATAAAATTAATTCTATTAAAAATCAAATCATTGGCATCCTCCCAAACATGATTACTTCTTCCTCAGTAAATGAGGCAGTATCGGAAAGAACTGTAGAACCTCATTTGTGCTTAGACTGTTTTGATTCAGTCAAGCTTTCGGAATTATCAAAAACATTAGCTTCATCTAAACCTTCAACTTGTATGTTGGACCCAATTTCAACCAAATTATTTAAAGAAGTGTTCCATTTGGTTCCTGGCCCCATTTTGGAAATGATGAATCTGGTTTTGTCAGATCTCAGTGCTGCTTTTGACACAGTCGATCATAATATTCTCCTAGAAAGGCTTGAACATGTTGCAGGGATCAAAGGAACAGCACTAGGCTGGTTTAAATCATATTTCTCTGATAGATTCCAGTTTGTTCATCTAAATGATAAATCTTCTTCAATCAAGGTTTACTTGTGGAGTTCCACAGGATTCTGTGCTTGGACCAATTCTGTTCACCATATATATGCTCCCAATTGGTAGAATCATTAGACAGCATGGGATAAATTTCCACAGCTATGCAGATGATACACAACTATATTTATCCATAAATCCTGATGAACCCAGTCAGTTAGGTAGATTACAGGCATGTCTGGAAGACATAAAAACATGGATGACCCTAAACTTTTTGCTTTTAAATTCTGACAAAACAGAAGTTGCTGTCTTTGGACCAGAAGTTCTTAAACAGAAACTGATTAGTCAATCACTTCATCTGGATGGCATTAAATTGGCCCCCAGTAATAACGTAAAGAACCTCGGCGTTATTTTTGACCAAGACTTGACATTTAAATCCCATATTAAACAGGTTTCTAGGATTTCTTTCTTTCACCTCCGGAATATTGCTAAAATTAGAAACATCCTGTCCGGGAGTGATGCTGAGAAAGTAGTCCATGCATTTGTTACCTCAAGGCTGGACTACTGTAATTCTTTACTATCAGGTAGTCCACAAAATGTAATTAAAAGCCTTCAGTTGATCCAAAATGCGGCAGCAAAGTTCTGATGAATATTAAAAAGAGAGATCACATTTCTCCTGTTTTAGCTTCCCTTCATTGGCTCCCTGTTAAATCCAGAATAGAATTTAAGATCCTTCTTCTTACATACAAAGCCCTTAATAATCAAGCTCCATCATACATCAGAGATCTAATTGTTCCATATGTTCCTAACAGAGCACTTCGCTCTCAGACTGCAGGTTTACTTGTAGTTCCTAGGATTTCTAAAAGTAGAATGGGAGGCAGATCTTTTAGTTATCAGGCTCCTCTCCTGTGGAACCAGCTCCCAGCTTTAGTCCGTGAGGCAGACACTCTGTTTACTTTTAAGGCCAGGCTTAAAACTTTCCTTTTTAATAAAGCTTATAATTAGAGTGGCTAAGGTCATCCTGAGCTATCTCTGTAGTTATGCTGCTATAGGCTAAGACTGCTGGAGGACAGACTTACCAATTTTCTTCACTCTGCTACTTCCTTTTCTCCTACGACTCTCCAGTTGTATTACAGTACATTCTGTTATTTCGACTGTTAACTTTGTTTTCTCTCAGTGTTTTTCTCTCCATAGAAGATATACCTGGTCTGGTATCCTGCTTGGCTGCAATGCCCTGTTGGACGGGGGGCATCGACTGGGATGATCCTCCCAGTAACTGAACATCCTCCGTGTCCTGTTATCAACTTTTTACTTTCTGTAACATAGAAAGTTCTCTTATATCAGATCTTCTGTTCCTTCTGTGTTTCTGCTCTGTCTTCTCAAATCACTTGAGAGACAAGTGATCCAGCACAAATTCAGAGTTCAAAAGTTTATGAGCAAGGGTAGGGTGGTAAATCTGTTGTGCTGTTGATCTATCGAGAACTCAAGCCTTCATCTGCCTTTCACGTTTCCAAGACTGCAAGGCTAACAGATCCCAGAGAAAAATCCAAATCCCTCTCCCCAATGACACTCTACAGCTTATTCTTTGGGATACCAAGACCTTCCCAAGACAATGTGAATAATAAGTCCCTTCAGTATGTTCTGGGTCTGCCCTGGGGTCTTGTCCTAGTAGTACATGCCTGGAAAACTCCCGAAGTGAGGTGCCGCGGAGGCATCCTGAGATGCCCGAACCACCTATCTTTCAGCTTTCTACAGTGGGGCAAGAAAGTATTTGCCAGCCACTGACAGTGCAAGTGGTCTCACTTAAAAAGATGAAAGAAATCTGTAATTTTCATCATAGGTACACTTCAACTGTGAAAGAAAGAATGTAAAAAAAAAATCCAGGAAATCACATTGTATGATTGTTTAAGAATTTATTTGTATAATAGTGCAGAAAATAAATATTTGGCGAGTAACAAAAGTTCACTTTATTTCTTTGTAAAGTAACCTTGGTTGGCAATGACAGAGGTCAAACATTTCATGTAGGTCTTCCACGCAGATCTTCTCTCGAGCTCTGATATTTTGGGTTCGTTGCTGGCAGTACCACTGGAAGTAGGGGTGCTGGGGGTGCTGCACCAAACTAATAATTGTCAATTGTCATAGTCTGGCTTAATGTTCTGCTTAATTATTCTAGTCATAGGCGTCATTTTAACAAGTCCCCAGCTAACCCTTACCCTCTAGTGAGGGGCGCCAAATATGCGGCGAGAAAAAAAAAGTAAAATGTCTATTTCTTTTTTTCAATAGTTTTTGCCATCCCTCTATCTATAACAATACTTTGACAAAAATAAATTAAACTTAAATAAAAATAAATGGCAATTCTGATGTGACCTTTAGCTGTCATAAGTCAGGGTCACAACATGCTTGCGCGGGGCTCTAACACTGACGAGCGGTCTGTTGGTTCGCTGTGTAATGACGGCTTACTGAAAATGAAACGGCAAAAGCCATCCGATGTTGCACTACTGTTCAAGTTAAAAGGTTTTTTTGTATATTTATTATTGAACAGCTTTTATATTGTTATTGTTATACTATCATTATCTAAATAAATGTGCAATTCTTTGGACATGACTTCTTTTTTCGTGGGCAAGGGGCGCCATCAGTCAAGCTCGCCAAGGGCACCAAATGGTTTAGGACCGCCACTGCTCAGCACAGAGTCCTGCAATGTCACGGGTACCGTTTCAAGATGGAAAGATTACATAATGTAAATGTCATGGGTCTGGCAGAAGTTTCTTTACTGCGGGTGGTCAATTTCAATTTTCATGTAATAATTTTGTTTGTTTAAGACTTCCAAAGAGAATCTTTCCATTGTGTTTGTGGAAAAAGCATGCCAGAAAATTCCCCCAACTTTGCGCTGAATGCGAAATATTCTCGCTATCTCGGCATCCAGCGCTCCCAGACAGAGATTTTTCTCCACCTTGATTTACGATTCAGGAATGGAGAACATAGTTAAAACCAGGGACCGGACAATATATTAGAAAAAGCTATGGAGGCTTTGGACAATATTATATTACGTTTCTGCACAGTGATCTCTGAAAAAAAAGAACTTTTAACTGTGAAATGGACTCTGTTGCATAGGTAATTCTTTCTATTGTTGTGTGTTGAGATTTTTGCTTTGCAGGCTTAATTAATATGGGTGATATTCCTGGTTCAGCTCTGAACTATCTGTAAATTAAAAGTTTTTGATTGATAACTGTTCGAACGTTGTTGTTACACTTTTGTGTATTGTGTTGTGTTTCATGATTTTGTTTTGATTTCTAATAATGAGACTCATATCAATGCGTATACTACACGTAGGCTATGCTTCACTTGTACGTCGCAAACTGTGAGTTAAGAGCAGCTTAGCTTATTCTTTTTTTCTCAGCACCCCCTGCTGAGAATATGTTCTCGCGACTATGGTTCCTTGGGAACACGGACTTTTAACTCTCTCCACAGATTCTCTATTAGATTGAGGTCTGGAGACTGGCTAGGCCAATCCAGAACCTTGGAATGGTTTTTACGTAGCCACTCTTCCGTTGCCCAGGTGATGTGTTTGGGAACGTTGTCATGCTGGAAGACCAACCATGTTTCATCTTCAATTATCTCACTGATGGAAGGAGGTTTTTCTCCAACATCCCACGATACATGGCCCCATTCATCATTTCGTTAATATGGATCAGTCGTCCTCTCTTCTTTTGCAGAAAAGCAGCCCCAAAGCATAAGGTTTTCAACCCCATGCATCACAGTGGATATAGTGTTCTTGGAATGCAACTCAGCATTCTTCCCCTTCCAAACACGGTGGGTATCGTTAATATCATAGAGTTATATTTTGGTCTCATCTGACCACATGACATTCTCCCAATCCTCCTCTGGATGATCATCCAGATGGTCTCTGGCAAACTTTAGACGGGCCTGGCCATGTGCTGGCTTAAGCATGAGGACCTTTCAAGCGCAGCAGGATTTTTAATTCATGATGATGTAGTGTGTTACTAATAGTAACCGTTTTTGCTGTGGTTTCAGCTATCTTCAAGTCATTGACCATCTCCCCGGGTCAAGGAAGATGGTCAATGATCTACTTTCTAATAATTGCTGCAACAGTTGATCTCTTCTCACTAAACTGCTTGCCAATTGTAGATTGGCTCAACCCAGTCTTGTTCAGCTTTACAGTCTTGTCCCTGGTGTCCTTATACAGCTCTCTGGTCTTGGCCATGGTGGAGGTTGGTGTCTGGCTGTTTGAAGGTGAGGACAGGTGTCTGTTATACAGATGACGATTTCAAACAGATGCCAAATACAACAGGTAACAAGTGAAGGACAGAAGAGGTTCTTAAAGAACCTTGAAATGCTTTTAAGTAGTCACCCCTTCGTTGCTCTGGCGATGTGATTATATAATTCCTGCTTGGATGTAGGTGCTAAATACTTTTTTCAGCACCATTATACAAATACATTCTCTAAAAAGTATACAATGTGATTTCCTAGATTTTTCTTTTGCATTCTGTCTCTTACAGTTGACGTGTACATATGATGAAAATTACAGACCTCTCTCATCTTTTTAAGTGGGACAACTTATACAATCAGTGGCTGCCAAAAATACTGCTTTGCCCCACTGTATGTTTATGATCTCGTTCTTTCAGCCATGATTTATGTCTTATGGTCATATGTAAGTGCTGGAATGTAAACTGACAAATAGATATAGATTTTTACTTTTTTTGCTCTGCTCTTGCAGAGCCCCAATACGTCTATCCATTTGTCTCTCCATCCTACCATCTTTCTTGAACAAGAGACAAAAATATGGTACTTGAACTCTTCCACTATAGGCAGGAGCTGATCTTTGACCCACAGGAAGCAATTCACCCTCTTTTGGTTAAAAAGTAGGGTGTTTTTTATATCTTGATTGTATGTTAGCCACATATTACATTAATGAAGGAGTGTGTTAGTGGTTGGTGGGAACTTGCAACCATGATGCCTGTTCTATAGCACTTTTAAATGGCTCCTTCCCATAAAACTACTGTCAACTGATTGCGAAAGAATATTTATATTGAAGTTTTAATCTAGAAGGTTACATTTGCCATAAATAAGGAGTTTCATAATTTTCCCACAATCTCTATAAACCTCTGAGACTAGCGTAAAGGAATCTGGTTTATAAGGCTGTTTAGGCCAGAGTAGTGAAAGACCTGTAAAGACCTATTGTTTTTTAAATATTTCTTATTATTTTTACTGCAATGAATTTGCTATTTGGAGGCCTAAACGCACCCCCTGGAATGCTTCAAAACACCCTACCTATTTACGTTTATCGTAGAGGTATCACATTTAGTACACTTGTAGAACGTCCCAAGACCTACCTAAAATTCCCTTGCACCCATGCTCCATAACAAATAAGAAGTCGGCCATTTGGATTGAACCTGCAATTTTGACAGACTTTTACCCTGTTTTGCCCTCATTTGCTTGTACATTTGATTGAACTCCTCAAAGAGGTTTTGATCCATCTGCTTGAAAATTGCTGATTATGCTCATAATGCATGGAGGATAAAGTTATCCACACCCTGATTTTTCGTGTCTGGCCAGGCCTCAAACTTTTACTAAATGGCAAAAAAAATTAAATTTATATATATATATATATATATATATATATATATATATATATATATATATATATATATATATATATATACACAGAATTGTACCTTTAAGGGTACAATGTCTTGTCAATGGGGTGGTGCCCTCAAAGGTACCATTTTGTACCCTTAAAGGAGTCATGACCTGTAATTTTCACTTTTCCATGAGAAAAAAGGTATGTTATGATTGCCTAACGATTATACACTGCCCGGGAAGCCGATATTTAAAAGTGAAGCATTTGTTTACCCCTGGGTTCGTCAACCAGCCCACGTGCACGCGCACTCAAATACGTGGTTTTAATTTCTGGCTGACTTGACGTCAAGTCGGCGCAGGATATACCATATATAGACATCGCAGACCTACCTATGCTGTGGGAAGCCCGCCCTCCCTCTCTCCCTTCTCCCCCTCGCTCCTCTCTCCCTTATATTCAGTCGAGCGCCGCCATTACTGAATTCTAGTGATGGAAATTCCAGCTCTTTTTGGAGAGCCAGTTCTTTTGGCTTGGCTCACCATAAAGAGCTGGCTCTTTCGGCTCCTCAGATTTTCTGTTGCTTAAAGTGTATTTATTACCAAAATTAATGCAAAACGATGTGTACCAAAACAACCTGGGGGGAATGAAAAAAAAAAAGGCTCCCAATGACGAGCCGGCTCCCATCGTTCACTTCAAAGAGTTAGCTCTTAGAGCCGGTTCGTTCGCGACCGACACATAACTGTTTCGAAGTACAAACTCCACCGTGAAAGATGCAGAAGGTTTCTTCACGCAATGATGCATGAAGAAGACATACTCGTGTCAGCCTTTTATTTTAATCAGCTAAATCAGCTAAAACCATTTCTGCCAGAAGCATATTGCACACGTGAGTTGCTCTGTTGTTGACTGCCAGAATCAGCATGGAAATATTTTTTCTATTTTTTTTACGCCGGAATCCTTTACGAATTTGGGATAATATCAGGCGAAGTTGGCATCAAAGCTCCGTTTGGAAAAAGGGGCCATTCCAACAATCAGAGGCTTGCCTGCAATTGAAATGGTAATGCTGTGTTTTTATTGCTCTGCTGTGTGTAACAAACAGCAGCTAACTGCTAATGTGGCTATTGTATGCTAGCGGGAGTAGTTGATATGGGTTAAGCGTTACCTGCTTTGTCAACCCCCCTCCTTCCTGCCACCAATCAACGCGCCCCTCATTTGCATTATAACAATGCCCGTCCACGACAGCCAAAGTATCGCATCAGATCTCGCGAGACAATAATGCCTTCAGAAATAAGGGTCAGAGGAGCTCTGTGTTTATCTTTTTCAACTTTTTTTTTTAGAAGGGCCTGAAAGACAATCATAGAGCGTGGGTATCCAAGGTAATACTAGGTTATGACTCCTTTAACTGTGGGTACCCATTTGTACCTCTATAGTCTGTACCTTTTACAGGTCAAACCTTAGGGGTACAAATTTGCCCCTGAAGGTACAGGTTCCAATTCAATTCAAATTCAAATTGAAAAATACTTTATTGATCCGAGAGGGAAATTAAATGTTGGTATAGCTCATATAATTAATTCTTTAAGGAGTTGTTGTGGATGATGATGGCTGTGGGCAGGAAGGATTTCCTGTAGCGGTCTGTGTTGCAGCAAAACTGAAGAGGTTTGACTTGTTAAAGGTACATACTATAGGGGTACAAATGGGTACCCACAGTTAAGGATAAAAATGGTACTTTTGAGGGTACCACCCCAGTGACATAACATTATACCCCTAAAGGTAAAATTCTGTACTTTAATTTCTGTGTATACAAACAGTAAAAAGTAGGATTGATCAAATATTCGGTGGCCACTCATTCGCATCTTCCTCCACATTCATCTGTCAATAAATCCCACATGTGCTTACCTAGGTGCCCGTGCCCGTTCACAGTCATTTGCATACAGAAATGCCCTCAATTAACCATATTTGGTACCACCACATACTCTGAAAAATGCATTGAGTCCTTGCATTCTTCCTGAAAATGATGGCCAAGAGAGCAAATAAAGAAATATTTTTGACACCTAGATGGAGGTGAAACATAAGTAGGGCAAAAAATGTCACGATGAACAGACTTTTTGAAAATTGTGATAGTTAACGGCAATTAATTTGAACACCAATGGTTTTTGGTTCCTCTGCCTCATCCCTCCACCAGCAAGCAGCAGTTATCTGCTACAGACATTTAAAAATGTGGCAAAGAATTGTTTCATTTGCTGTTATTCACTTTTGTGGAGATACTTAACATTAAACAAATTATATCACTTACATTTGTCCAGAACATTGCTGTTTTGTGACAGAGGCAGTAAATGCGCTCTGGAAAGTGGAGAGGTTCCTGTTGTAAATAAAGAAAAAACTGGTTCAAAATCAAACTGAATAAAACTTCCCTCAGCATACAGCTGGGTCAGATCTTCTACCAGGGGAGCACAGATCACCACATTTGACACACGTGTGGTCAGCGTCATTGGTGACACAGTTTTGGCTGGCCGCACGGAGACAACCTGCTGCACCGATAAGCAGAACCATCCAGTTTCCACAGTAGAGTTTGCAACCCTTTTATTTCTAAGTGTATCAACATCCTTTTAAACTGAAGCGCTTGATGTGACCAGTAAAAAGCGAAGAACCTCAAACCCCCCACCCCCCCAGATTGCGATTCACAGGATCTCCATGCATGATCTCCCCAAAAACGTAATCATTTATGACACATTTTTAGCATTTCCTGAAAGTTTCATCCAAATCCGTCCATAACGTTTTGAGGTATTTTGCTAAAAGACAGACAGATGCCAACATGAGCTCTTTGGCGGAGGTGATAAACTGATGAGATAAATATTTCATCAAAATAAAACTGTTTCAGTGTTGCAGTTCCCCTGTTCTAACACTAGATGCTGTACGAACGCCTGTTCAGATCTGTTCTTATATTTAGGAACATTTCAATGCACAAGATGGTAAATACACCAAAATGCATACAATTGTTCCAATGCATGAAATACGCACAGATCTGTTCATGAGTACGGTTTATCAATAAGGGGCCCTGCTGTGATTGTTCATCATCAGGTCCATAGCAAATCGCAGTAGTCAAATTCCTACATCTGGCACCCTTAGCTGGCACCCTTAGACCCGCCTGCTGAGAACAAGAGGTGTAGTGCTTTACTTTGAAAGGTCCATATTTGACACCCTTTACCTAATCAACATCAAACTGAGCCAAGAGACAAATGAGAAGTTCTAACTCTGTGTACAGTACAGAGTCGTTTGTCAGAACGGTGTGGCCGTGGCAGTATCGCAAATCTGGCATCATGGAGTCTACCCCTAACCCATGCCCATACGTTTGGCTCTAATTTCCACAAAAATAATCTGATCTGCATCAAACTGAACATGCATAGTAGCAGTAGCAGTCTGCATAGGCAGACCAGGAAGCAGAGTCGTAGTTTAACCCACCTCTCTGCTGCTTCTGTACTGTTACCCCCCCATTACTCTATAGAAACAGTGTCTTGCCCACGGCCAAAATTAAATGGATTAAAAGTTAAGCCAACAAAAGCAAATTATGGAAGTCTCATAAAAATAAATACAACTTTGACTGAACAGAAAAATCAATCTATTAAATGTGGTTTATTAAACATAAGATCTCTCTCCTCAAAGACTTTGTTAGTAAATGACTTGATTTGTGATAATCACATTGATTTCCTTTGTCTCACAGAAACCTGGTTGCAGCAGGAGGATTATGTCAGTATAAATGAGTCAACTCCTTCCAGTCATTTAAATTTTCACATTCCTAGAAATACTGGGCGAGGAGGAGGAGTTGCAACCATTTTTCGTTCTGATTTACTAAT
The DNA here is from genome assembly GCA_963556495.2 of Valencia hispanica. NCBI lineage: Eukaryota > Metazoa > Chordata > Actinopteri > Cyprinodontiformes > Valenciidae > Valencia > Valencia hispanica. The sequence goes on along the minus strand of OY747718.1, from coordinate 474,369 downwards.
TAGTCCCAGACCAATTGATAGCTACAGTTCTTTTGAACATCTAACCCTTACTTTTCCTCATCCAAGTTGCAAAACATTAAGACCATTTTTGTTTGTGGTTTTGTATCGTCCACCAGGCCCTTACTCTCAATTCTTGGATCAGATCTCACATTTTTTATCTGATTTAGTATTAAATACTGATAGGGTTATTATAGTGGGGGACTTTAATATTCATGTCGATACTGAAAGTGATAGCCTAAATGCAGCCTTTAGTGCTATTTTAGACTCAATTGGCTTTACTCAAAAAGTACAGGGATCGACCCACTCGGGCAAACACACTTTGGACCTTGTACTGACATACGGTATTGAGTGTGAGGAAATAACAGTCCACCCACATAACCCAGTCCTGTCTGACCACTTCTTAATAACTTTTGAATTTACTTTAACTGACCATCTTAAATCTGAAAGAAAATTTCATTATAGTAGAGCTTTATCAGACAATGCTATAGCAATTTTTAAAGAATCTGTTCCATTCTTACTTTCCTTAGTGTCTCAGGGTAACACAGTGGATGGCAGCAATTCTATCTCTAACCCTTCAGAAATTGATGATCTGGTTCACTGCGTTACGTCCTCATTGCGTTTGGCATTAGATAGTGTAGCACCTTAAAAAAGAAAGTGGCTAGCCATAGGAGGCTGACTCCTTGGTTCAACGCAGAGTTGCGTACTTTAAAGCAGAATACTAGGAAGTTGGAGAAAAAATGGCGCTCTACACACCTAGAGGATTCCTATTTAACCTGGAATAACAGTCTGCTGCTGTATAAAAAGACCCTTCGACAAGCTAGAACAGCATATTTTTCATCATTAATAGAAGCGAATAAAAACAATCCTAGGTTTCTTTTTAGTACAGTTGCCAAACTTACACAGAGTCATAGCTCTGTTGAGCCAACTATTCCCCCAGCTCTTAGCAGTGATAATTTTATGGAATTCTTCGTAAATGAAATTAATTCTATTAAAAATAAAATTATTGGCATCCTCCCAAACATGATTACTTCTTCCTCAGTAAATGAGGCAGTATCGGAAAGAACTGTAGATCCTCAGTTGTGCTTAGGCTGTTTTGATTCAGTCGAGCTTTCGGAATTATCAAAAATATTAGCCTCATCTAAACCTTCAACTTGTATGTTGGACCCAATTCCAACCAAATTATTTAAAGAAGTGTTCCATTTGGTTCCTGGCCCCATTTTGGATATGATGAATCTATCCTTAGTAAACGGATACGTACCACAGGAATTTAAAATAGCTGTAATTAAACCTTTACTCAAGAAACCTTCCCTTGATCAAGATGACTTAGTGAATTACAGACCTATATCTAACTTTCCTTTCTTATCCAAAGTCCTTGAGAAAATTGTTGCTAATCAAGTCTGTGAGCATTTAAACAATAACGAGCTGTTTGAAGAGTTTCAGTCAGGTTTTAGAGCTCATCATAGCACTGAAACAGCACTGGTGAAGGTTACTAATGATATTCTCATGGCCTCAGATAATGGACTTGTGTCTGTTCTGGTTTTGTTAGATCTCAGTGGTGCTTTTGACACAGTCGATCATAATATTCTCTTAGAAAGGCTTGAACATGTTGCAGGGATCAAAGGAACAGCACTAGGCTGGTTTAAATCATATTTGTCTGATAGATTCCAGTTTGTTCATCTAAATGATAAATCTTCTGCACTCTCAAGAGTTACTTGTGGAGTTCCACAGGGTTCTGTGCTTGGTCCAATTCTGTTCACCATATATATGCTCCCAATTGGTAGAATCATTAGACAGCATGGGATAAATTTCCACAGCTATGCAGATGATACACAACTATATTTATCCATTAATCCTGATGAACCCAGTCAGTTAGGTAGATTACAGGCATGTCTGGAAGACATAAAAACATGGATGACCATAAACTTTTTGCTTTTAAATTCTGACAAAACAGAAGTTGCTGTCTTTGGACCAGAAGTTCTTAAACAGAAACTGATTAGTCAATCACTTCATCTGGATGGCATTAAATTGGCCCCCAGTAATAACGTAAAGAACCTCGGCGTTATTTTTGACAGAGACTTGACATTTAAATCCCATATTAAACAGGTTTCTAGGATTTCCTTCTTTCACCTCCGGAATATTGCTAAAATTAGAAACATCCTGTCCAGGAGTGATGCTGAGAAACTAGTCCATGCATTTGTTACCTCAAGGCTGGACTACTGTAATTCTTTACTATCAGGTAGTCCACAAAATGCCATTAAAAGCCTTCAGTTGATCCAAAATGCGGCAGGAAGAGTTTTGATGAATATTAAAAAGAGAGATCACATTTCTCCTGTTTTAGCTTCCCTTCATTGGCTCCCTGTTAAATCCAGAATAGAATTTAAGATCCTTCTTCTTACATACAAAGCCCTTAATAATCAAGCTCCATCATACATCAGAGATCTAATTGTTCCATATGTTCCTAACAGAGCCCTTCGCTCTCAAACTGCAGGTTTACTTGTAATTCCTAGGATTTCTAAAAGTAGAATGGGAGGCAGATCTTTTCGTTATCAGGCTCCTTTCCTGTGGAACCAGCTCCCAGCTTTAGTCCGTGAGGCAGACACTCTGTTTACTTTTAAGGCCAGGCTTAAAACTTTCCTTTTTGATAAAGCTTATAGTTAGAGTGGCTAAGGTCATCCTGAGCTATCTCTGTAGTTATGCTGCTATAGGCTTAGACTGCTGGAGGACAGACTTACCAATTTTCTTCACTCTGCTACTTCCTTTTCTCCTACTACTCTCCAGTTGTATTACAGTACATTCTGTTATTTCGACTGTTAACTTTGTTTTCTCTCAGTGTTTTTCTCTCCATAGAAGATATACCTGGTCTGGTATCCTGCTTGGCTGCAATGCCCTGTTGGACGGGGGGCATTGACTGGGATGATCCCCCCAGTAACTGAACATCCACTGTGTCCTGTTATCAACTTTTTACTTTCTGTAACATAGAAAGTTCTCTTATATCAGATCTTCTGTTCCTTCTGTGTTTCTGCTCTGTCTTCTCAAACCCCCAGACCGTCGTGGCAGATGGCCGCTCCTACTGAGCCTGGTTCTGTTGGAGGTTTCTTCCTGTTAAAGGGGAGTTTTTCCTCTCCACCGTCGCTACATGCTTGCTCAGTATGAGGGATTGCTGAAGAATTGCTGTGGTTGGAAAGTCTGCATCAACGGGGCCCAACCTCACGCCAATGACTGACGCAATCTGCTGGGATTCCTTAAATAGGGAACTTTTTAACTGATTGGAATGTTTGTATAAATGTATTGAAATGACTTCTTGTTAAGTGCCTTGAGATGACATCTGTTGTGAATTGGCGCTATATAAATAAACTGAATTGAATTGAATTGAATTGTGAAGCAAAACAAAAAAAATTTCACCAATATAACAAGAACTTTTGTTATATCCTCTAAAGGTTGTATATTTTTACATTTAATGTCTGAATGTCTGTTGTGAGCGTGTAAAACTAAAGTCAGATTCCTTGTTTGTTTACACAATATTGGCTAAAAAAGCGGGTTCTGATTCAGATTCTGAAAAAAAACCTACAATCAAAAAAAGATATAGCAAAGACCAAAAACTGAGGGAGGCATTGCATTGTCAGATCATTTTAGGTTTATTACTGGGTTTTTAATCTTGGGATTATTCAAGTACTGGTTGCATAGAGAAGACATGCATTATCTCCTTGCCTGGCTAGACATAAAAGCTGCCTCTTCCTCTTTTTAATTTTACTCGCTCCTATGCTCAACCCATCTTCGGTTACCAAAAACATCTGTGTAACATCCAGGCTTATAATTTGGTAACAATTGAACACCACTTTGGATATAAAGCATTCTTAGCTCCTGTGATTCCAATCTTGCATCTTTAAACTGTTTTTTAGATTGCCAAGAAGAGACTGAAAATCAGAGCAATTTTTTTCTGCCGTAGAAAGATAACATTTGACTGTGTGTTTGTTGAAAACTGAAGAAATTTTCCAAGTGTAACATCCAAGTTACTAAACAAAGTTACATTGGCTGCCAGCTGTATCAACCACCTGATCAGCTGCAACTCATCACTCCACTTCAAGACCACGAAAAGTAGAGATAAACATTTGGATTTTGCATTAGAGGTGTTAAACATGGCATATTCCATTGCTTTTCCATTTCTAGAAGTAGTTTGGAGATTATAGCAGCCAACTAACAATCGCCTGACTGATAAAAGGTGGCACCCTTAAGCATTGTAATTTTGTATAATAACATAGATGTTGTTCGGCTGAGAAAATCTAACCACAATGTCCTTGTGAAAAAAAGACGATAAATATCTCCTAATATAGCGTTGTATCACAAGGAGAAAAACCTTTTCAAATTGAATTGTTTTAAATTGTTGTAATCATTTAAACTAAGGACCTCTGTCTGACTAATTGCTAGGTTCCAAAGCCTTTCCTACAAAGTCATTTTGCTAACCCTACCACAGATGAAACAGCCATTGGACGAGATGTACTGAAACTGAATTTTCCCATTGTGGGACTAATAAAGATGTCATTCATTCATTCATTCATTCATTCATTTATTACGAAATATTTCGAATTTTGTTGCATTTACCTTGATCACTTTAACTAAGTCTTGCTGGGGTTGCTGTGCTGTATGCTGCTGCTCTTGTTGATAAAGCTGCTGAGAGCGCAGTTGGTGGTGGGAAAAGGATACTTGCTGCTGATGATGCAGATGATGCTGCACATGTTTGTGTGGAGCTTGATGAAGGTCACACTGTTGGCTGTAATGTTGTTGTGGCTCTTGCTGGACATGCTGCTGTTGGCTGTAATGTTGTTGATTTTGCTGCTGCTGATGATGATATGAAAGGCTTTGTGCTTTGTTCATGTCTTGGTGAGTTTCCACCAGTGGTTCGTCTTGTCTGCCACGCCCATGTCCTCGCCCACGTCCTCTCCTTGTTTCTCCAGCAGCTGAGCACATCAATCCCCTGCAGTATGGAGACTCCGGAATAGGGCGTATACGTGGTCTACCTCGTGGCCGAGGAGGGCCTTCACGTTTTGGCTTGGTTGGCTTTCTGCCTCTTTTCTTAGGGCCATTGTGAGGTAGGACTGGTGGATGGTGCCATAGAGGAATATAGCTAGAAGAATGGCAGAAGTCTACATCCCTCATCATTGGACTGAGTCCAGTAGCACCAGTAGCCCTCCTACAACTTGATACCAAGTCTGGCAACAGGTCTGGAAGTCGTCGACTATTGAGACGAATATCTGCTGGAGCATCAGCTTTATCTTCATCGTCTTCAAATTCATACTCTTGAGGATAGTTTTTCTTCGTTTGGGGTTGTGGCTCACGTCGCTGTTTGAGCAAGTGAAAAGAGCTGGTTTTTAGTAGTTTTTTGGGTCTAGAAGAACAAAAGATAGGTGAGGTCAGACCGGTAGTGCTGGAACTTCCACCCACAGCTTCCGTAATTTTATTAACTGATCCATCCCCTTTTGCCATTGAGAGATTCTGAGACTGGATGAGGCCAAGCTGGTCAGTATTCACAGTAGAAGCAAGTTCATGGGTCTTCAGAGACTCAAGATCTAACTGCAGATTGCCATTACCTGTTCCTGGAAGGGTGTGACAGTACTGTCCATAAACTTCTTCAGTGTGATGATTACTCATGTCATAATGCTCTTCAGTCCTTCCAGCTTTTAGGGCTTCTATGCCCTCCTGTGATTGCCCATGATTCTGACAAAGGCTTTCTTGAACAGCCTGTCCTGCCCCGGAATCTCCAGCACAGCTTGACTTATATTCAGTTGGACAAAACATGTCCCCCATCTCAGGAAAGAATGAACGATCCTCCTCTTGTAAGATAGAATCTGGAAAACAGATGGATGTTAGCGATGGAAACCGTTGTTGTTGCTGAATTTGATCCAGTCCAACTTTATTTGCTGGGGTAATTGTATCAAACTGGTGCTGTTTGAGCTGGTCTAACTGGGAGTGTGGTAGTTGTGCTTCATGCTCTCTTTGTTGAGTTTGCCGTGGATGGTGAGGAGGAGCCATGTTTGCTGGCATCCTGTGGGGCTGTAAATTATCTAATTGTTTATGCGATAACTGCTGGTCAGTGTGTGCTTGTTGCCCTTGGAGGGCATGGGAGCGGGTGTGAGCAGGTGGTGGGTTGAGGTGGTGAAGGTGTGAAGATATGGATATACCTAAATCTGTTTCAACAAGAAGATTGTGGAGATCTGGATGCTTTGGTTGAGAATGATGCTGAGCCGTAAATCTGTGCTGATGTCTATACCTGTCTCCATTTCCTCCCTCCGCTACTGGAACAGTCAGACCAAGTCCAGTTGTGTCGAGTGGTTCACCAGTGTCAATGTTATTGACCTGGGAAAGAGATTGGTCCAGCATGTCCAGGTGAGACATTGAGTTCTGCCTTGTCTGAAGCTGACCTCTTGATTGAGCAGCAAGACTGTAGTGGGTATCTATACCTTGGTTCTGCAGTGGAAGTGCCAACCGGGGAGAAAGGTTTTGTGATTTGGATTCCACCCCACCAGCCCTCACTCCGCTAGTTGTACTGATCATACCCTGGGGACGTGGTTGCTGCTGCTGTTGTGTAGGTACTTGCTGAAGGTCCATCTTAGTGCAGGGGGTATGAGAAAGTACAGGCTGCATCATATTTTTTGACTTTGAAGGGTCTGGTGAGGAATCTGTCAAAGAAATAGGGGCCTGGTTTTGGCGAGCCTGCAGCAAATCAGGTGTATTACATAAGTAGGCATTGTCATTTGTATTTGAAGGCTTCTTTTGGTCCATGTTAAGATTGTTCTGAAAGTGGGAATTGGCCTTGCTATGCTGGGATTGTTGAGAGTGCTGTGTAAGTTGATTGTGCTGGGTACATTGCTGGGAGTATTGAGTGTGCTGCTGAGAATATGGGGACACATGTAAGGTGTGATAGGAATGTTGGTGGTGTGGGTGTTGGGTATAGGGATCCCCTTCTCCAAATTGTACTACAGACCCCGACTCATGTTGTTGTTGATCAGTCGGGATAGTAAGGGAGCAAGACAGAGATTCTGAAACTGCTTGTACTTCTCCAACAGGTGATTCTGATACAGTCAACTCTGACTTGGTCTGCTGTTTTTTCTGGGTTGATTCTAACTGTGTATTTAGGCCACTTGCTGTCTCAATAATTGTTGATTTAGAACCAGAGTGGTTGGTACTGTTACTGGTACGAATGACACTCTGAGGGTAGTGACGCTCATTTGAGAGCTTGTTGATATCAAAGATCATCCCCTTGCTTTCAGCATCCCTAGCCTGTGATATACATTGGGGTAGTTGATGAGAATGTGAATGATGCTGGGAAGAATAAGATGTTGATCTTTGTGTGTGTAATAAATGTTGGATTAGGAAATCATCAGCCTCCTCTGCCTCAACTCGGTATCGGTCAACTGCCAATAACTTTCCATCAGGTTTGGTTGGTTTTTGGTGATAGGGGTCACTTTTAGTTTGTCGTGCATCGTGGAAACTTTGTTGTGAGGACATAAAAGCAGGAGACAAGATGGAAGACAAGTATTTAGCCCCCCCTGAACTCCCAGGGGACAGTGAGGGACAAGCAGCAGCAGGGGAGTGTAAAGTAGAGTGACTGAGAGTAGAAAGAATGGCAGGTGATGTACTTGACTCAGGCAGGTGGTAGGTGCTATTGCTTTCATTAACAACCACAGGAGTAGCACTCCCTGAACCTACAGATGCAATTCCACCCTTTTGCGTAGTTGCTCTGGATTGGGGTCCTATCCCTGATGATTCATTCCCATATTCCAAAGAAGGGCTGCTTGCCCTTCTGATAGAAGCAGAGCCATGACTGGAGTCATCATATACTATTTCTGCAGAGAAAGAGCGTCCTCCAGGACCTATACTGGTGAAAGCCTTTCCCCCAGTAAGCGCTCCCCCAGAACTTAAATCCTGGGGATAAGGTGAACTGAATCCTCCATAGCTGTGGGCCATGTGTGCAGATGGACCTTGTGTGGGGGAGTAGGACTGTGCATGGGGCTGGGGAGGGGTCTGGTTTGGCATGACAGTGCTAGATTTTACCAGAGGTTGAGAGGCATAGCTGGGTAGGCATTGTTTGACAGTGGGTTGGTGAACAAGGGTAGATGACACCACTGGAAGTAGAGGTGGTACTGAGGGGAGCAGAGGACCAGACTGCTGATGACACACGGAGTTGCTGTTTGTCTTGGAACTAGAGGAGGATGAAGAAGAGGTTGATGGTGGAGTCTGTGGTGTACGGGTAGAAGACGAAGAGCTGGAAGAGGAATAGCCACTGTTGGAACTGGAACCATTGGGTCCTTTTGTGACAGATGAAGAGGATAAAGAGGAATTGGATGATGAGGTTGTGTAGGGAATTTGGATGGTTGGTTGATATGATTGAGATTCCATCTGCGGTGAAGGTTTAGGATCAGTAGATGGAGTTTGTTCATCCAGGGGACTACAGGGCATTCCAGGAGGCTGATGCTGGTTAACTAATTGTTGGTACCTAGATGACCCACCACAGCTGGCATATTGCTGTAGGGATGTAGACTGAGCCGGGGGTGAACGTTGGTAATGTTTGATCACACTGTCTTGTCGAGAAACTACCCTTTCTGGAGCAGGTTGTTGCTGGGGAGCTGCTTCACCCAGCAGAGCTGGAGCAGAAGAAAACATGGTTGAAGTATAAAACTGAGAGGATCGATTGTGATGTTGGGAGGAAAACAAGTTGAACTGAGGAGGAGACAAGTGGCAATTAGAAGAGTAGGAGGGAGTTTGATTCTGATTAGCCGGGGGCTCCTGTGATCCCATATATGTTGCACTTTGAGAAGAAAGCAAGTGATCGAAACCCAAGCTGAACTGGGAAGGTGTTTTAATGTGGAGGAGAGAATCATGGGGGGATAACAAACCACTGGAATTTGGACTATATGTTGGGGCATCCTGCAAGGATAGAGAAGGAGTGAATGATTGTCCAGGGAAGGAGGCTGGATGCTGGTAAGCAGAAATGGGGGAAGAGGAGGGAAAGGACCCAGAACCTGGGATGGCCCCAGATATAAAAAGCTCCGCAGGGGCTGGTCTATGCATGGCTAGGGGACACAATAAAGAACAGAAAATGTTAACACCAAAGGCAATTTTTGATTTTCAAACCAAAACACCTTGGTTTTACATTTTTAGAAATTAAATTTGCACAAATCATGTGGAATTGAATAATCATTTGAAAATTTGAGTACACTCACTGGGCTGCCAAGAGGGTGTCCGAAACTGAGAGAGGAGAGAGGAAGCAGAAGGTGTAGGCTGTGGACCACGGGACTCAAGAGCTGAGATCAGATTCATGACAGCAGGGTCAGAACCAGAGGTGCTGGCATGGTGTAGGCTGGTATCAAACAGCCCAGATAGACCTGGCAACAAACAATAAATCAGTTCATTTTAATTCCATTTAATTATATAGCGACAGTTCAAATATTATCTCAGGGCACTTCACAAACAAACTGAGCATGCATGTAGCAAGAGTGGAAAGGAAAACTCCACTTTAACAGGAAGAAACCTAAAGCAGAACCAGAACATGGCTTAGTGTGAGCCCCCATCTGCAACAACCAACTGTGGGTTTGAGAAAATGTATAAACACAGATGCACTAATGCAGGAATACTTTCTTTGTTAAAGAAAAAGTAAAGAGTTAATGTATGGGCAGAACTTTTATGCCATAAGAAACAGAATTTGAATAAGTGATTTTCTAATTTGTGCCAATTAGATTGAATATTAAATGTTAAGATTGAATAAATGCTTTTAAAAACCTAATCAGAATTAGCCTAATTTGAAATCTAATTGATTAATTTGGAAATGACTGTCACTAAACTGAAACTGAATTTTGTTTTTTGAAAATAAATAAATTTGCTTTGAAACATAATTTTATCCCATTGCAAATTCTGCTCTCAAACTTTCAGTTCCATTCCTCACCATGTGGTTTCAGTTCTAGAATTCAGTTTCAATTCTTAAATTCAGTTTATTGGGTTGGACATCTGGGTCCTTGAGAAGTAATCAAGTGGAGAGTAATAGAACTATGTTATACTTTAGTGAACCTACTGCATCCTGAGGTGGAACGGGGCAGAAATGAAGTTATAAGATCTCATTCTTCATGCCGAATGAGCAGCGGCCAAATTGACAGGTTGGTAATAAATGTGTTACATGTATAAGAAGCGTCATGTAAAAAAATGATAGCCTAACAGTAGCTGTTATCCTAACTGTAGCTTTTAGCTAAAAGTAAAAAGCATAGTTTGCATCAGGACTTTTGTTAATAGGAAACTAAATTCTGACAGTACAAAAAAAGTAAACTGGTTTTGATGTTAGGCTTTGTCATTTGCATAGACATGTTTTGTAATATAATTTTTCTAAACAGTATGGCGGGTCCCACAGTTCTTCATGTATTGCCACAGCTCTTTGTTATATGATTAGGATTCAAAGAGAAAACTATTTCTTTTTATCTTTGTTCTCTACCTTCCCTCCCCCACAGTCTGATAACCCCTCTGAACTTGTCAACTACTATAACAACACACTTTGCTTCCTGCCTTGACGAAGTAGCTCCTATCAAAACTAAAACGGTCCCCTTCACTCATACAGCTCCCTGGTACACCCCAGAACTTCATAAAATGAAATATAGTAAACATCAGCTTGAGCAACTGCATAAAAACTGGTTTAATGGTCCACCTTCAAGCCTTCACTGAATACCTTCAGTAATATAAAGCTGCCCTCAGCGCTGCCCGGTCTAACTACTACTTAAACCTCATTCAATCTGGCTCCAAAAATCCCAAAACTCTTTTTTTACACAGTAAACTCCCTCCTCAAACCTAAAGACAACATTGCTTCATCTCTTACACCTAATAATTGCAACATTTTCCTGTTCTACTTTTGATCTAAAAGTGACACTAAGCACAGTTATTTCCCACCCTCCCGAGCCCCCTCTGTGCTTGGTCCTTTTTTGTTCATTCTTTACCTCCTCCCCCTTCGAAACATAATTTGACATCATGGCCTTCAATGCCACTGCTACGCTGACGACATCCAACTGTACATCACCGCCAAAGCCATAAACCCCACCACTTTCTCCACCCTTACCCGATCTCTCACTGAGCTAATAAATCAGAAATCATCATCATCAGACCCAAAACCGTCACTAAATCCATCCAGGACTTCTGTCTGACCTTGGACAACACCACCCTCACCCCATCCCCTCTCATCCGGAACCTTGGAATCTACTTTGACTCCTCCCTCTGATTTGAAAAACACTAACCATCTAACTTGAACTGCTTTCTTCCATCTAAAAAACATCACCAGACTTTGCCCCTCCCTTCTCTATCTGCTGCTGAAACCCTGATTCATACGTTCATTACATCCCAAAATGACTACTGCAATAGCATACTGTACGGTATCCCCTCCAAAACCCTCAACAAACTTCAATACATTCAGAACTCTGCTGCCAATCTCCTGACCCACACCCGCACACTTGATCATATCACCCCAGTCCTTCGAAACAACCATTGGCTCCATATCCCTCAGCCCATCCAATTTAGGCTCCTACTCATCACATTCAAAGCACTCCATAACCTGGCTCCCACCTACCTGTCTGACTTGCTCCATCACCACACCCCATCCCGCTCCTTCCGCTCCTCCAATGCTAAACTCCTCACCCTTCCTTGCAGGACCAAATTCCAAACATGGGGAGACAGAGTTATCTCTATCACTGCCCCCACTCTCTGGAACTCACTCCCACAACTCATCCACAACTGCTCGGACCTTTCCACTCTGAAAACTCTGCCTAAGACTCACCTTTTCAAGAATGATTTTAATGTTTGATTTTTTTGTTGTGTTTTTACCCTACCTGTATCTTTTACTAGCTTGTTTTTATCCTTCACTCATCTACAACGTCTTTGAGTCTTTTTTTCTTTCTTTTTTTACGTGTCCTGTCTGGCAGTGTGGTACTCAGAATTGGTGTACCAAGTACCAAGTAGAAAGGGGGGCCGCAGTAATGAGCCCACGGGCTCCGCCTGCAACCGGCAGGGTGGGCCCGGGTCTTAAGAAAAGCGCTTAATAAATAAAAATCATTATTGTTGTTTTTATTATTAGTTTAGGAGAAATGATCAATTTTCTTTGGTGCAAAGAATACGGCCACTGTATCATTCAATTCAATTTTGTTAATATAAATAGCGCTGATTCACAACAAATTTAATCTCAAGGCACTTTACAAGAAAAGTCATTTCAATACAATCATACATACATTCCAATTAATTTAAAGTTTGAGTTAGCTTCCTATGTAAGGAATCCCAGCAGATTGCATCGAGTCATTGACTTGAGGTTGCGTCCCGTTGAGGCAGACTTCCAACCACAGCAATCCCACAGTAATCCCTCATACTGAGCAAGCATAAAAGCGACAGTGAAGAGGAAAAACTCCAGCAGAAACTGACTCAGTGCAAGCGGCCATCTGCCACAACCGTCTGGGGGTTTAAGAAGACAGAGCAGAGACACAGAAATAACAGAAAATCTGATATAAGAGTACTTTCTATTTTAAAGAAAGTGAAAAGTTGATAACAGGACACAGTGGATGTTCAGTTACTGGGAGCATCATCCCAGTCGATGCCCCCTGTCCAACAGGGCATTGTAGCTAAGCAGGATACCAGACCAGGTGGAGCTTCTGTGGAGAAAAAAACGCTGAGAGAAAACAAAGTTTACAGTCAAAATAACAGCATATAATGCAACTAGAGAGTAGTAGAAAAGAAAGTAGCAGAGTAAAGAAAAGTGGTCAAATCTGTCCTCCAGCAGTCTAAGCCTATAGCAGCATGACTCTGACTCTGTGACGGGGGTAAGCCGTATTGCGTCATTTCTTGTCGTCGCTGTTGCACTCCCTGTACCTGTTTGGTGTTCAGACTCTCTTGAATTAATCTTGTTGTCTCTGTGCTGAGGCCTGTGTTGTTTTAACACACAACCACACTAAAACACATGTTTTGTGGTGGTGTACTTTACGTTTTGGGATCTCCTTGTGTTTCACTCAGTTTTTCTTGGGGTGGTAAGGTCTCGCTAGCTCAGTTAGCTTAGCTTCAATGCGGCTATGGCTACTCTTCTTTCTCCTGTCTCCAACTCTTCTCTTCTCTCTTGCTCTCTCTGTCAGATGTTTAGTTACTTCCCTGCCTCCTTTAGTGATAATGGTAACTGTAATAAATGTAACTTTTTTGTAGCTTTGGAGGCGAGGGTATCAGAATTAGAAGCACGGCTCTGCGCTGTTGAAAAACCAATAGATAGCCGAAGCCCATTAGCCAGCGCGGAGCCAACAACGATAGAACCCCCTAGCCATCCTCCAGTAGAGCCCACGCAGCCGGGACCTCAGGCCGGCTGGGTGACAGTACGTAGGAAGCATAGTTCTAGGACCCAGCCCACGGGCCACCACCAACCGGTCCACGTTTCTAACAGATTTTCCCCGCTCAGCGACACACCCGCTGAGAAGCCGACCCTGGTAATTGCCAGCTCCATAGTCAGAAACGTGGGCGACATCAAATCCTACCTGAAACTGATGGCTAAAGATTAGCGTAAATACAGTAACATTGTTATTCACGCTTGCGGTAATGAGACCCGGTTACGCCAATCGGAGGTAACAAAAATTAGTGTTGCTTCGGTATGTAAGTTTGCCAAAACAATGTCAGACTCTGTAATATTTTCTGGTCCCCTGCCTGATCGGACCAGTGACGACATGTTTAGCCGCATGCTGTCATTCCACCAATGGTTGTCTAGGTGGTGTCCTGCAAACGATGTGGGCTGCATTGATAACTGGCGAAAATTTTGGGGAAAACCTGGTCTGATCCAGAGAGACGGCATCCATCCCACTTTGGATGGAGCAGCTCTTCTTTCTAGGAATATGGCCGAATCTATTAGTCCACCAAAACACTGACAAACCAGGGTCAAGACCAGGAAGCAGAGTCGTATTTTAACCCACCTCTCTGCTGCTTCTGTACTGTTACCCATCCATTACCCTATAGAAACAGTGTCTTGCCAACAGCCAAAATTAAATGGATTAAAAGTTAAGCCAACAAAAGCAAATTATGGAAATCTCAAAAAGATAAATACGACGTTGACTGAAAAGAAAAATAAATCTATTAAATGTGGTTTATTAAACATAAGATCTCTCTCCTCAAAGACTTTGTTAGTAAATGACTTGATTTGTGATAATCACATTGATTTCCTTTGTCTCACAGAAACCTGGTTGCAGCAGGAGGATTATGTCAGTATAAATGAGTCAACTCCTTCCAGTCATTTAAATTTTCACATTCCTAGAAATACTGGCCGAGGAGGAGGAGTTGTAACCATTTTTCGTTCTGATTTACTAATTAGTCCCAGACCAATTGATAGCTACAGTTCTTTTGAACATCTGACCCTTAATTTTCCTCATCCAAGTTGCAAAACATTAAGACCATTTTTGTTTGTGGTTTTGTATCGTCCACCAGGCCCTTACTCTCAATTCTTGGATAAGATCTCACATTTTTTATCTGATTTAGTATTAAATACTGATAGGGTCATTATAGTGGGGGACTTCAATATTCATGTGGATACTGAAAGTGATAGCCTAAATGTAGCCTTTAATGCTATTTTAGACTCAATTGGCTTTACTCAAAAAGTACAGGGATCGACCCACTTGGGTAAACACACTTTGGACCTTGTACTGACATACGGTATTGAGTGTGAGGAAATAACATTCCACCCACATAACCCGGTCCTGCCTGACCACTTCTTGATAACTTTTGAATTTACTTTAACTTACCATCTTAAATTTGAAAGAAAATTTCATTATAGTAGAGCTTTATCAGACAATGCTGTAACAGTTTTTAAAGAATCTGTTCCAGTCTTACTTTCCTCAGTGTCTCAGAGTAACACAGTGGATGGCAGCAATTCCATCTCAAACCCTGCAGAAATTGATGGTCTGGTTCACAGCGTTACGTCCTCATTGAGTTTGGCATTGGATAGTGTAGCCCCCTTAAAAAAGAAAGTGGCTAGCCATAGGACGCTGACTCCTTGGTTTAACGCAGAGTTGCGTACTTTAAAGCAGAATACTAGGAAGTTGGAGAGAAAATGGCACTCTACACAGATAGAGGATTCCTATTTAACCTGGAATAACAGTCTACTGCTGTATAAAAATACCCTTCAACAAGCTAGAACAGCATATTCTTCATCATTAATAGAGGCAAATAAAAACAATCCTAGGTTTCTTTTTAGTACAGTTGCCAAACTTACACAGAGTCATAGCTCTGTTGAGCCAACTATTCCCCCAGCTCTTAGCAGTGATGATTTTATGGGATTCTTCATAAATAAAATTAATTCTATTAAAAATAAAATCATTGGCATCCTCCCAAACATGATTACTTCTTCCTCAGTAAATGAGGCAGCATTGGAAAGAACTGTAGAACCTCATTTGTGCTTAGACTGTTCTGATTCAGTCAAGCTTTCGGAATTATCAAAAACATTAGCTTCATCTAAACCTTCAACTTGTATGTTGGACCCAATTTCAACCAAATTATTTAAAGAAGTGTTCCATTTGGTTCCTGGCCCCATTTTGGATATGATCAATCTATCCTTAGTGAATGGATACGTACCACAAGAATTTAAAATAGCTGTAATTAAACCTTTACTCAAGAAACATTCCCTTGATCAAGATGACTAAGTGAATAACAGACCTATATCTAACCTTCCTTTCTTATCCAAAATCCTTGAGAAAATTGTTGCTAATCAAGTCTGTGAGCATCTAAACAGTAACGAGCTGTTTGAAGAGTTTCAGTCAGGTTTTAGAGCTGACAGGTTTTAGTCCATGCATTTGTTACCTCAAGACTGGACTACTGTAATTCTTTACTATCAGGTAGTCCACAAAATGCCATTACAAGCCTTCAGTTGATCCAAAATGCGGCAGCAAGAGTTCTGATGAATATTAAAAAAAGAGATCACATTTCTCCTGTTTTAGCTTCCCTTCATTGGCTCCCTGTTAAATCCAGAATAGAATTTAAGATCCTTCTTCTTACATACAAAACCCTTAATAATTAAGCTCATCATACATCAGAGATCTAATTGTTTCATATGTTCCCAACAGAGCACTTCGCTCTCAGACTGCAGGTTTACTTGTAGTTCCTAGGATTTCTAAAAGTAGAATAAGTAGGTTCGTGAAAATAACTTAAGGTCCACACCCCCTGAGCAGGCTGGGAGGGACAAATAAGAGCATGCGAGCTGCATGACTAGTAGAAAAATACCAGAGATGGGGGAACTGCTATAAAACTGTTCTGTGTTCTGTGGAACGGCAGAGTGTGTCCTGCCATGTGATCCTTGTACCACTCCGCTTGCAGCAAGTAAAACACTTTGAATACACTGCTGGATTTTGGTTTTCCTTGGTGATTGGGTGTATTCTTTGTGTTACAGGTTTTTGGGGTTTTAACCCTGACATTTCTTGGTCCTTCGAGCCGGATCTCAACATCTGGCTGCCGAAGCCTGTGCATGGCCAGGTCTGGGACCTCCACCTCGACGCTAGGAAAAGAGAAGTCCAGCAGAACCATGGCTCCTTTATTTCAAATCAAGAGGAGAAAATCTAAAATACAGTGGTGATAAAAGTAAATCGAAAGAGGTTGAATGAGTTTTGTTCTCTCCCAGATATAGTCTGCGATGATAAAAGAGTCATAAAATTTAAATCGGTGAAGAATTTCACCGGCAGAAAACATGGATCGAATTGTCTTTTTTTTTTTTTGAGAGCTCTTTGAATTGTATACACTTACTGGTAAACAGGATCCTGTGTGAAATTGGAATTTAATTGAGTTGTTTATGTGTTTTTTCTGTTGGAATGAATAAGTGTTTGTGAAGATTTGTGGTGAGAAAGATTGAACAGTTTGAGTTTTGGGGGCTGTTTTGAAGAAAAAGGTTGCCTTTGAGATCCGAGGTTTTTTGTTTTCTTTTGCTGTCTGGAGTATGGTAAGTTTAATTTTGGATTTTTCCTGAGGAGTTTGGTTATCAGAGACTTACATAGCCTGGTTCCACACATTTACTGGATTTGTGACAGTTTGCAATTCTAATTGTAACATTGAGTGTAACTATATCGTTTTCATTTTTGAGGTTAGTAGATGGGTTAATAGAGAAATGAAATACGTTAACTGTTGTTAACTGTTTGAGGCTGTGTTAATATTTCAGACAGTTTATTTTTAATGGTGTGGTCCTAGAAGCTTCCCTTAGTCAACTGGTGAAAAACCTGTTGTCTGAAAAAATTTGATTTAGATTTTAGTGGACACTTGATTCCATTCATTCTTCATTGTAAAACGTCATTCTTGTCACTAACAACTCAACCTGTTGTTTAATCGTTAATGAGAATTATGGATGTAGCTTTTGAGTCTGTTTTGTTTTAACCCACATTTCTCCTCAAATTCCTTCTGCTCCAACCCCCACTGTTGGATTGTTAAACGGTTTATGACTAGTTTGAGCTCTTTGCAAGTGCAGTGTTTAAAACACATAGTGGGCTAGCTAAAATGGGGGAGGACTCAGATGTTTATAAACACCAGCTGAAAAATGCAGCCCACGCAGAGAGTTTATCTCAAGAGGCTGGCTTCATAAAGAAACGCACGATTACACCTGCTACGTCCAACCTCAAGGATTATGTACAGGTTGCTTGCCATGTAGACGAGGTGCACAGGCAGAAAAATAAAGAGAAAGAGGGAGACGCAGAGGCAGATCTAGAGCTAGAAGTTTAGTAAGTGATGAGTGTTTCATTTGTGGTAAAGTTGGCCACTGGGCACGTGATTGCACTGAAGGGAATCGAGCATGACTAGAGAAAGAACAGGACCAGGGGTCTCATTTCTAAACGTTGCGTACGCACAAAACGGGGCCTGAAACTGGCGTACGCCACTTTCAAAGCAAAAGTTGTGATTTATAAAAAACAGACTTGACGGGAAAATGTGCGCACCTGTACGCCAGCTCTGACCCGTGCGTATGGACATTTTGGAGACGGGGGGGATCGACGACGCAGTTGGTGAGGTGGTGAACTGCAGCCAGACTGTATATTACTCCTCTCACACATATCATTTCACCTCACACCAAACATTAATTATGGATTCATGTTATTATAAACATCCAAACCAGCAATGATATCTATATTGTAGCTTTGCATTGAGGTATAGCTCTTCTAAAAACATTTTTATATTAAAATAAATACATAAAATTGATCTCAAAACCTTAAACTCAGATAAAAGGGCCGGGACTGTATGCCAATTAATAAATTGAATCATCTGTACCATATATCATTGATTGGCACATTCATTGTGCCAAGGAAGGAAGCAATCAGTCTTATTGATGCCAATAGAAATACCCCAACTACTTTCAAGCGCAATATTTGAGATGGATGCACTGGCGTTGCTAGAAGATTTTGCTAATGGAAGGATTACGAGAGAACGCGTGTTCAGGGATCATGCGGACCTCCTTGCTCATGATGATGACTGGCTAACAAGCAGATTCAGATTCCCTAGAGCTGTGCTCTTGGATCTCTGTGCTCAATTGGGCCCGGTTTTGGAGAGACCGTCCAGGCGGAACCGTGCCATTCCGGTCCAGCTGCAGGTGCTCACAACTCTGGGGTTTCTTGCAAATGGTTGTTACCAGCGGGAATTAGCCGACAGGTATGTGTCTGAGTGACATGATTCTTACTATTCTGCCCAAAGTCCCTTTTTGGAAATAATGCCTTCAAATATGTTATATTTATTTACTAAGTCTGGGATATCACAGCCGTCCCTGAGCGCAATAATGCCTGCAGTCTTGGATGGGATCATTAAAATGAGCAGGCGATACATCACGTTTCCATATACTGTGGGGGAGCAGGCCAAAATTAAGATGCAATTTGCAGCAATGTCCGGTTTCCCAAACATAATCGGCGCAATTGACTGCACCCTTATTGCTATAAGGGCCCCGTCCGAGGATGAATTTGTTTTCGTCAATCGGAAACATGTACACAGTATTAATGTGCAAATCATATGTGATTCACACATGATAATCACTAATATGGTGGCACGATGGCCTGGGTCAACACACGACTCCTTTATCTTGACACACAGCAGTGTAGGGAACAGACTGCAGGCAGGCGCTGTGCGTGATGGGTGGCTGGTCGGTAAGTCCTCACCGTCATTAGAAATGCTGGTTGTTGACGCCTAATTAAACGTGTTATCACTTGCAGGTGATAGTGGCTACCCTCTCAGGAGCTGGCTTCTGGCCCCGTTCCCAGACCCACAGACAGCAGAGGAAATGCGCTAGAACTCCTGTCACACGCGTGCGCGCTCAGTCGTGGAGCGTGCCATAGGCCTGTTAAAATGTAGATTGCGGTCATTGGATGCCTCGGGTGGCAGACTATTATACCACCCTACAAAGGTCTGCAAGATCGTGAGGGCATGTGGAATTCTTCATAACATGGCACTGAGAATTGGAATTCCCCTCCCTCCTGGCCTACCCCCTCCCCAGCATGAGAACCCGGACCCACAGCCGCCTCCTCCTCGACAGGAAGCCTTCACCCAGGGAGCAAGGATCCGCCAGGATGTAATACGGCGTTTGAGATAACAACGACAAGGTTCATTTAAAAAAAATATTTATTGTATCATTTAAGGTACCAATGGCTGTCACTACGTCGCACAGCACACTCTTTATTTCCTTTAACTCGTTTGTCACAGAATTGATGGTGCTGATGGTGTCTCTCTGTGTCTGCATCACAGCTTCAGTCAGAACCCGACCGAACACTCTGGCGGTGGGAGGCAAGTTTTTTTTTGCCTCGACTTTGAGGTCCGACCACTTTTTTTATATTTCGGGTACCGTCCTGTCAGTTGCACTGACAGTCTGCACTGCAGACGCCACATGCTGCATCTCGCAGTTCTTCCTTTTATTTGTGACACCACTGCTGTGTCCACCAAATAAAATGTCTCTTCTAGCCTCCACTTCACCCACTAGCACTTCAATCTCCATCTCCGTAAAGTTTCTCTTCTTGGTTTTTTTTTGTTGTTGCCATATTTCCCTTCTTCTTCATATGCATCAATATTCATGTCCTGCTTTACATTGACCTTTTATAGCCGGATTTGGGCGTGTTCAGGGCGGGATATGAGCCAAATTCACATGCGCAAACTTCCAAGAAGACTGTGATTTATAAAGGGGAAATTGCTTACACCTGTGCGTAGGCATGGTTTTATAAATCAGAAATCTTTTGGCGTACGCAAACTTTTTGTTTTGGTCGTACGTACACTTTTATTAGGGATTCTACGCAATGTTTAATAAATGAGACCCCAGATGAAGAGGAAGTGTTGAACTTAGAGGAAATTTTCTTTTATGCAGAGACAAAACCTGAAATTGAGCTGTTGATAAATGGAAATCTTCTGACTCTGGTGCTACTAGAACCATGTTGAAAAAACCTGTGCCTGGCGTAAGAATGTCAGATGAAAATTTGTTAGTCAGGGGAGCAAATGGAGACCTAAATCAACAACCATCAGATATGCATTGTACTATGTATCATAGGAAAAGCAGGGTGCATGTTAAAGGGAAACTAAATTGGAAGAAAATTTAAAGATAAATAAAGAGGTTCTTGCTAATTGGATAAAATATAAGCTGCGTGTTGAGAGGAAGTGGTCTGCAGGAAAAATGTCCGGACCTAGGGCTGAGATTGGGGAAGGTAGCCGACCCTGGCCCAATATGAGTTGAATAATAGGACCAATCTTTGGACATCCAGCCTCAGACCCCTCCACATATATTCATAATATGATAAAGTAATCTGCAGAATCTTTATACAGAAACACAGGTGGGTCTGGTAGGGATTGATATAAGACTCATGCTTTGCTTATTGCATTTTCTGTCTGAAAATGGAGGCAAAGTTAGCAAGGACAAACTGCAGCTTTGGAAAACATAAGTAAAATATTTTGGACACATTATCAGCAAAAAAGGGAGAAATATACATCCAGAAAAAAAACGGCTATACTCTCAGCTCCAAAATCTTTAACAAAGAGAAAAATTATGTCATTCCTAAGTATGAGTAACTTCTACAGGACTTGGATACCAAATTATGCAGAATTGACCAAACCAATTCAATTCAATTCAGTTTATTTATATAGCGCCAATTCACAACAGATGTCATCTCAAGGCACTTAACAAGAAGTCATTTCAATACATTTATACAAACATTCCAATCAGTTAAAAAGTTTCCTATTTAAGGAATCCCAGCAGATTGCGTCAGTCATTGGCGTGAGGTTGGGCCCCGTTGATGCAGACTTTCCAACCACAGCAATCCTTCAGCAATCCCTCATACTGAGCAAGCATGTAGCGACGGTGGAGAGGAAAAACTCCCCTTTAACAGGAAGAAACCTCCAACAGAACCAGGCTCAGTAGGAGCGGCCATCTGCCACGACCGTCTGGGGATTTGAGAAGACAGAACAGAAACACAGAAGGAACAGAAGATCTGATATAAGAGAACTTTCTTTGTTACAGGAAGTAAAAAGTTAATAACAGGACACAGTGGATGTTCAGTTACTGGGGGGATCATCCCAGTCGATGCCCCCCGTCCAACAGGGCATTGCAGCCAAGCAGGATACCAGACCAGTTATATCTTCTATGGAGAGAAAAACACTGAGAGAAAACAAAGTTAACAGTCGAAATAACAGAATGTACTGTAATACAACTGGAGAGTCGTAGGAGAAAAGGAAGTAGCAGAGTGAAGAAAATTGGTAAGTCTGTCCTCCAGCAGTCTAAGCCTATAGCAGCATAACTACAGAGATAGCTCAGGATGACCTTAGCCACTCTAACTATAAGCTTTATCAAAAAGGAAAGTTTTAAGCCTGGCCTTAAAAGTAAACAGAGTGTCTGCCTCACGGACTAAAGCTGGGAGCTGGTTCCACAGGAGAGGAGCCTGATAACTAAAAGATCTGCCTCCCATTCTACTTTTAGAAATCCCAGGAACTACAAGTAACTAACCATATTAATGTATGATGAGGTAAAACAAATGAATGACACATTTGAATGACATATTACAATGGACTCCAGAGGCAGAAGCCTGTTTTTGCACTCTAAAGAAAGAAATGGTAGGAGCAACAGTGCTAGCCTTCCCTAATTATGACAAAGCGTTTATCCACATTGTAGATTCTCATAAAACCCTTAAAGCAGGGCAGCCACCAAAGAACTATTTTGCTCAAGCAACAGAGATTATTGTCCTAACTGAAGTATGTAAAATAGGTAAAGATAAGATAATTACTATTTATACTGACAGCAGATGCATATTCAACCTTGCATGTTTTTGTCCAACAATAGAAAAATAGGGGAATGGTGACCTCTACTGGCAAACCAATTAATTATGCCCATCTGCTACAGCATTTACAACTACCAAAACAATTGGAAGTGTGTAAATGCAAGGTCTTTTTAGGTACGCCCCTGGAGGTCTGGCAGACGGCCAGGTGGGCGACCCGTGAGGACCGGCGGACGGCCCCGGTGGCGTCCCTTGACAGGACGGCGGTCGGGAGGACGGCCCGGATGGCATCCCCTGTCAGGAAGGTGGACGAGCGGACGGCCTGGATGGCATCCCCTGACAGGACGGCGGTTGGGCGGACGGCCCGGTGGTCCTCTCTTGAGGGTGTGGAGATCATGCGGACGGCCCGGATGGCGTCCCCTGACAGGACGGCGGTCCGGAGGACGGCCCGGGTGGCGTCCCCTGGCTGGATGGAGGTCCGGAGGACGGCCTGGTGATCCTCCCTTGAGGACCTAGAGATCTGGCGGAAAGCTGGATGGGTGTCTCGTTGCAGGGCTGAGTTCTGTCGGCCGGTCCGGTGGTCCTCTTCTGAGGGTCAGGCAGCGGCTGAGGAGCTTGGCTGGTCGGTGGCGACAAAGATGCCTGGCCGGTAGAAGTCGGTGGAGACGAAGAGGCATGGTTGGTGGAGGTCGGTGGAGACAAAGAGAGTCTGGAGGGTCGGCGGCCGGCTGAGAAGAGTCTGGAGGCTCGACCGACAGCGGTCGGCGGCGAAGAGGCTACAGCGACGGGGACGGGTCCTCCTTGACAGTGCTAGTGCCCTCAGTGCTAGTGCCCTCAGTGTGCACCTCACCTCATGTTCTTCCACCGTGAGGCTGACGATGTTACAGTTGAGTGGTCGAACTGCAGCTGCCTTGGTCCTTTCCACCTCGAAGCGTGCAAAGAAGTGGTTTAGTTCCTCCGTTAGCACAGCATCACCATCAGCCATCGTGGTGCTGCTGGACTTGAAGTGGGTGAGGTGCTGGAGTCCCTACTACACCTGGCGCATGCTTTTGCTGCTGAAGTGGTCCTCGATCTTCCTCCCGTACTCTGTCTTAGCCTCTCTGATGCCTCTCCTTAGGTCGACTCTGGGTGTTCTGTACTGCACTCCATCCCCAGACTTGAAAGCGACTTCACGTTGCCACAACAGGGACCTGTCTTCTTTCGTCATCCAGGGTTTCTGGTTGGAACGCACCCGGCGACGTTTGTCAACAGTGACACTGTCGACACAAAAGTTGATGTAGGATAGAACAGATAAGGTGAACTCCTCTAGGTTCTGGTGTTCAAAAACATTCCAATCTGTACTCTCGAAAAAGTGCTTTGCTGAACTCACAAGATAGAACCTGATTAAGCTCTGAACATGTAGGAGTTGCATAATAAAGAGTAGAATCATCAGCAAACATGGAAAAGAATTGACCAGACTCAAACACCCCATGGAGACTTTCTAACCTGGCTACTAACGGGGAGCAGGAAGCAAATTCTGCTGAGAATCCTGGTACAAATTGGAATTGTATTATTGTTGTTTGTGTTATTTTTATCCTGTGTTTTACCCTGCCTCAGGAAGCTTCTCACCAGTGCCGTAACCATGCAGTCAGTGATGTGCTGCTCCAGGAACATGGGAAACTCTATCTCGTACTTTTGGCCCATGATCAAGATGACCATAGTTAACTAGACAATGTGAACCACGTTTGAATTGTGATTCTGACATAGAAAATCAATTTTGAAGATAGATCAGTTGATGCTAAGCTAAACGTGTTCAAATAAATGATAATCAAGAGGGAGAATTATAAGGAGAAAAATTTAAAATACATTTATTTACAATTTTCAATTTATTTACAATCACATATTAATGTAATTCAGTTAATATCATTTATTTTGCTATGTGCTTATGGAGAATTATTGCGTGCAGAATAATATGAAAATTTAAGGTCTACACCCCCTGAGCAGGCTGGGAGGGACAAATAAGAGCATGATAAGTGGAAAAATACCAGAGATGGGGGAAGAGCTATAAAACTGCTCTGTGTTCTGTGAAATAACCAGAGTGTGTCCTGCCATGTGATCGGTGTACCACTCTTCTTGCAGCAAGTAAAACCCATTGAGTACACTGCTGGCTTTTGGTTCTCCTTAGTGATCTGCCTTGTCAGAATTTAAAAGTGGAATGTTTTGAGTCATCTATGTTTTTATGTCTCCCAGACATGCCTGTCATCTAATTAACTGATTGGATTCATCAGGATTTATGGATAGATATAGTTGTGTATCATCAGCAAGGCTGTGGAAATTTATCCTATGCTGTCTAATGATTTTACCAATTCGAAGCATATATATATATATATATATATATGTGAAACCCAACAAATTAATTTGATTATCACAAATCAAGTCCTTTACTAACATAGTCTTTGAGGAGAGAGGTCTTATGTTCAATAAACCACATTTAATAGTTTTATTTTTTTGTTTAGTCAAAGTCATATTTATCTCTAAGACATTTTCATGATTAGATCTTACTAGGTTCCCTTTTAATCCATTTGATTTTGGCCGTGGGCAGGACACTGTCTCAATGGGGTAATAGGTGGGTAACCAGTGTTGGGCATCTCATATTAATAAAGTAATTAGTTATAGTTACAAATTACTTTTTCCAAAAAGTAATTCAGTTAGTAACTTAGTTAAGTAATTAGTTACTCAGCAAAGTAACTGGGACATTATTTTTATGTTCATTAACGCAGTTACGTTTTATAATATCGTCAAAGTTCTTTATAATAACTAAATGAAGACTAAAAAACACTATATACAGTATTTTAGAACATTTGGTATTTATTTGAACTCAACTCAATAAGATTGCGGCCAGCCATATGCAGAAATATAAATAATATAGAATAAAAATAAATATTGAAAGTAAGTAATATCCACACACTTTTCATTCAAGCTTATGGTATTATTTTCAGTGTTTTTTGGTAGAAGTTTTAAATGTCCTACGTTCTTGAACTCACCGTACATTTCGAACGTTCCTTGAATGCACCACAGGTGAGCAATGCAACATAGTACAGACAACCTTCTACGCACATTGAAGTGTAACTGAACCCCCTGAAAAGTCATAACCCCGCCCCCAGACAACATTTGAAAATTCTACAAAGTGGGCGGTGCCAGGAAGAATGGAGGGGTATGTCTGTGAGACCATGCCTGTGACACAGTCAATGCCTGTGACGTAAAGATGTACCGCTCTCCACCAATCACAAAATTCAAATGCAGTAGCCACCCTTCAACCCTAAGGGGGCAGCACTAAGGCGTTTTTTTAGACCAAAAAGTGTAGAATTAAACAAGTTTACACCAAAATGTAAAAAAAATCCCAGAAACTGAAAGATTGCATTGGTAAATACCCATTTATACAGTTTAGAAGCAAACAAAAGTTTTGGGGTTTAGTTATTTTTTTAAGAACAATGTTTGTGTGTGGCTTATAAAAGAAAGATCAGGCTTATATACCTGCAGATTTATTTTTTTACTTTTGAATTTATTTGAAAAATAAAATAAATTTGTGTGTTAGTGAGTGAAATAAAGCGAGAAAGGTTTATGTTTGGTCAGTTGATGTAGTGTGATTATGCTGCATGTACAATCACCCCCTTTCTGAGCGTCCGGAATGTCTGAATGCAGAACAAGCCGGGTCTGTAATCTGCAGAGAATATTGGCGACAAAGTTTCACAGAAAGTTGCTAAGAGCTGGTAGCGCACCTCACCTCACAGCTAGAAGGTCCCAGGTTCGATTACCTCCGGGGACGCTGTGGGTGCTGAGGGTGTGTTTGTTCCTCCGCATCATCGGCATGCATGTTCTCCCCGTGCTCCTTTGAGTAGCTAGCGTGAGCTACTCTAACAAAAACATGCATCAGTCCTGGGCTGTAAACTGCCTCCTCCTGGCTGGCCGGGGCACCTGAGGGGTTGGGGAGGATCTGGCTTGAATAACGTGATCCTTTCACACGCTACGTCCAGCCGGGGAAACCCCGCCTCATCGGGTGAAAAGAAGGGGCTGCTCACTCCTCAAGCATGAAGGAGGCTTGAGTTTCAGTGCTGAGCCAGCTGGGGTTGGCAGAGTGAGAGCAAAGCCCAGGACTATATTTAGGTAGGAACACAGGTGATAAATAATGGAGGGAAAAATGTGGGATAAAAAAAAAGAAATGTCACCAGTTTTGAAAATAGAGAAATAGAAAAAAAATCATCAAGGAGGTCTGGGAAGTCGATAGAAATAGCACCAAAGTCACCAAGTTGGCAACTCTGCTCAAGGTATCTGCCCACCCAGCCGATCAACATCGTATTTTCAACGGCGTCATCATCGACACCTTCTCTCTCTCTCTCCCTGAAGCTGAAGTGTGGCTGTCAGAAAGCCTGACTCCGCTTCGCCACATTGTAGTAACGCGCCACTTTACATCCTCAGCAACGGTAATGGTGTTGCAACGATGGTAGAAGTAATGAATTAGATTACTCCGTTACCAAAAAAATAACCGCTGTTAGTAACACTGTTATACTTAAACACTGTTACTCCCAACACTGTAGGTAACAGTACAGAAGCTGCAGAGAGGAGGCTGTAAACTATGGCTCTGCTTCCTGGTCTGGAGCCTAGGTTGTCAGTGTTTTGGAGGACTAATAAACTTCCACATTCCTAGAAAAAAGAGCTGCTCAATCCAAAGTGGGATGGATGCCATCTCTTCGGATCAGACCAGGTTTTCCCCAAAATGTTCCCCAGTTATTAATGTAGTCCACATTGCTTTCAGGACACCACCTAGACCACCATTGGTGGAATGACAGCATGCGGCTAAACATGTCGTCACTGGTCAGATTAGGCAGGGGACCAGAAAAGATTACAGAGTTCGACATTGACTCTTTTTTCTTTGCATTTTTTTTACCTGTATACATTCTATTTTTTGGTGCTATGAAACTGGAAGGATTTTTGCTGTAAATGTTTCACTTTTTGATAACTTGTTATGATGCATAACAATGGCAACAATGTGGTTTACAGCCGGGAGCAGCTGATTAACATGGCAAAAGCTGAAATAATACCTCAACTGAAGCCACAAATCCCTGATGAGTTGATAAGGAGGAGACGTGTTTGCAGACCAGGAGCAAAAAGGAGACAGAGAAAGAGGACGTTTAATCCATCTCTTCCATCGATATTAATGGGTAACTTGCTAACAAGTGGCACTGGCTAACAAGATGGATGAACTCCAAGCCCTTACAAGGACTAAGCCAGAGTATCGGGAATGCAGTGTTATGTGTTTTACTAAGACGTGGCTGCAGGATCATATCCCCGACTTCAACGTCTTTCTGCCAGGCTTCCTCACTGTACGGGCAGACAGAGATCTGAAGACGAGCAGGAAAAGAAAGGAGGTGGAGTAGCAGTGCTTGTCAACAACAGATGGTGTCATCCAGGACATGTTACTGTGAAGTGTCATCTCTGCAGACCAGATGTCGAACTCTTTGCAGTAAGTTTTTGTCTATATTATTTACCAAGAGAGTTCACCAGTGCAATTTTGGCAGTTGTTTACATTCCACCTTCAGCCGTTGCCGACAGTGCATGTGATGTCATCAGTTCCGTTGTTGCTAAGCTGCAGACACAGCACCCCAATGCATTTGTGGCAATATCTGGTGATTTTCATCATGTCTCGCTCTCTACTACACTTCCAACATTTCAACAGTTTGTCAGCTGCTCCACAAGAGAAAGCAAGACCTTAGATTTGTTTTATGCAAATATAAAGGATGCATACATGTCCAAACCGAGACCTCCTCTGGGACAATCAGATCACAATCTTGTTTTTCTCTGTTCAGAATATAAACCACTTGTTCAGAGGCAACCTGTGACAAAACGAACTGTGAGAAAATGGTCACAGGAAGCTGAAGAAGCCCTGAAGGGTTGTTTTCCGACCAGAGACTGGATGACTCTTTGCCAAGCACATGGAGAGGACATCAATACCATGACTGAGTGTGTGACTGACTATGTTAATGTTGTGTTCTTAAGTGACCCACTGACCTACTTCTGGGGTGTGGGCGGGGCTACACACCTGTGCACCATAATCAATAAATGGCCGCTGCTCATACACAGAAATCTCTTGCATGCAGGCCAAACGGAATGCTGATTGTGTGTCTTATTTCCCTCCGTATTTACTGGTATCCAGCTCTTGCTCAGCATGGCTGCACCAACAGACTACATAAACTTCTGTGTGGACAACATCATCCCCACCAGAACAGTGAGATGCTTCCCTAATAACAAACCCTGGATCACCAGTGACCTCAAGAAACTGCTAAACAAGAATAAAAGAGCCTTCAGGGAGGTAGACAGGGAATTACTGAGGAGTATACAGAAGCAACTTAAGGTCAAGATCAGAGACAGCAAGGAGGCATACAGGAAGAAGCTGGAGAACAAACTAGAGATGAACAATTTTAGAGATGTCTGATCAGGAATGAGAACGATCACAGACTTTAAGGACAGGAAGGATTGGATAGATGGAAGTCTGAACAGAGCCAATTAACTGAACAAATTCTTCAACAGGTTCAGTTCAGGAACTAGCTCAGCATCCTCCTCTCCTTTTCCTAGCCAAACAGACATCCAACTCTCCTCTGACCAACAGCTTTCCTGTTACGATTCGGATGTTTTATCCTTCACCTCAGACATGGACTCTTCTGATTCCACAAGTTTGACTTCAACCAAGTCGGGAAATGCTCCTAACCCTTTTGTCTTACATTGAATGGGAACAAAACAAAGGAGATGATTGTAGATTTCAGAAGTAACAGGGATAAGTCAAACACTGTTTCCGTCATGGGTGAAGAAGTGGAGATGGTTGAGGAGTATAAATACCTAGGTGTTCACTTGGACAACAGACTGGACTGGAGGTGCAACAGTGAAACCGTCTACAAGAAGGGACATAGCAGACTGTACTTCTTGAGGAAGCTTAGGTCCTTCAAGGTTTGCAGCAAGATGCTGCAGATCTTCTACAAGTCTGTTGTGTAGAGTGTAATCTCTTCAGCCATCATCTGTTGGGGTAGCAGCATCAGAGTCATGGATTTAAAAAGGCTAAACAACCTGATAAAGAAGGGTCGTTCTGTTCTGGGGACGACTGTGGAACCTCTGGAGATGATGATGCAAAGAAGGATTCTTCATAAAATCAAAATTATGGACAACCCTGAGCATCCTCTTCATGAGACTGTCGTACAACAACAGAGTCATACAACACACTTCTTTAGTTTTGCTGCAATACAGACCGCTACAGGAAATCCTTCCTGCCAACAGCCATCATCGTCTACAACAACTCCTTAAAGAATTAATTATATGAGCTATACTACCACTTAATTTCCCTCTGGGATCAATAAAGTATTTTCGAATTGAATTTGAAGTGAATTGTTTTGGCAAACTTACATACCGAAGCAACACTCATTTTAGTGAACTCTGATTGGCATAACCGGGTGCCATTACCGCCAGTATGAATAACAATTTTACTGTATTTATGCTTATCCTTAGCCAGCAGTTTCAGGTAGGATTTGATGTCAACTGTTCTGGCCATAGCCGCATTGAAGCTAAGCTAACTAAGCTAGGGAAATCTTACATGCCAAAAAAAAACCAAGTGAAACAAAACAGTTCCCAAAATGTGAAGTACACCAACAGATAATGTGTTTTAGTTTGCTTGTGTGTTACAATAAATTATAAAGGCCTTAGTACAGAGAAAACTAGATCAATTCAAGAGAGTCTGAACACCAAACAGTTTCACGGAGTTCAACTGCGACAACAGGAAATAACGCAATACGGCTCAGATTCTGTGGTGGTACACTACCAAAATAGAACTTTTTGGTCTAAACTTTACTCACCGTGTTTGGAGGAAAAAGAAGGACGAGTTGCATCGCAAGAACACTATTCCTACTGTGAAGCATGGGGATGGAAACATCATGCTTTGGGGGTGCTTTTCTGAAAGGGAACAGGACGACTTCACTGTATTAAGGAGAGGACGAATGGGGCCAAGTATTGTGAGATTTTGAGCAACAACCTCTTTCCCTCAGTCAGAGCATTGAAGATGGGTTGTGACTGGGTCTTCACACATGACAATGAGCCAAAGCACACAGTCAGGATAACCAAGGAGTGGCCCCGTAAGAAGTATATTAAGGTTCTAGAGTGGCCTAGCCAGTCTCCAGGCCTAAATCCAATAGAAATCTTTGGAGGGAGCGGAAACTCCATGTTGCTCAGTGACAGACAGACAGACAAATCTAGAGAAGATCTGTGTAGAGGAGTGGGCCAAAATCCCTTTTGCTGTGTGTGCAAACCTGGTCAAGAACTACAGGAAACGTTTGACCTCTGTAATTTTTAATTGTTTCAAGAGCCTAAATAACAATAAAACAATTGATAAAATGAGTTAATGAGAATTAAAGTTGCTTCAATCAGTTTATTCATAACAAATAGCAAACAAGTAAATATCAAACATGATGAGAACAAATAAATTCAAACAGAAAACAGACTATCCATCCTGTCCTTGTTTTCCTGGGCTCTCCTCTCATCAGCCTCCATTTACTGCCTGATGTACTAAACAGAGAAAATCAAGAATCACAGTTGACAAAAAGAACAACAGAAACTTTTATAATTTTCACATTTATTAACTTGAGCAGTTAAAAATTATATATTCATTACACATGTACATACAGTATGTTTCTTTTTTTATTTTTTTTATTTATTTTTATTCAACAATTATACAGAAAAACACAAGCAAATAAAGTATACATAAACATATTGGGGGAAAAAACACATTCGAATGAAAAGGAGCAGATAGTAGAAAAAAATCTTTTAATTTCTGCCCCTTTTTTACAAAAGAAAACTATCTGTCAAACATACAATATTATAAACTCAGTCACTTTCTAAATTTCAAATATAATCATCGACCTTTTAATTTACCTTTTCATAATTACTTAATACATTAGATTTTATAAAAATTTTTTATGTAGCAAGTGAACTTCATTCTTTAATTTCCCTGTTAAGGGCATTCCACAATCTTACACCATTTACAGAAATATTACATTCCTTTATTTTGGTTCTGAATTTCGGTTTATTAAAGACATTAGTTCCTTTTAACATGTACCCACTCACTCTCTTATGAAACATTTTCTGAATATTAGTTGGTAAATTACAAGAATTTGCTTTGTACATTATTTGCAATATTTTCTACTCTACCAAGTCAGGAAATTTCAGTATTTTATAGATATAAAATAATGAATAATGGATTAGAGTGATCTCTGTAATTACTGTTATTAATGATCCTCAAAGGTCTTTTTTGTAGAATGAATAATGGTTGTGTAAAGATTTAACATGTAACAAAACTCAGATGACCCAGCATTCTACCAGGATTTAAACGCATCATGTACACACGAACCTGGAGACGTGAAATGAGACTCAAAACTCCTTGTGCACTTGTAACCTTAATCGGTGCGTAAACATAGTTTTGTCTGTGTGTATCAGGTGATTGGTGTATACTAATTATTTGTATGCGTATAATCCGTTTTGTAAACGGCGACTGAACATCCCCTGTCTCCTGTTATCAACTTTCACTTTCTTTAACATAGAAAGTACTTATGTCAGATCCTCTGTTCTTTCTGTGTCTCTGCTTTGTCTTCTCAAACCCCAGACAGTTGAGGCAGATGGCCGCTTACACTGAGCCAAATTCTGCTGGAGGTTTCTTTCTTTTAAAGGGGAGTTTTTCCTCTCCACTGTCCCTACATGCTTGCTCAGAATGAGAAATTGCTGAGGGATTACTGTGGTTGGAGTCTGCATCAACGGGACGCAACCTCAAATCAATGACTCGATGCAATCTGCTGGGATTCCTTAAATAGGAAACTAACTAAAACTTTTTGGAATGTTTGTATGATTGCATTGAAATGACTTTTCTTGTAAAGTGACTTGGAAGTCCTATACAATGACCTACTGTTCTCAGTGACAGAATGACTTGACATAAAATTTACTAAGTTGTTTTATTAATATTGTAGATATTGAATGTTTAGTTGCTCAGGACTTTCCTGATGTAAATGAAAAGTGTTTGCATGTATTTCAACTGAGCTATAAACAGAAATAAATTACATTGAAATCCTCTTTGGCAGAAAGAACAAGAGTTTTATTTCTTTTTTTCTTATGCCTTCAGCTTATCATTCTCAGCCCTGTGATTCAGCTGTTTCTGGATTTGAATGACCTGGTTCAGCTCCATGATATCCCAGTCCGTTTTGTGGCTGACAATGGTGTGGTAGAAGTGGACAGTGAGGGCGAGCCTAAACGGCAGCTGGACCCAATGGCCGCCACCTCGCCGGAGTTGATGTTGCCATTGTTTTTCATCATGTCGTTTTTTTAAGTGGCAGGGCTTCACCCAGCAGAGTACAGGGGGGATAGTTATGATCCCTCTCCAGCTGTACCTCCACCATGGCAACCTGGGAGAGAACATCAGGAGAACTTAATATTTTTAGCAACAACCAATAAAGATTTTTATTATTCTTCTTTATTGAAATTGTGAGATTTTGATGACATTTGAGAAATTTTATTTCTTGGAATAATATTATTTTATACTTACCAAATCACAAATCTAAAAACCTACTCTGCATTATGTATTTTATCAGTTATATGTAATTATCTAGCTAGGTGAACCAGTAGCACCTTCCTGATAAATTCTGACTTTAGATCTAAATATCTATTCCTACTGCCTTGATAATGTGAGTTTAGCAACAGATAATGAAATGGTAGAAACTGATCATGCACCCCCAGAGCACAAAGCGTGATATATCGGCATCTGTGATGTTTCCTCACTGTTGGTCTACTGGACCAACAGTAGGATCTATCTATTGTGATAGATCCTACTGTTATGGATTAATTATGAGGGCAAAAAAATAATAATAGGCTGTTTGACAAGCAGTAAGTGATATGAGGAATCTTAATTCCACAATAAAGATTTATGAGAGCGGGTTACATAAACCATCTGGCCAGTGAAATCTAATTGAAATAAAGGTTGGGCCCATGGTGGAAATGTCTCACTGAGACCAAGAAATCAGATGAGTTTAATTTTTCTCCAGGCTCCAGATATTAAGGTTAAAGAGCCCATGTATTTAGTTATGTGTATGCCTAGATATTTGACAGTGGTTTTAATTGGGATTTTGTGAAAAAAATAAGTGATTGGAAGTATAAATTGGTAGTAATTTGCATTTAATGAGACCTACATACAAACAACTGTTTTATCCATAGGTTTAATCCAGCAGATCCCGCGACCAGTTAATCTGACTCACAGGATTAGGTAATACTGAGCCTATACTTGGAACTTGAATTAGCCAATTATACATGGATTGTTGAAGCCTGTCCAAATTATGTTTTAATATGCAAGTTCCGTTTGAAATATTGAGAACACTATGGTAGCTTTGGAATTTATAACAGGACCAGTGTTACTTTAAAAAAGTAATTAGTTGTAATTATCCTCTACTTGATCCAAAAAGTAACAGAGTTAGTAACGGAATTACTCATATTAAAATAAAAGCAACTAGTTACCAGGGAGACAAACCTTTTGTTTCTGTAAAAAAAAACTGTTGCTATATCAAAGAAATTAGATTTTTCTGACCAGTTTTCAAAAGTCAGTTGAAATGAGTAGAGACAGGTAGTCTACTTGCCTCGATAACTTTCTATATTGCACATTAACAGACGAGAAGATGTTTATCCTGCACTTCAAGTATTATCTTTGTAACAAAGGAAAACAGTTAAACAATATAAGGTGTTTAACTCTGTAGTCTGTAGTCCAGTATTTGTCCAATTTGTTGTTGTTTTTAGTGCCGTGACGGAAAAATCTGAAGGCCGTTGGTCATTTTGACAGACTAGCATTCACACCTCTGACCACTTAGTGCAAATGCGCAGACACTTTCAACTTTATGCACAGAGTACAGGTAACTGAACCAAAAAAGAAAAAGATTTCCATGAAAGCATATAAGCATAATGTCAGACCTCAACACTGTACCCAATGTATCTTGTTATCCACAAGCTGAAAAGGCACAGAGCACATCTGTGACTACATTATACACAGACTGGCACTGAAAGATTGCTGCAGCTTAACTATTGATGCAAAAAGAGCACATAAAGGGGGGAAGCAATCAGAAAAGCCCTCGTTCAGAGTCTTGCCAAATTCTGATAACTTCAACTGGAGAAATGTTCCCTGATTTCAAAACTATGGCTGAAGCGCCACTTCAGCCATAGTTTTGAAATCAGGGAACATTTCTCCAGTGGTGCTTCAGCCTCCATTACCACAGGGGAAGCGCAGTTCAGCTCCTTACAGGGCATTTGGAGTACACAGCTTATTCTATTAATTCATAGTAACACCACATTTAACGTTTAGTAATGGTAACATCGTTGTAACTATGGAAACAGTAATTAGTTAGATTACCCCATTCTTTTAAACTGCGTCACTACCAACACTGAAAAGGACTTGAAAATGCATATTCGTGCTTTGCAACCCATGCTAGCATGCTGTCAACTCACTTTTGTTTGACACAAACATTGGATATTCACCCGATTCGAATGTTATCAACCTGTTAAATGGCCGTTATTAGCGCTCATCACTCCCATACAATAGCTTCAGAATGTGCCTCATCTACCTTCTAGCAGGCTAGAAGGTAAGCATCTACCATTGTTATCGCTAATAATATGCATTATAATTTTTTTCAGCATCGCCTACGTCTAAACCCGGAGGCTTCCTTTTTGTTAACTTTATTTAAAACCTGTGATTACAATTTAGCTAATGATGGATATTTACTTATAACCTTATCCCACCCCCAACTCTCATCCTAGAAACTCAGGACAAGTTCCTAAACCTAAAGTCACAAGATAACGAACTACCGAGCAGGATGTAGAGGAGGAACATTCTGAAGCTATTGTATGGGAGTGATGAGCGCTAATAACGGCCAATTAATAGGTTGATAACATTCGAAGCAGGTGGGATATTTCACATTCCTTTACTTCAGGTGAAACAGTTCACTGTAATGTAATACTATATGCTGTTTATAGCAACAGAAACTGACAAAAAACAATGCTATTTTTAAAAGTACTTACCATTTCATTTTCGGCCATCTTGGTTTGAGAAGCGTTCTGGGAAAACTGTGGGAGGAAATTCGGTTGTGCAAATTCGTAGGAGGAAATTCGGTTGTGCAAATTCGGTTGTGCACAGACCCCTGCCCTCCTCTTGCAATGATTCAATAGAAATTCAATAAACATGATTGGTCGACCAAAATCAGCCTCACATTGGTTATTCTAGGCAAACTTATGATGGTTAAAAAAAAAATTATAACTTGTGTGTGTTTTGAAACTTGTACCTTGTACTTTCAAATTTGAAACTTGTGCATTTAAACCTGTATTTTAAAAACGTGTGCAAGTTACAAAACACAAGTTACAAGTTACAAAACACAAGTTACAAGTTACAAAACGTAAATTACAAGTACAAAACGTAAGTTACATACAAAGCGTAAGTTACAAGTTACAATACTAAAGTCCCAATTCTAGCTCCATAATAGGCTGGATTAAACGTTGTCCATGTCATGCTTATTTCTCTCTGAACCACAAAATGCTCAGAGCTATGCGTTGATGCACTTTGGGCGCCACCTACTGGCATAAATAAAAATTATATACATGGGGCGTCGTGTGGAGCAGTGGTTTGAGACGGACACCCCATGTTCAGAGGCCTTAGCCCTTGATGCGGTTGTCCCGGGTTTAACCCCCCCGGCCTGCGGACATTTGCCGAGTGTCTCTCCCCCCACTTCTCTCCCCTTTCTTCCCCACTGTCAATAAAGGCCACTGTGGACACATAACCTTTAAAAAACTTGAAAAAATTACATGCATAACAACTTAATAGAAGGAAAACTGAATACCGCCACCAAATTAGGTGAGCAACTTTGTCCACTAGGGGTTTTCCTTGTCCTGGGTTAGGCCTGGTAACTTGGTGAGGCAAACAACTGGGCGAGTGTAGGTCCTGCCTTTAATTTGAACCATAGCAGTCCTCACGTATCCATCTGCTCCAGCTGAGACAGTCCTCCCAGTCATTACTGGCCATAGGGGCGGCTGTAGCTCAGTGTTAGAGTTGTCAGCCTGCAACCCAGAAATTGTGGGTTCGATTCCAGCTTCCACCTGCTTCATGTCGTTGTGTCCTTGGGCAAGACACTTCACCTACCCGCCTACTGGTGTTGGCCAGAAGGGCCGATGGCGCGATATGGCAGCCTCGCTTCTGTCAGTCTGCCCCATGGCAGCTGTGGCTATAATCATAGCTTGCTTCCACCAGTGTGTGAATGTGAGAGTGAATGAATAATGGAGTTGTAAAGCACTTTGAGAGTCTTGAAAAGCCCTATATAAATGCAAGCCATTATTATTATTATTATAGGCCATTTGTGTCTGCTGATCAACGATGAGAACTGTGGTGCGCACAGTGATGTCATCCTTTTCTGTCCGCCATTTCTGTCTGGCTTGTAAGTTGGGAAGAAAATGGTCGATGTAATGCTTCCAGAAGTGATCCGATAAAACTTGAGAATATTGCCACGTGTTTCTACTTAACAGTTCTAACTTGGGATGAATCACTTGTGGAGAGGAGGAATCCAGCTGCCCCATCAACAAGTTTTTGATTTTCTTTAACAGAGAACGTACTCTTACATCAGTTCTTTTGGTGTCTCTGCTCTGTCTTGCCAAACCTCCAGTCGGTCATGGCCGATAAGCTACTCGAGGCGAGCCAACACCTTTTTATGGACTACCTTTGACTCAGTCCGAAGCGGGTCTTGGCAACCCTATACACCCACCTATAGACTGATTGGTCCGGTAAAGTTATGACACTCTCACATCTACCTATGTAGTGCTAGCCACTGATTGACCTGACAGAGTGCATGTGAAGTGATGTCACAGAATAGCGTCTGACCGCCGCTTGGCGAGGACAGAATCCAGAGGGAACTGTTTACTAGGCTTGTAGTGCTTACGAATGACATCAGGGACTTTTCACGCCACTTTGCTCGCCAATGTTCTCACACACTTCCAAGTTCCTCACATGGCAACGGAAACACAACCAAGGGCTGGCCCAACCGGGCCCAGGCCGAGCAGACGCTAGTGGAGAAAGGGCTTTACTTTACTGAAATTTGTGCCCTGGTCTGAAAGGATCTCATACGGCTTTCCTCTTCGCGCTATGAAATGTCTGAAAATAAGAATGAATTGGTGTCCATGTTTGTAGGAGATCCCAATGTATAGCTTGACTGATAAAGCACTGGTATAAGATGCCCCACCTGTTTTCAATGTGTTGTCCTGCCTTTAGAAGCATAGGAGCGAAGCACTCGACTTCTGTTGAATAGAAAGCAGGTTAAAAAATCAGCAAGCTGGAGAGGGGTAAGTCTGCCATCTATGGAACTTGAGGGCTACCTCTCCATTTTCTACAGTCTACACAGTTATGCTGGTGCTTCTTGACCCCTGCCTCTCAGTGACCAGTATTTCCATTTCTGGTGGATTTCTTTGAAGTAAATGGCAGCTTTCTTGGGGTCTTTGACTAGCTGTTTCTCTGTCCAACGCCACTGGGGCAGGACTACTTCTTTAGCGGCATTCTCTTCCATAAAAATGGTGTTTGCATACCTGTTCACACCATCAACCATTATTCTGGCAGTCTTCTCCTCCTATATGCAGACTGCCTCTATGACTTCTTTCGACCTGGTGATCAACTGCTCACTCCTGTATGTCAGCACACCCAGCTGCCACGGCTTTTCCACATGACTTAGGACCTCAGCTTCTGGAGTGTTACATTTAGTGAAGAGGCACTGCTGTGGGGAT
Source organism: Valencia hispanica (assembly GCA_963556495.2). Taxonomy (NCBI): domain Eukaryota; kingdom Metazoa; phylum Chordata; class Actinopteri; order Cyprinodontiformes; family Valenciidae; genus Valencia; species Valencia hispanica. Next base: position 436,288 of record OY747718.1, on the reverse strand, counting down.
AGCTGATGGCATAAAAGACTTGTGGGGCCTAAAATCCATCCTATTCTGGTGTAAACTGCTGCAGGTCTAGGAGTGCAATAAGGTACTTACAGTGATACATGTCAATGTGTTAAAGTCATGGTTTAGTAAGTTTTGGTTCAATCAAGAAAAAGAAACAAACATGTTTTCATGTTTTAAAACATGTTACACATTGCTGGGACCAGATTCGGATTTAATGGACTGAACTGTTACACCTTCCCGCTAAAGGACAGCGACATTCCTGGACGTAATGGACTGAACTGTTACACCTTCCCGCTGAAGGACAGCTGCATTCCTGGACATAATGGACAATGAACCTGGTTCTAGCTCCAAAGACTGAACAGTGCGCATTTATGGAACTAAAAGGGGGATGTTGAGGCTATGGCCTTTACTGAACGAACTGGATCTCCCAGCATCCTTTCACTGAACGAACTGCATCTCCCAGCATCCTTTCACTGAACGAACTGCATCTCCAGCATCCTTTCACTGAACAAACTGCATCCCCCAGCATCCTTTCACTGAACGAACTGCATCTCCCAGCACACATTGCGCTGCCCTCAACCCATTCTCATTGGTCTGTGGCCAGTGATGACATCACAGAGTTGATAAAAGCAGCGCGAATATTGAAATCTTCGTCTTTTAGTTCCGGTGCCATAAGGAGACGCTTTAATCCACTGCTAGCATTTTCCTCTTTTCCGTTCAAACCTGCTGGACCAGGAAGAACTTCCCTTTTAAACTTCGAAATGAATCGGCCAAGCAAACAGACTTTCCTGTAGCCTACGGGTAACCAGGTAGTCCGCTGGCAATCTGAGCTCTATTGAAATCGGCCCTGAGTCCCTCAGCGCCTAAAAGTCGGACGTCCGCTTTTCTGACCTCGGTTTTGCGCAAACCGCTCCTTTAAACTGGACACTTTCTACGTTCTTCGTCATGGACTGTGGAGAGCTGCCCCACCAAGTAGGATTAAACTGATTTATATCTTCTGGGTCTGGGTAGAGGAGAGGTCTTGACGGTTAATATCCGTTTTCTGTTGGTTAAAATAAGTCTGTCAACTTGAAAACCACTGTTATTCTTGGTCGTCTGTCGCTGTACACCAACCCTGAATGTGCATGCATTTTGTGTTTTATTATTTGACTTTGGTTACAACCAGAAGCAGTATATTATATTGTATTATTTCCTGGCTTGTTTATTGTCCGCTGCGGGCGGCGCGTGTCTGTTTAGACAGGTCGCGTGGCCTCAGTTGATCCCATTTCTCCGTCGCCCCCGTTTCCTTTGTCCAAGCCACCATTGCTAATTAAACTAGCCTTTGTTGAATTGCCACACGGTCTTCCTTTGTCTTCCTTTGTGAACCGATCGGGCCAATTGATAAGACTTGAGTTATTTATCGCATTGAAGGGGTGAGCTGAACCCCCCCCCCCCCCCTCATTTGCTCGCTGTCTCCCACACACACACACACACGCAAACACACACAGCCACACACACACGCCACCTTCCCTCAACGTTAACTTTGTTCTATATTTTTGCATGCGTTAGAATAGATGGAAATTATGAATGAGATGTAATCTGTAAAGTTGACCTATTTCATTAATAAATTCCCTTAAGTAACGAGAAGTTTCCTGTGCTATTTCAGTGTGTGATGTAAAGTTTGTTTTAACCCCGTGGACGAACTCTACGCCTTTTCAGAGAGACTGACAGTCTGGTTTAATTAAAATTATCTCATTTATGAGATTGGTGCCCCGAAATCTTTAATAAACAGGTTAAACTCGAATGTCATCAATAATTATATTAATATTAAATTATTGATTATAATTATTGATGCTCAGAAAACCAGACAACTTTTTATTATTAGTAGTTACAACAACATGAATAAAGAATTATTAAATTTTCTAACAATAATTCGATTTTATCAGTATGTTCTAACAGTTTAGAAAGTGGACAGTAAATAAGTGACTGATTTTGGTATGATTTCGTCAATAACAAAAGAAATCATTATAGAACAATAAAACCACTTGAAAATGGTCATTGCTGTTGTTAAGGAGTTCTTAAATAAGACCGTGGTGACAGTTTATAATAAAACAATGCTTAAATCACTTCAGAGTTGTTTGGACATACAGACATGCCAGTGAACAAGTTGTACTTGAATGCACAGTAGATGGGGGGGAACCTCCTGAATGAAAGACTCCAATTAAACAGTACCAGTGTGTCATCTTATGTCTGCTGTTATAAGCACTCACGTGGCATTTGGGACTGTTTGAATGCGAATGGAAGCTGGGTTTGGATGTTAGCCCTTTTTTGAAGTAAAGATGGTAAGTATTGCTAGGAGGCTTGGCTCCCTGGTTTAATTCAGACCTCCTCACTTCAAAGCACAACACTAGGAATTGGGACAGAAATTGAGAATAGATGAATTCTGTTCAATCATTTGAAAAAAAAACCCGTGGAAATATCGAATGCATACGGTTGGAGAGTCAGAAAAAAAATGGGATTCTGAAAATGCCAAACGGCCATTGCTACAGCTGCACAGTAAAATATTGGCTCTCAAGTACAAACTCAACAAATTGCTGTTAGATAAACATCCAGGGCCTTTATGTCTGTCAAGCAGACTTTTTTGAGTTTGGCGACAAGCCACATAAATTACTGTCCAGGCAATTAAGAAAGAGAGAAAGGGATAGGGCCATTCCTGTACTCAGGTCAGACTCAGGGTTGTTGGTTAGTTCCCTTATGGATATGAATAGTGCTTTTAAATTGTTTTCTGAACAGTTATATACATCCCAATCCCCTGCACCTCTTGAAATAATACAGGGTTTTCTAGATACATATAACTTACCCACACTAGCACAAAGGGACAGAATGTCTCTAGATGCAGACCTAACATGTCAAGAACTGACTAATACCATCCACTCCCTGAAAAATGGGAAAAGCCCAGGACCTGATGGTCTATGTCACGAGTTCTATAAAAAGCTAATTAACTCCATATTTGTTGAAAATTTGTCATAGAGCCATGGAAGAGAGAGTGCTCCCACAGACCCTGAACAAAGTGATTGTAACTCTTATTCCAAAGAAAGAAAAAGACTTAGAACAGGTGGGCTCTTTTAGACCACTACTGAACACCGATCAGAAAATCCTGGCCAAGGCCTCTGGATCTCAACAAGACATGCATTCCATAAGTTGAGGCAGCTTTTTAATATAATTTACTCTTCTAGGGATCCAGACAAAGACCTAGTCATATTTAGCCTTGATGCAGAAAAAGCCTTTGTGTTGAATGGTCGTATTTATATGCTGTGCTAAAGATTTTGGTATTGAGTCTAAATTTACCTCCTAGATTCAGTTGTTATATAGTAATCTGTGTGCCAGGATACTTACAAATAAGACCCTTTCAGAACCGTTTAAGTTATTTCACTGCACAAGGAAAGGATGTGCATTGAGCACTTTATTCTTTGCCCTCGTGTTGGAGCCGCTGGCAGAAACAATTCAGACACATAAAGAAATACATGGCTACAATACAAAATACGCCTCTAATAAGATCCCATTGTATGCTGATCATATTTTGATGTTTATAACTTGACCACTGGATTCAATCCCTAAAGTGTTGGAAACAATAGACTTATTTAGTTCATTTTAAGGATACAAAATAAACTGGGGCAAGAGTGAATTTATGCCAATTAGATATGACAAACTTGATGCACTCAACTGCCCTTTAGAATAACTTCAGAAAAATTCACATGTTTGGGGATTAAAGTCACTAAAACATACAAGTCACTATACGAAGCTAATTTGATTAAGTTTTTAGGATATGTTCAAAAATAAGGTTGGATTTTGGAAATCACTCCCACTTTCTTTATCAGGCAGGGTAAATACTATTAAGATGGTCTATCCCACCCATCTTTTATATCTGTTTAAAAACATCCCTGTGTATCTTTTCAAAAAATAGATTCTATTTTTCTCCCCTTTATTTGATACAGCTATAATGGCGAGTTGGTTGGACATGGAACGGGAAGATTCTATGCATTATTTTCTTGGTGCAATTGGTATGTCTCCTGTTCATTTTAAAGAAACACACAATGGTTGCAATCCAGTAATTCACAATATTGTCCAAATTTGGAGACAAATAGGGAAAGTGTATAAACTTAGGGTCTTGTCCTTTGAGACACCTATTGCTAACCCATCATTTGCACCCGCACTTATAGATGGGGCATTTGATTGTTGGAAGGAAATAGGTTTACGAAATGTGGGACATCTGTATCTTCAAGGTGTTTTTGCTTCATTTCAGCAGCTTAAGGCAAAATCCAACTTATTAGCCTGTGACTTCTTTAGATATCTTCATATAAAAAGCTATGTAAGATTTGAGTCCGCAGCTGCTCACAGTAACTGAATATCCACCGTGTCATGTTATCAACTTTTTACTTTCTGTAACATAGAAAGTACTCTTATATCAGATCTTCTGTTCCTTCTGTGTCTCTGCTCTGTCTTCTCAAACCCCCAGACGGTCGTGGCAGATGGCCGCTCCTACTGAGGCTGGTTCTGTTGGAGGTTTCTTCCTGTTAAAGGGGAGTTTTTCCTCTCCACCGTCGCTACATGCTTGCTCAGTATGAGGGATTGCTGAAGGATTGCTGTGGTTGGAAAATCTGCCCATCCTCACGCCAATGACTGAAGCAATCTGCTGGGATTCCTTAAATAGGAAACTTTTTAACTGATTGGAATGTTTGTATAAATGTATTGAAATGACTTCTTGTTAAGTGCCTTGAGATGACATCTGTTGTGAATTGGCGCTATATAAATAAACTGAACTGAATTGAATTGAACTCCAGATAAGCTTGATCAATGCTTTGTAGATTGTATAACAGAAAAGCATGCCATCACATTTATGTATGAGGCGTTACAGTCACTCCGATAGAATGATATGAATAAAATAAAATCAGCTTGGGAAAAGGATTTAGTGATATCTGGGCTGTAGGGCTACATTAGGTTAATTCATGTTCTATCAGGTGCCCTCCTTGAAGGCATAGATATCAGTAATAACAAATACTCTTCATCTAGAAAGGATCTGTTACATTATGAATGAAAAACTGACTTTGAACATATATGGAAGCTCCTCACTTTGTATTTGGAGAATTTGGTCAAATGAGGGGTACAATACAGACCCTTTTCAAAAAATTAGAATATCATTGAAAAGTTAAAGGAACATACGGCAGGATTTGTAAATAAAATAAACATCCATGTCCAGTTTTTTAATGCTGTTGGGTGATGAAGCGTTATAAACCAAAAAGAATGAGCCCACCTGCGTATCGCTCCATTTTCTTAAACTGGCTGTGTGCTGCAAAATGTACTGCAGTTCGGGGCCTGAATTTCCCGCGCTGTCCTACGGGTGTGACATCAATTGACACTGCTTGCACGTTCTCGTCAGCTTTAAAAGAGGAAGAAAAATGGTCGCAGACCTCCATTGATTTAATTGTGAGAATGGATTCTTCTCTTCTGCAACTGGGAAACGACCAAGGACGACTCACAGCCCACTAAAAAGTGGCACTAAGAAAAAGTAGTATGTTACTGTGAAGAGGTATGTTTTTTTGTGAAGCGTTTGTGCGCGCTCCCGTGCGGCTGGCTGCAGTTACTTGCAGCGCCGGCCGCGTCGCTCGTGAGCTTCGTTTCTTCATTCTGCCCCATGTTCCTTTAATTTATTTCTATAATTTCATTAAAAACGATAAACCTCCATAGATTATATTTTCGGGGCCCACAATTTAAATGATTGAAAGTATTTAGTACTTTAAAACCCACCCAAATTTGAATACTGTGAAGAAATCACCCCAAATTTTACAGGGCCTAAATGTTTTAAGTTGAGTGTCACACACTACTCATCTACTAAACTCAAAGCACCTGCACAGGTTTTCCCAGGTGTCATTAAATTGCTTCACTTTGGTTCAATTGTCTCAGTTAGGTTCAATATGGGGAAGAATGCAGACTTGACAACTGGCCAGAACACCATCATTGATACCCTCAATAGGATGAGTAGGCCACAAAAGTTCATAGCAAAGAAGGCTGGCTGTTCACAGAGTGCTGTGTCAAAGCATACCAATAGAAGGTCTAGTGGAAGGGCAAAATGTGGCAGGAGAATATGCACCAGCAGAAGAGCTGACCGTGGGCTTCGGCGGATGATCAGAGGAGATTCATGAATCTGGCAGAGATCCAGAAAGAGTGGAATGAGGCGGGAGTCACAGCTTCAAAAACCACCGCATTCGGGAGATGGGCTACAACTGTCGGGTACCTCGGGTCAAACCACTTCTGAGCCTGAGCCAATGTAGGAAGCGTCTCAATTGTGCCAAGGAGAAGAAGGATTGGACTGTTGGCCAGTGGTCCAAGGTTCTCTTTTCCGATGAAAGTAAAGTGAGCCTTTCATTCGGGAATCAAGATTGAAGGGTTTGAAGGAAGACGAGTGAGGAACAGTACCCAAACTGCTTGAGGTCAAGTGTGAAATATCCACAGTCAGTCATGATTTGGGGTGCAATGTCCGGTGCAGGTGTTGGTAAACTCTGCTTTCTTAAATCCAATCACCACATCAGTCTACCAGAAGGTTTTAGAGGACTTCATGATTCCTTGTGCTGAGGATCTGTATGAAGATGCAGATTTCATCTTCCAGCAGGACCTGGCCCCTGCCCGTACCGCCAGAAGCACCAAAACCTGGTTTGATGCCCATGCCATCACAGTGCTTGACTGGCCAGTCAACTCGCCGGACCCCATTGAGAATCTATGGGGTATTATCAAGAGGAAAATGAGGGGCACGGGAGCCCAAAACAAGGAAGAGCTTATAGCAAGCATCAAGGAAAACGGGCTTCCATAACTCCCAGGCAATGCCACAGGCTGATTGCCTCAATCCCACAGCGCATTGAGGCAGTGATTAAGGCAAAGGTATTCCCTACCAAGTATTGAAGATTGACATATCGTTTGGGAAAGTACCATATCTTGATTTATTTGATGTGATCCTAATTGCGTTATTTATTTATTTATTTTTTGCAAAAATACTAGAACATACTAGTGCCAAAACGAAAGGGCGGTATCGTAACTTTTTGGTATGAACACAGGGACCATTGCACCTCTGCCTCATTTCGTCCCCCAACTCTGAGAACAAAGTATTTTCCTACTGCCTATTATATTGGCATTACTAATCAGATATTTGTATTGTAACAAACTTCTGGATTTTGATACAACAGACACACCAAGCAAATCCTCACCTAGTGTCCGTCCAGGAGGACCCCAGGCTCCACCCTGCCTGGAGTTTCCAGGGTGGAGGTCAGTTGCAAGGCCTCGGAGAGGGTGAGGGGGGCCATAGGCTTGCCGGTGGAGAAGTTCTGAGTCTGGGTGGGATGACCTGGAGCTCCCATACATAAGGCTGAAGAACACATTTAGTAAGTCTGACTTTAAGTATTGCTTTAATTTTAAACAATAGTCTGCTTTTACATTGAATCATCACATTAGCAATATGCTAATAATATCCCCATCCAACCTGTAACGACAACTGGAGTTATCTGAAATATTTAACAAAACAGAAGTCTTCTGCGGTCTGTTAGAAAAGAAAAGACTAATTATTTGTTCAACGTACAGACAACCATGAACAATCCTTTTAATAGAGATACTGAGGCAAATTAACATACATTCTGTACAGAGGATCTAAAGTGCACAAACCCTTTTTAATAGAGTTTTGTGATCTAAACAATTTGTATTGTTTCACAACTTATTTCCACTTTCATATTGACATGCACCATAAGAAACATATGCTATTTTCTCACTGTCTGACATTATATTACACTAAATGTTAATTGTTATTCAAAATTATATTAGAAATCAGAAGCTTACATACACTAAGATTACTATGCAACAATTAGTGAAAGGAGGAAGCATGCAGGCTTTCATAATCGTGAACATCCTTAAACTAATACTGCTCAAGCACAATTTTATTTTTATTTATCCAACATTTTAAATACTTTTGCTCCCCTTAAAACATTTTTCTTCATTGTTTTTGCTCCTTGGTTTTCTCCTAAACTCAGTCTTCTAAAGACTAAAGGGTGTCAACTTGAGCATTTGTATAAGAAATCTGGACTAGCTATTCAAAAAGAAATGTATTTTAACTATATTTTGTTTTACAAAGACTGCATCTCACAAACTAACAGCAACTTTTACTATTCTACCACATCCTCACTTGAAGGAAACTCTAAGGCTCTTTTCTTTATTTTCAACACCATTCTTAGGCCCCTGATTCCCTCCCTTCTCACCTCTACCACTCAGTTCACTGTAATTGTTATTGTTGTTTTATTTTTGTAATTGTTATTGTAATTGTCATTCTTCAATATCTATCCATCCATACATCCATACATCCATTTTCTTCCACTCATCCAGGATCGGGTCGTGGGGGCAGCAGCTTAGGCAAAGAGATCCAGACATCCCTCTCCCGAGCCACTTGGGCCAGCTCCTCGGAAGGGATCCCAAGGAGTTCCCAGGCCTGGCGAGAAACATAGTCTCTCCAGCGTGCCCTTGGGAATTTACTCTGGGTCACCCTGCAAAGAAAACTCATTTTAGCCGCTTGTATCCGTGATCTCATTCTTTCGGTCACTACCCAGAATTCGTGACCATAGATCAGGGTAGAAACATAGACCGACCAGTAAATCAACACGACAGACTGGTACAGTGCCTGCATAACTGCAGACGCCACACCAATCCCCCTATCAATCTCCCACCAATGTTTTCCCTTATTTGTGAACGAGACCCCCAGACACATAAACTCCTCCACTTGGGGCAAGACCCCATCCCCGACCCAGAGAAGGTACTCTACTCTTTTCCAGCTCAAGACCATGGTCTCGGATTTGGTGGTGCTGATTCTCATCCCAGCTGCTTTACACCTGGCTTCAAACCACTGAAAGCTGTAGATCACGTCGTGATGAAGCCAACAGGATCACATCATCTGCAAAAAGCAGAGACCCAATCCTGAGGCAACCAAAATGGATCCCCTCAAGGGGTGACAAAGGGCCACCTTGGCGGAGTCCAACTATCACCAGAAACGATCCCAAGTAACTGCCAGCAATGCAAACCAAGCTCTGACACCAATCGTACAGTGACCTGACAGCCCGTATCAAGGGGCATGGTACCCCATACTCACTGAGTACCCCCCACGATATTCTCTGAGGGACATGGTCGAACGCCTTCTCCAAGTCTACAAAACACAGGTAGACCGGTTTGGCAAACTCCCATGAACCCTCCAGGACCCCGCTGAGGGCACAGAGCTGGTCCAGTGTTCCACAGCCAGAACGAAAACAGCATCGTTCCTCCTGAATTCGAGATTCGACTATACGTCGAACCCTCCTCTCCAGAACAGCTGAATAGACTTTACTAGGGATGCTCAGAAGTGTGATCCCCTGTAGTTGGAACACACTCTGTGGTCCCCCTTTTTAAACGGGGGAACCACCACCCCGGTCTGCCAATCCAAGGGAACTGCCCCCGATGTCCATGCGATATTGCAGAGCCCCTTTAGCAAACACAGCCCCACAGGATCCAGAGCCTTAAGGAACTCCAGGCGAACCTCATACCCATGCTACCGAGGAGTTTTTTAACCACCTCGGTGACCTCAGCAGTAGAGATCGGAGATTCTCACCCAAAGTCCCCAGACCCTGATTCCAGATTGGAAGGCGTGCTGGTGGGATTAGGGAGGTCTTCGAAGTACTCCACCCACCGACTCACAACATCCAGAGTTGAGGTCAGCAGCACACCATTCCCACTGTAAACAGTGTTGGTGGTGCACCGCTATCCCCCTCCTGAGACACCAGATGCTGGATCAGAATTGCCTCGAAGCCTTGCGGAAGTTGTTCTCCATGGCCTTACTGAACTCCTCCCATGCCCGAGTTTTTGCCTCAGCGACCATTCGAGCCGCACTCCGCTTGGCCTGCTAGTACCCTGCCAGCACCCTAGGACTTCTTCTTCAGCTTGACAGCATCCTGCACCACCAGTTTCCACCAGTGGGTTTGAGGGTTGCCGGCATGACAGGCACTGACCACCTTGCGGCCACAGGTTTGGCCAACTCTACAATGGAGGCCTGGAACATGGGCCACTTGGGCTCGATGTCCCCCACATCCCCAGGTACATGTTTGAAGTTCTGCCGGAGGTAAGAGTTGAAGCTCCTTCTCACAGACGTTCCCAGCAGACCAACATAACACGTTTGGGTCTGCCAGGTCTGACCGGCATCCTCCTCTGCCATCGAAGCCAACTCACAACCAGATTGTGGTCAGTGGATAGCTCCGCCCCTCTCTTCAGCCGGGTGTCCAAAACATGCAGCCGCAGATCAGATGAAACAACATCAAAGTTGATCGAGCTGCGGCACAAGGTATCCTCATGCCAAATGCACATATGGACACCCTTATGTTTGAACATAATTTTCATTATTGACAATCCATGATCAGCACAGAAGTCCAATAACAGAACATCGCTCAGGTTCAGATTAGGGGGGCCATTTCTCCCAACCACACCTCTCCAGGTCTCACTGTCATTGCCCACATGAGCGTTCAAGAGCAGAACAAGGGAGTCCCCGGCAGGAGCACTCTCCAGCACCCCCTCCACGAACTCCTAAAAGGGTGGGTAATCTGATCTGCTGTTTTGGCGCATAAGCACAAACAACAGTCAGAACCCCTTTCCCCCACTCATAGATGAAGAGAGGCTATGCTCTTGTTCGGCAGGGTAAACCCCAAAGTATAGGCGCCAAGGTGAGGAGCAACAAGTATGGCCACCCCTGCTCGGCGACTCTCAACAGGGGGAACTCCAGAGTGGAAAAGAGTCCAAACCCTCTCAAGGAAACTGGTTTCAGAGCCAGAGCAGTGGATTGACGTGAGTCCGACAATGTCCAGTTGGAACCTCTAGACCTCACACACCAGCTCAGGCTCTCTCCCTACCAGAGAGGCGACATTCCACATCCCAAGATCCAGCCTCTGTAGCCGAGGATCGGACAGCCAATGTCCCCACCTTTGGCCCCCGCCCATCCCACATTGCACCCGACCCTATGCTCCCACAGGTGGTGAGCTCATAGGAATGGGGGCCCATGGGGGCACGGTGGCGCAGCTGGTAGCCTGGCTCACCTCACAGCTAGAAGGTCCCGGGTTCGATTACCGCCGGGGACGCTGTGGGTGCGGAGGGTGTGTTTGTTCCCCCACATCATCAGCACCCACACCCTGGGTGGGGTTGGCGAAAGGGCCTTTCTGTGTGGAGTTTGCATGTTCTCCCCGTGTTCCCTTGAGCAGCTAATGTGAGCTACTCCCACAAAAACATGCACTAGTCCTGGGGCTGTATACTGCCTCCTCCTGGCCGGCCGGGGCGCCCGCAGGGTTGGGGAAGATCTGGCTGGAATAACGTGATCCTTCCACGCGCTACGTCCAGCCGGAGAAACCCCGCCCCGTCGGGTGAAAAGAAGGGCCTGCCCACTCCCCAAGCACGAAGGAGGCTTGGGTTTCAGTGAAGGGCCCCTCCCGGGGCCGACACAGAGAGAGCAGAACCCCAGGACCTGAACTGAGGAGCACTGGGGTGATAAAAAATGGGGAAAAAATCGTGGGATAAAAAAAAAAAAAAATTATAAAGGAATGAGCCCGACTGGGCCCAATAGGTAATGGCCTGGTCACCAGGCGCTCGCCAACGTGGCCCCCCGGGACACTCAAACCCCTCTACTACGATAAGGTGGCAACCCAGGGAGGGTCTTCAATATAAAAATCAATTCCATTTTTTTTCTTCTTAAAGCTGCAGTAGGTAACTGAGAGGAGAGCAGACTTTCCTTAAAAATTTGAACCCAAACAAGCTTCACATCACTCCCCCTCCCTCTCCGATTCACTCAAGCCCCGCCTCCAATGCCCTCCTCCCCGTTTCGGCTGCGCTACTGGCGTAACAACTGCCAAAGATAATCAGCTGACGAGACTTAGAGAACAAACTTTCGTGAATATTTCCTAACAGTAAACCACATATGACAACATTAGCTGTGAGTGCACGGATGATCGCACGCTCTGCGGAGGTTTACTGTAATACCGCCACCAAAAAAACTAAACAAATATTAATCAAGCAAGGGTAATTACCTGTCAAGCAGAAAAATTGCCAACTCGGAATCGGTTTTAAACGCTTTCAGGTCCCGTAGCTCACTCCACCTCTCAAAGGCTACGCCAATATTTACCCTCGTTTTATCTCGGGCTCTGTCAACTTCTTTTTTGTTGGCAGCGGCGGTATGGGCAGTTTCTCTTTAGGTGGCTGTTGCAGCCGGTTACGTAGCGGAGTGAGGGGCGGGTCGCGGTGTGTGTATGAGGAGTGATAGACAGATGTCAGACACTCCATCAGATGCTGGTCTGGCTCTGATTGGGTGTTTTCTATCGGGCACGGTGGATTCTTGCAAATCGCAGTAGGGCCTGTAGGCGTGACCAATTGAGCTGCTTTTTTTTAACAGATTGCAAATCTCATTTCCTACTTTCAGGACATATGGACAGGTTTAGGAAATATCACAAAAAGTTTCTTTTATTCAAGTTACCTACTGCAGCTTTAACCTACAATAATCTGTATGAAGGTTTCCACCCAACACAGTACATAATCTGCACTCCTAAAGATCACAAATAATATTCCTGCTGATTCTGGCCTGCTTTTTATCTTCATCTTTCTTGATCTCAGTGCAACCCCTCAACAGATTATCTTCTATGAGCATCTTCCAAACTCCTCTCCTCTGGTTTGAATATCTTTCTAGACGCTCTAAATTAATTCAGATAAAGTCATTTTCCTCGCATGAGTCTCCTCTCAGTTCTGGTGTTGCTCAGGGTTCTGCCCTGGGAAATTTCCTCTTTATCATCTACCTCCTTTCTCTGGAAATACAACAATGTATTTCATTGCTATGCTGATGACACCCAGCTCTATATCTCCAGTAAACCTAACTCTTCAATATCCCCCCTCTTCCTAAGTGCTTACATTACTTAAAATCCTGTTTTTTTTCAAACTTTCTCAAACTTAAAGCTGCAGTTGGTAACTCTGAGAGGAGAGCAGACAGCAATAAAACCCAGTTTATACTCATTGATTCTGATTCAACTATATCCAGAGTTAATAGTTACTCACTTCTATTGACAATTTTGTAGCCATACCCTCCACTCAGGTTAACAGTCTGGGTGTCATCCTTGACAGCCCTTTATCTTTCCAAACTCACATCAATAATGTAACTCGGTTTGCATACTTAAATTATTGTAGCATCCATCGTTTCCGCCCCTCCCTTGTCATCCCCGTTCTTCAACAACTTCCTTGGCTCCCCATATATTCAAGAATCATTTTCCAAATCATTCTTTTCACTTTTAAGGCCATTAATTTTCTTGCCTCTCCCTAGCTGTTCACTCTCGTTACTTCAGATGCTCTTCTTCTCTCCATCTCACTGCCGCCTCGCCTTGTCACTGTGGGAGCGAAAGCTTTTAGTTGCTCTGCTCCCAAACTTTGGGACTCCCTCCCATCTGGCCTTCACAAAACTGAGTCTTTTCCTCTGTTCAAATCTAAACTCTAAATTATCCTGTTTAGACTTGCTTACAACCCATAATCCCCTCCTGGTTTGCTCATAATCGTTTTAATGACTATTTTGTTGCATTTTTTATTCTCTTTAATGTTCTCTTGCTCTGTAACTTTGTAAAGTTTCCTGCGGTGCTCTGAAAGGCACTTGAAATGAAATGTATTTAATAGTAATTTGTCATATTTGACCACTGTAGTTCCAAAGGCTTTCTAGTTCATATTCTAATCCATACTCAATATGTTTATATGCACATCTAAATCGAGCTTTTGGCAATAATGGAGCTAATACCCTAACGAGAATGGTAGTCGTTTTTCCAGTTTACACGTCACTAATAAAATCGAATTATTGAAGGCACCCTTTCATGTTGCCATTCTTCCGGTTGGCCTATAGCGTCACACAGATAGTAAACAAATGGTGGCAGTAGCTAAGCAGGATATGCACAATAAGTGAAGAAATGAACAACAACGACGCTGCAGCACAGTACATTTAGTAAGTACTGTACTGTTTGATTGTGTAACACTCCACGGTCTTGTCACTTCCGGAAGGGGGAGTGCCCAGGCTGCTAATAGCTCAAAAAACCTGGGATGTTGTTTACATGCAGACAAATTCGTTTTTTTAACCACATTATCTGGGTGTGTTAGATCAATAAGGAGAGGGCCAGTTTGGTTCGACTTCCGCCGGACTAAGCCTTTCAAAAGTCAGAATTCAGTTGGACTAAGGAAATAATTCGGTTTTCTCTTACTGCATGTAAACGCACTGACTGACTAAAATGTCTGAGCTGAAGAAAGCTAAATTTTATTCAAAAATGTTTTATTGATCCCAGAGGGAAATTAGGTTTTGTTGTAATTCATACTAATTAATTCTTCAAAGAGTTGCTGTAGATCATGATGCCTATGGGCAGAAAGGATTTCATATAGCGGTCTGTGTTGCAGGGAAACTGAAGAAGACTTCGACTGAAAACACTCTGCTGTTGAAGACCTCTGTTGTTGTAGTCTGATGAAGAGGATGCTCAGGGTTGTCTATAATTTTCTTGATCTTATGAAGAATCCTTCCTTGCATCATCATCTCAAGAGGTTAAACAGTCGTCCCCAGAATAGAACCAGTTTTCTTTATCAGCTTGTATAGCCTCTTTAAATCTCTGGCCCGAATGCTGGTACCCAAACAGATATTGGCTGAAGAGATTACAACAAAGCTTCCTCAGGAAGTCCAATCTGTCCCTTCTTGTAGCACAGAGAAGGGACCGCTTCACTGTTCAGTCTCCAGTCCAATCCGTTGTCTAGATAAACACCGAAGTACAGTGGGGCAAAAAAGTATTTAGTCAGCCACCAATTGTGCAAGTTCTCAAAATTAAAAAGATGAGAGAGGCCTGTAATTTTCATCAAAGGTATACCTCAACTATGAGAGACAAAATCAGGGAAAAGCATCCAGAAAATCACATGGTCTGATTTTTAAATAATTTATTTACAAATTATGGTGGAAAATAAGTATTTGGTCAATAACAAAAGTTCATCTGAATACTTTGTTATACCTTTGTTGGCAATGACAGAGGTCAAACGTTTTCTGTAAGTCTTCACAAGATTTTCACACACTGTTGCTGGTATTTTGGCCCATTTCTTCATGCATATCTCCTGATTATGTTTTGGGGCTGTCGCTGGGCAACAAGGACTTTTAACTTCCTTCAAAGATTTTCTTTGGGGTTGAGATCTGGAGACTGGCTAGGCCACTCCAGGACCTTGAAAGGCTTCTTACGGACCCACTCCTTCATTACCTGGCCGGTGTGTTTGGGATCATTGTCATGCTGAAAGACCCAGCCACATTTCATCTTAAATGCCCTCGCTGATGAAAGGAGGTTTTCACTCACAATCTCATGATACATAGCCTCATTCATTCTTTCCTTTACATGGATCAGTCGTCCTGGTCCTTTTGCATAAAAACAGCCCCAAGCATGATGTTTCCACCCCCATGTTTTATTCGGATGGAAATCAGCATTCTTTCTCCTCCAAACACGACAAGTAGAGTTTTTACAAAAAAATTATATTTTGGTTTCATTTGACTTCAGGTGGGCCTGGACATGTACTGGCTTAAGCAGGGGGACATGTCTGGCACTGCAGAATTTTAATCCCTGGGAGCGTAGTGTGTTACTGATGGTAGCCTTTGTTACTTTGATCCCAGCTCTCTGCAGGTCATTCACTAGGTCCCCCCGTGTGGTTCTGGGATTTTTGCTCACCGTTCTTGTGATCATTTTGATCCCACGAGGTGAGATCTTGCATGGAGCCCCAGATCGAGGGAGATTATCGGCGGATTTGTATGCCTTCCATTTTCTAATAATTGCTCCCACAGTTGATTTCTTCACACCAAGCTGCTTACCTATTGCAGATTTAGTCTTCCCAGCATGGTGCAGGTCTACAATTTTGTTTCTGGTGTCCTTTGACAGCTCTTTGGTCTTGGCCATTGTGGAGTTTGGAGTGTGACTGTTTGAGGTTGAGGACAGGTGTCTTTTATACTGATAACGAGTTCAAACAGGTGCCATTAATACAGGTAACGAGTGGAGGACAGAGAAGGCTCTTACAAAAGAAGTTACAGGTCTTTGAGAGCCAGAAATTTTGCTTGTTTGTTGTTGACCAAATACTTATTTTCCACCATAATTTGCAAATAAATACTTAAAAAATCAGACCATATGGTTTTCTGGATTTTTTTCTCATTTTGTCTCTCGTTGTTGAGGTTTACCTATGATGAAAATTACAGGCCTCTCTCATCTTTTTAAGCGATAGAACTTGCATTGGTGGATGACTAAATACTTATTTACCCCACTGCATATATACTCAACAACCTTCCCTTCTTCCATTATGTGAACAATGTTTGATTTAAGCCTGTTTCTTCTGAAATTTACAATCATCTCCTTTGTTTTGTTTACATTCAAGGTAAGATGATTGTTTCCACACAAAGCAGTCCACCGGCTCTCTGTATTCAGCTTCTTCTCCATCTCTGATTTTAAATTCAATTCAATATATTTATATAACACTGATTCACAACAGATGTCATCTCAAGGCAATTTACAAGAAAAGTCATTTCAATACAGTTCTACAAACATTCCTATCAGTTGTAAAGTTTTCTATTTAAGGAATCCCAGCAGATTGTATCGAGTCATTGACTTGCAATTATACCCAATTAATGTAGTCTCCAACCACAGAAATATATATATAATATAAGAGTACTTTCTAAATTTAAGAAAGTAAAAAGTTAATAACAAGACACGGAAGATGTTCAGTTACTGAGAGCATCATCCCAGTTGATGCTGCCCGTCCAACAGGGCATTGTAGCTAAGCAGGATACCAGACCAGGTGGAGCTTCTATGGAGAGAAAAACACTGAGAGAAAACAAAGTTAACAGTCAAAATACCAGCAAATAATACAACTGGAGGTAGCAGAGTGAAGAAAAGTGATCAATCTTTCATGTTATTTTTTTCTGCTTATGTTGCTCTTGTGTGCCTCCCTGTGGTTTCTTTTTCAGATTCTTTTTCACGGTCATCCTTTAGTGTCAAAGTTTAGCCTGTTTCTCCGATGTATGTTTTGTCACAGAATTTTCCGGGTATTTTGTATATGACTTCACGTTTTTGTTGAGTATCCTTCCTTCCTTGGGGTGTACTAGAATTTGTGGTTTGATTGGTGTGTTTATGTGATTTTTTTTTTTTGAAGTGAAGTTGTTTTTCTAAAGAAACTGAAAAACATATGTTACAAAAAGACAGACATTATAGGATACTGCAGAACCTCTTCAACCTTAGCCTGACCCAGGAGAAGGTTCCAGTGTTGTGGAAGACATCCTGCCTGGTTCCAGTACCAAAGAGAACTCACCCATCAGTCATCGATGACTGTTGTACTGACACCCCACATCATGAAGGTCCTGGAGAGACTCCTGCTGGTCCACCTGAGGAAGCAAACTAGAACATATCAAGACCCCCTGCAGTTTGCTTATCTATGAAGATGCCATCAGCTACCTGCTTCAATCAACCCACTGTCATCTGGACAAAGCAGGCAGCACTGTGAGGATCATGTTCTTTGATTTCACTAGTGCATCTAACACAATTCAGTCTGATCTGCTTGGTCAGAATCTCAAGGAGACACAGGTGGAGCCCTCAACAATCACCTGGATCAATGACTACCTGACAATCAGACCACAGTTTGTGAGACTGAAGGATTGTGGGTCAAACCAGGTGGTCAGCAGCACAGGAGCACCACACAGTGCCTTTTCACTCTGTACACCTCAGACTTCCAGTAGTTAGAGGCTTGTCATCTGAAGAAATACTCAGATGACTCTGCAATCGTCAGATGTATCAGAGATGGACAAGAAACTAAACAAAGAAAACTGGTGGACCACGTTGTGGCATGGTGTGGAAACAATCTTCTTATCTCTAATGAATTAGTGAATTACAGACCTATATCTAACCTTCCTTTCTTATCCAAAATCCTTGAGAAATTTGTTGCTAATCAAGTCTGTGAGCATCTAAACAGTAACGAGCTGTTTGAAGAGTTTCAGTCAGGTTTTAGAGCTCATCATAGCACTAAACCAGAACTGGTGAAGGTTACGAATGATATTCTCATGGCTTCAGATAATGGACTGGTGTTTGTTCTGGTTTTGTTAGATCTCAGTGCAGCTTTTGACACAGTCCATCCTAATATTCTCTTAGAAAGGGTTGAACATGTTTCAGGTGTTGAGGCTATGGCCTTTACTGAACGAACTGGATCTCCCAGCATCCTTCCACTGAACGAACTGCATCTCCCAGCATCCTTCCACTGAACAAACTGCATCTCCCAGCACCCATTGCGCTGCCCTCGACCCATTCTCATTGGTCTGTGGCCAGTGATGACATCACAGAGCTGATAAAAGCAGCGCAAATATTGAAATCAGCGTCTCTTTTGGTCCCAGAGCGGTGCCTGTGAGGAGACGCTTTAATCCACTGCTAGCATTTTCCCCTTTTTTCGTTCAAACCTGCTGGATCAGGAAGAACTTCCCTTTTAAACTTCGAAGTGAATCGGCCGATCTAACGGACTTTCCTGTACGGGTAACCGGGTAGTCCGCTGGCCATCTGAGCTCTATTGAAAACAGGCCTGAGTCCCTCAGCGCCTAAAAGTCGGACGTCCGCTTTTCTGACCTCGGTTTTGCGCAAAACCGCTCCTTTAAACTGGACACTTAGAATAGATGGAAATTATGAATGAAATGTAATCTGAAGGTTGACCTATTTCATTAATAAAAACCCTTAAGTAACGAGAAGTTTCCTGTGCTATTTCAGTGTGTGCTGTGAAGTTTGTTTTAACCCCGCGGACGAACTCTACGCCTTTTCAGAGAGACTGACAGTCTGGTTTAATTAAAATTATCTCATTTATGAGATTGGTGCCCCGAAATCTTTAATAAACAGGTTAAACTCGAACGTCATCAATAATTATATTAAATTATTGATTATAATTATTGATGCTCAGAAAACCAGACAACAAATATTTATTATTTATAGTTACAACACAGGGATCAAAGGAACCGCACTAGGCTGGTTTAAATCATATTTGTCTGATAGATTCCAGTTTGTTCATCTAAATGATAAATCTTCTTCACTCTCAAGGGTTACTTGTGGAGTTCCACAGGGTTCTGTGCTTGAACCAATTCTGTTCACCATATATATGCTCCCAATTGGTAGAATGATTAGACAGGATGGGATACATTTCCACAGCTATGCAGATGATACACAACTATATTTATCCATAAATCCTGATGAACCCAGTCAGTTAGGTAGATTACAGGCATGTCTGGAAGAAATAAAAACATGGATGAATCTAAACTTTTTGCTTTTAAATTCTGACTAGACAGAAGTTGCTGTCTTTAAACCAGAAGTTCTAAACAAGAAACTGATTAGTCAATCACTTCATCTAGATAGCATTAAATTGGCCCCCAGTAGAAATGTAAAGAACCTCTGCGTTATTTTTGACCAAGACAGGTTTCCAGGATTTCCTTCTTTCACCTCCGGAATATTGCTAAAATTAGAAACATCCTGTCCAGGAGTGATGCTGAGAAACTAGTCCATGCATTTGTTACCTCAAGGCTGGACTACTGTAATTCTTTACTATCAGGTAGTCCACAAAATGCCATTAAAAGCCTTCAGTTGATCCAAAATGCGGCAGCAAGAGTTCTGATGAATATTAAAAAGAGAGATCACATTTCTCCTGCTTTAGCTTCCCTTCATTGGCTCCCTGTTAAATCCAGAATAGAATCTAAGATCCTCCTTCGTCTTACATACAAAGCCCATAATAATCAGCTCCATCATCCTTCAGAGATCTAATTGTTCCATATGTTCCTAACAAAGCCCTTCACTCTCAGACTGCAGGTTTACTTGTAGTTCCTAGGATTTCAAAAGTAGAATGGAAGGCAGATCTTTTAGTTATCAGGCTCCTCTCCTGTGGAACCAGCTCCCAGCTTTAGTCCATGAAGCAGACACTCTGTTTACTTTTAAGGCCAGGCTTAAAACTTTCCTTTTTGATAAAGCTTATAGTTAGAGTGGCTAAGGTCATCCTGAGCTATCTCTGTAGTTATTCTGCTATAGGCTTCTTCACTCTGCTACTTCCTTTGCTCCTACTACTCTCCAGTTGTATTACAGTACATTCTGTTATTTCGACTGTTAACTTTGTGTTCTGTCAGTGTTTTTCTCTCCATATAAGATATACCTGGTCTGGTATCCTGCTTGGCTGCAATGCCCTGTTGGACGGGGGGCATCGACTGGGATGATCCCCCCAGTAACTGAACATCCACTGTGTCCTGTTATCAACTTTTTACTTTCTGTAACATAGAAAGTTCTCTTATATCAGATCTTCTGTTCCTTCTGTGTTTCTGCTCTGTCTTCTCAAACCCCCAGACGGTCGTGGCAGATGGCCGCTCCTACTGAGCCTGGTTCTGTTGGAGGTTTCTTCCTGTTAAAGGGGAGTTTTGCCTCTCCACCGTCGCTACACGCTTGCTCAGTATGAGGGATTGCTGAAGGATTGCTGTGGTTGGAAAGTCTGCATCAAAGGGGCCCAACCTCACGGCAATGTTTGTATAAATGTATTGAAATGACTTCTTGTTAAGTGCCTTGAGATGACATCTGTTGTGAATTGGCGCTATATAAATAAACTGAATTGAATTGAATTAATGTGAACAAAACAAAGGAGATGATTGTAGATTTCAGAAGAAACAGTCAAGCACTGTTTCTCTTTGCATCATGAGAGAAGAAGTGGAGGTGGTTGAGGTGTATAAATACCTCTGAGTTCACCAGGACAACAGACTGGACTGGAGATTGAACAGTGAAGCTGTCTACAAGAAGGGACAGATCAGACTGTACTTCTTAAGGAAGCTTAGATCCTTCAAGGTTTGCAGCAAGATGCTGCAGATCTTCTCCAAGTCTGTTGTGGAGAGTGTAATCTCTTCTGTCATCATCTGTTGGGGTTGCAGGATCAGAGCCAGGGACCTAAAAAGACTAAACAAGTTGACGAAAAAGGCTGGGTGTGTTCAGGGAACGACTGTGGAAACTTTTGAGTAATGATGAAAGATTCTTTGTAGAATCAAGAACATTATGGACAACCCTGAACATCCTCTTCATAAGACTATCCTAAAACAACAGAGTGTCTTTAGTGTGTTTAGGCTTCTTCGGTTTGGCTGGAACACAGACCGCTACAAGAAATCCTTCCTGCCCACGGCGATCATGATCTACAACAACTACTTGAAGAATTATATAGTATGAGCTAAAAAAACACTCAATTTCCCTCTGGTATCAATAAAGTATTTTTGAATTTGAATTTAGACTGAGAAAGCCATGAAAAGACTGAGCAAACTTGGAATTAAATATTTAAAAAATGCTATAAAACAGAGTTGGTGATGGAGGTATACAGTGGGTTGCAAAAGTATTCGGCCCCCTTGAACTTTTCCACATTTTTTCACATTACAGCCACAAGCATGAATCTATTTTATTGGAACTCCACGTGCAAGACCGATACAAAGTGGTGTACACGTGAGAAGTGGAACAAAAATCATACATAATTCCAAACAGTTTTTACAAATAAATAAGTGAAAAGTGGGGTGTGCGTAATTATTCAGCCCCCTTTGGTCTGAGTGCAGTCAGTTGCCCATAGACATTGTCTGATGAGTGCTAATGACTAAATAGAGGCACCTGTGTGTAATCTAATGTCAGTACAAATACAGCTGCCCTGTGACGGCCTCAGAGGTTGTCTAAGAGAATGTTGGGAGCAACAACACCATGAAGTCCAAAGAACACACCAGACAGGTCAGGGATAAAGTTATTGAGAAATGTAAAGCAGGCTTAGGCTACAAAAAGATTTCCCAAGCCTTGAACATCCCACGGAGCGCTGTTCAAGCGATCATTCAAAAATGGAAGGAGTATGGCACAACTGTAAACCTACCAAGACAAGGTCGTCCAACTAAACTCACAAGGCTTATAAGGAGAGCGCTGATCAGAAATGCAGCCTATGAGAGGCCTATGCTGTTATGACGATTACACCTTCCTTGCATCATGACTCTGCACACATTGGTGTGTCTAAGCAGGTTTATTGACACTCAAAAGGGTGAAACTATAAAAGGCAGAAAAAACAATGGAATTACATAATGCATATGTGCATAAAATGCCTGTACTGCACTGTGTATAGCATATAGAACCACATGAAACATAAAAATAATAACGTAAGTGGCCGAGACGCCATCTTGCCGACCCTCTGGTTCGCGGGCAATAGCTTGTTACAAATTCAATGCTACGATCGCTTACCTTAATCCTACACACTAGTGTACATGACAAGTAATGAATAAACATAAAATACATTTGTGAACAAAACGTACCGGCGATGCAACCTCAAAATACAAGACAAATGCGGTCTAAAGACAGCGGATACGTTCGCTGACATCGTCTGTCTGCGGCGCTGCTAAACACGTCACTTCCGATATAAAAGTTCTCTTCAAATTAAAATGTACATAACCGTACCAACCTGGCTTGTCCACTAGATGGCACTGAGAACATCTGAAACAATAAAATAACCAACGGGAAATATTACAGACTTTTAAAACATATTAATCAAAGACAGAACAAGGCCCATGGTGACTCTGGACGAGCTGCAGAGATCTACAGCTCAGGTGGGGGAATCTGTCCATAGGACAACTATTAGTCGTGCACTGCACAAAGTTGGCCTTTATGGAAGAGTGGCAAGAAGATAGCCATTGTTAAAAGAAAACCATAAGAAGTCCCGTTTGCAGTTTGCCACAAGCCATGTGGGGGACACAGCAAACATGTGGAAGAAGGTGCTCTGGTCAGATGAGACCAAAATGGAACTTTTTGGCCAAAATGCAAAACGCTATGTGTCGCGAAAAACTAACACTACACATCACTCTGAACACACCATCCCCACTGTCAAATATGGTGGTGGCAGCATCATCCTCTGGGGGTGCTTCTCTTCAGCAGGGACAGGGAAGCTGGTCAGAGTTGATGGGAAGATGGATGGAGCCAAATACAGGGCAATTTTGGAAGAAAACCTCTTGGAGTCTGCAAAAGACTTGAGACTGGGGCGGAGGTTCACCTTCCAGCAGGACAACGACCCTAAACATAAAGCCAGGGCAACAATGGAATGGTTTAAAACAAAACATATCCATGTGTTAGAATGGCCCAGTCAAAGTCCAGATCTAAATCCAAGAATATGTGGCAAGATCTGAAAACTGCTGTTCACAAACGCTGTCCATCTAATCTGACTGAGCTGGACCTGTTTTGCAAAGAAGAATGGGCAAGAATTTCAGTCTCTAGATGTGCAAAGCTGGTAGAGACATACCCTAAAAGACTGGCAGCTGGAATTGCAGCAAAAGGTGGTTCTACAAAGTTTTGATTTAGGAGGCTGAATAATTACACACACCCCACTATTCAGTTATTTGTTTGTAAAAAATGTTTGGAATCATGTATGATTTTTGTTCCACTTCTCAGGTGTACACCACTTTGTATTGGTCTTTCACCTGGAATTCCAATAAAATTGATTCATGCTTGTGGCTGTAATGTGACAAAATGTGGAAAAGTTCAAGGTGGCCGAATACTTTTGCAAGCCACTGTATCTCTGCTTTATTTGTTGAAAAAATTTGATTTTTAGTTTTCTTATTGATGGTATCTATATCCATTTACCTCAGTTAACATCGGATAGATGTGGGTCACCACATTGCTTAGTGGTAGAATAGGTGCACCATATACAGAGGTTACAATACTCAATGCAGTTGTCCCTAGTTCAATTTCTTGCCACAGACCATTTGCTGCACGTCTTCCCCTTATCTCTCTGCCCTCTACTGTTAAATAAAGGCCACTAGTGTCACAAAACCCTTTAAAAATATCAGACAAATCTTTGTGACAATGAATGCTTGTGATGAAACTCAGGTTCCTTTATTGTTTTTTTCACAGTAGTTTGGTCAATTAGTTGGTGTTTATCTGGAGGCAAAAAGGTGGGCGGCATTTAGGGTGCCATTGACGACAGAACCACCACTTTTATTCCCCCAAAACACAGTGTGACGTTGCCTCTGATCCTAATGCTGAACGGCTAACGTTTGAACCCATCCAAATGCATCGAGCAAATCAATGCATGGATGTGTCATAGCTTTCTCGACTGATAGGACTGACATGACCTCGAAAAGCTAATCAATGCGTTTATCTTTAGTCAGATTGATTACTGCAACAAAATCTTTACAGGTCTGCCTAAAAAGTCAATCAGACAGCTGCAGCTGATCCAGAACGCTGTTGTTCGCGTCCCCACTAGAACCAGAAAAGTAGAGCACATCACCCCAGTTCTAAAGTCCTTACACTGGCTCCCTGTAGCTCAGAGAACCGACTTCAAATTACTTTTAGTTTATAAATCACTGAATGGCTTGGTGAATGGGGAAGCCACAGAAGGTAATTATCAAAGGATCCACCTTTTCACAGATTTCTGTATTCAAACATATCAATGGAAGGTTGAGTGGAAGGAAAAAGTGTGGTAAGAAAAGGGGCAATAGCATCAGGATAACATCAGCTGTGAAAGGATTGTCACGCAAAATTCATTAAAGGATTTTGAGGAGCTTCACAAGGAGTGGACTGAGCCTCAAGTCGGAACATCAAATCCACTACACATAGACGGATCGGCAACATAGGCTGGAGATGTCACGTTCCTCATGTCAAGGCTCTCCTGAACCAGAGGCAATGTCAGAAGAGTCTTACCTGGGCTGAGGAGAACCAGAACTGGACTGTTCAATTCAATTCAATTCAGTTTATTTATATAGCGCCAATTCACAACAGATGTCATCTCAAGGCACTTAACAAGAAGTCATTTCAATACATTTATACAAACATTCCAATCAGTTAAAAAGTTTCCTATTTAAGGAATCCCAGCAGATTGCGTCAGTCATTGGCGTGAGGTTGGGCCCCGTTGATGCAGACTTTCCAACCACAGCAATCCTTCAGCAATCCCTCATACTGAGCAAGCATGTAGCGACGGTGGAGAGGAAAAACTCCCCTTTAACAGGAAAAAACCTCCAACAGAACCAGAACCAGGCTCAGTAGGAGCGGCCATCTGCCACGACCGTCTGGGGGTTTGAGAAGACAGAGCAGAAACACAGAAGGAACTGAAGATCTGATATAAGAGAACTTTCTATGTTACAGAAAGTAAAAAGTTGATAACAGGACACAGTGGATGTTCAGTTACTGGGAAGATCATCCCAGTCGATGCCCCCCGTCCAACAGGGCATTGCAGCCAAGCAGGATACCAGACCAGGTATATCTTCTATGGAGAGAAAAACACTGAGAGAAAACAAAGTTAACAGTCGAAATAACAGAATGTACTGTAATACAACTGGAGAGTCGTAGGAGAAAAGGAAGTAGCAGAGTGAAGAAAATTGGTAAGTCTGTCCTCCAGCAGTCTAAGCCTATAGCAGCATAACTACAGAGATAGCTCAGGATGACCTTAGCCACTCTAACTATAAGCTTTATCAAAAAGGAAAGTTTTAAGCCTGGCCTTAAAAGTAAACAGAGTGTCTGCCTCACGGACTAAAGCTGGGAGCTGGTTCTACAGGAGAGGAGCCTGATAACTAAAATAACTGCCTCCCATTCTACTTTTAGAAATCCTAGTAACTACAAGTAAACCTGCAGTCTGAGAGCAAAGTGCTCTGTTAGGAACATATGGAACAATTAGATCTCTGATGTATGATGGAGCTGATTATTAAGGGCTTTGTATGTAAGAAGAAGGATCTTAAATTCAATTCTGGATTTAACAGGGAGCCAATGAAGGGAAGGTAAAACAGGAGAAATGTGATCTCTCTTTTTAATATTCATCAGAACTCTTGCTGCCGCATTTTGGATCAACTGAAGGCTTTTAATGGCATTTTGTGGACTACCTGATAGTAAAGAATTACAGTAGTCCAGCCTTGAGATAACAAATGCATGGACTAGTTTCTCAGCATCACTCCTGGACAGGATGTTTCTCATTTTAGCAATATTCCGGAGGTGAAAGAAAGAAATCCTAGAAACCTGTTAAATATGGGATTAAAATGTCATGTCTTGGTCAAAAATAACGCTGAGATTCTTTACGTTATTACTGGGGGCCAATTTAATGCCATCCAGATGAAGTGATTGACTAATCAGTTTCGGTTTAAGAAGTTCTGGTCCAAAGACAACAACTTCTGTTTTGTCAGAATTTAAAAGCAAAAAGTTTAGGGTCATCCATGTTTTTATGTCTTCCAGACATGCCTGTAATCTACCTAACTGACTGGGTTCATCAGGATTTATGGATAAATATAGTTGTGTATCATCTGCATAGCTGTGGAAATGTATCCCATGCTGTCTAATCATTCTACCAATTGGGAGCATATATATGGTGAACAGAATCGGTCCAAGCACAGAACCCTGTGGAACTCCACAAGTAACCCTTGAGAGTGAAGAAGATTTATCATTTAGATGAACACACTGGAGTCTATCAGACAAATATGATTTAAACCAGCCTAGTGCTGTTCCTTTGATCCCTGCAACATGTTCAAGCCTTTCTAAGAGAATATTATGATCGACTGTGTCAAAAGCAGCACTGAGATCTAACTAGAACAGCACTAGGCTGGTTTAAATCATATTTGTCTGACAGATTCCAGTTTGTTCATCTAAATGATCAATCTTCTTCACTCCCAAGGGTTACCTACCTCGTGCACCTTGATGTGATGTCATCATTTTCATCTGCATATACGGAGCCGCTTGTGCTGGCAGCTACCAAAATAAGTCCATATCCTGTCAGCGTTGTGGAGGTTTTTTTGTTTTTCACAGACGGGTTGTACTGAAAAACCTGAATTTCCCCTCGGGGATTAATAAAGTATTTCTGATTAATTTGTCATCAAGATCCCCAGATACTTAAACTCCTCCACTTGTGACAGGACCTCGTC
Source organism: Valencia hispanica (assembly GCA_963556495.2). Classification (NCBI taxonomy): domain Eukaryota; kingdom Metazoa; phylum Chordata; class Actinopteri; order Cyprinodontiformes; family Valenciidae; genus Valencia; species Valencia hispanica. The sequence continues at coordinate 409,299 of OY747718.1, read as the reverse complement.
CCCGACCCAGAGAAAACACTCTGCCCTTTTCGGGCTCATGGTCTCGGATTTGAAGGGACTGATGTTCATCTTAGCCGCGAACAGCTCAGATCAGCTTTGTATAAATGTATTGAAATGATTTCTTGCTAAGTGCCTTGAGATGACATCTGTTGTGAATTGGCGCTATATAAATAAACTGAATTGAATTGAATAGATGACATTTGTTGTGAATCGGCGCTATATAAATAAAACTGAAATTAATTGGATTGAATCACCGCATCTTGTAACACTAACAAATTTAAAATTAATTTTTTATACATTGTTTCATAACAAAGGTTGGTTAGTTTTTTAGCTGTTTGAGCAATGTTAACTCTTGGATAAACTTGGCTCCAAGTCTACATTACTAATACCTTTTAATAATATGTAACTGAGGACAGAGACATGCACAGAAATTTAATTATATATAGTGAAGAGATAAACATTCTGTAAATGTTGTATGAGGGTTTAATTCTGTAGTGCATGTGGAAACACTTAGAAACAGTGAACAATCAAGAAGAATGTGGTACATCAATCGTTCCATTATGTGAAGAAGCTGTGACCATTATTCTGTGAACGAAGATCTATGTGGGAGGGATTTCCTGCAACTCTTTCAATAAAAAGTCTATGCTGACGTAGATCTGGGCTCAACTAATAGAACTGAGTCCAGCGAACGACATCTCACTGTTAAAATATATAATTGTTGTTTGTTGTTCTTATTGCTCCTTTTTACAGAAATGAACGAGCACGCTGGAAGGTGAAATAAGAGCCTGAGAGAGCCCAGAGGGTCATACAATTAAATGGGTGTCTGCTCCTTTAAGAGAGGCTTTAAATTAGAGTGAATACACATTTCTAACAAAATGGTGACCCCGAAGTGATTTCTGGAGGAGCAAAGGAAAACGTGAGTTTGGAATAATAGGATTTTGTTGAAATTGTTGTGATCAACAGATACTGGAGATCGGAGGACGGAAGTGACCCGGGTCTGAAGTTATTTGGTAAGCGCTGACACACGAGGCACAAAATTGACTAATCTAAAATTATGTTCGGTCTGTAGTTCTCCAGTAAATGTGGATTTCTTTTTCTGCTGAGGTAAATAGACGCCAACCGGGTCGGTAAACTCAGGGTGTGGCCTGCCCTAAGGTTAGCTAGGACGCTTCTTACTGAAAGCTTGCGTGTTGGACACCAAGAAGGCTGAGTGTGGATCAGCTCGTGGATTGAGAAACCACAGAATGTCTAAAATACAAGCAAAACGAAACCCAGAGATCAGAGAGCGATTTCAACCCTGGCATTTCTTGTTCCTTCGAGCAGGATCCCAAATCTGACTGGATCTCCGGGAGGAACCGCAGGCTGCTGAGAGTCCGTGCACGGCCTGGTCTAGGACCAGCTGGATCCTGGAGACCTCCAGCTCAACGTGGAGGCTGGAAGATCGTGGAGTTCCTCCCGGAGCAACAGTTGATGACGGGGTCTTCCTTCACAGGGACAACAGCCAGTGAGTAAACATTTGATACGTGAAAGAATAAAAAATAAGAGAACAAATAACTATGTCCGGGACCTTATTAATACAAGTTTGTGTTTTGCAAATAAAGATAAAGATCGGGGATCTGTGCGTGATGATCCGGGATCTCACAATGAAAATCCATGGTAAAATAAAATATGGTTGGAATCCAAAGCGCGCAGAGGTCTGGGATCTCAATTAGAAATAGGCCTAATAATAAATAATATATAAATAATAATACTAGTAATGAAAAAAAAAACATGATAATAAATATATAAGGATATTAATGTGTGATAAACCGGTTGTGTGACTGTGTGTGTGAATGGAGACTTCTTCCTTTTGAAGCAGCTGAAGTAGGCCGAGAGGAGTCTCATGGTTAGAAAATTGAGTAAATAACACTGCGATAAGATAAAAGAGAAATAAAAGCTGAATTTACTTCATTAACACTGGAATGATAAATATTTAAAAATGAAAAATAAAAACAGTAAAATGTAACTTATCAAAATATGGGGGGGAAATAGCAAAGAAGATTTAAAGGAGATGCAAAAATTATGTAAAAGAAAAGACAATTCAAAATTTCTTTAAAAATAAATAAAAGATTTTGAATTTGAAGGACGATTAACTGAGGAATTTCGCGCACTTTTTGGTAGTTGCGATCTAAAATAAACCTAAAAAGATCAAAAATTGAAGAATAGGCATTTGGCGTCTCAAACAAAGGATTTCCGCTTAAAGGAGCAAAGCAAGAAGAAAAGGGGGTGTTGGGTCATGATGGGCGACTGAGAAAAAAGCAGATGTGTTTTTTAGTACCCGGGAGGATGAAAAATGTTTTAAAACGTTCTGTTTTCTGCTAAAGTTCCACCGAAAGAAAGTAAAAGAGAAAACTCTCACTTCCATATTTTAAAAAAATCATATGAAGAGCAAGGTAAACCCCTCAAGGAAGGGCCGTTCTGATAATAAACAAAACCCCCCCTCTTTCCCTCAACAAGGGGTCGTTAGTTGTTCTCTTAATAAACAAACCAACTGTGATGGGGTGCGACAGCACCGGTAAATGCGCTTCCTGAGACAAAAGACTTGTTTGAAACCAGGTTCATCATGCGTTTCAAAATTGTTAAAGGTTATCCAACTTGCCAGTAAACGGCAGGAAGGCAGAAGGGAAGGAACACACCTCCCCCCGCTAGCTGATAAGGAGGGGCGGGCGATGTTTTATGAGCTGCGTGCAGCTCTGTATACAAAAGGTTGGGATTTCTTAAGTGCAGCGGCAACTGTTACTCTATAATATCAATAAAAAATAACTTAGCAAATATTTTTAATGATATTCATGGGATGTCTGGGAGATCTCTCATATAGTACGTTCCGAGGGCCCGCGGGCGGGCCCAGCCCAGCCCATTTCCTAGTTTAAATCCTCCGATTTTCTGACTTCTAACTTTTATGAACCTATACATATTTTATATCATTGGAAAGCTAAGAGTCTTGTGATTCCAATTATGCCTGGCGTTTAAGGATACAATCAGAACTGAAGACACAGTGAGCGCTTTTGCCAACACAAACGTTCACATGATGGAGGTATAAAAATATGGAACTCACCACTTTGTAGTCCAATAAACGTGACAAAACCGATCCATTTCGAACAAAAATGGTCTTTTTACATCAATAAGGGTCCGATTAAAGTCCTCCGATAAAGTGATTAGTCCTGGACAACAGCAAAACCAATAAAAAATGTAAAACAAACAGTGAAAATGTGCTCCCCAAATGTCTATGGCCATTTTTGTAGTCTTTACGGCTTTGTTTCCGATTTCTTCGCTTCCACTTCCCCCTACAAAGGTCACTGAGCATGCCCAGAAGAAAAAAAAAAATAAAAAATTCATCCGGTTTATTCCTTACGTAGGGTACCTTTCCAACCAATGGCGCATGGATGGAAAGTCACGTTATGGTAAGTAACTCGAACCAATCGTGGTCCAGAACTCTGATGATTGACGCATCGAATAGCCAATGTAATGCTGTAAACGCAGATATATAACTTGACCGGGCGGACTTATTTGCAGCCATTGTATATGACGTGCCGAAAATGTCTTATTCAGGAAGAGATTACACACAGTGCGTACCAGTAACATACTGTTTCAGCACCGTGTCCAAACACCCTTTATAATCATAATACAACATTGAAGGAAGCCGTGGAGCTTTATATGGTAAGATGAAGTTATGATTCTGATTATATTTTTAATTCAGTGAGGACTACGGCATTTACCCAGGAGATGTCGCATATGGCACACTTTTGACCTGTAGTTATAAAAATGTGTGCAGAATACTCATTTTTTGGTTTATTGCTGTCAAATTTGGTGTGGATGATGGTAATACTTCAGGCTTTAGACCCACGGTGTGTTTTAGGTCACCACTTCTTTTTAAAGCCATTTTTACAGCATGTATTTATGTAAAATAAATAATCGGACACAAATAAAATAATTTTTCAGTGTATTAAAATTCATATTGCTTGGTAACAATAGCACTCAGAGATATTAACACAGTTCTGGGATACATTTTAGAGTGTTTGCTTTCCGAAGAGACCCCAGCCATGTCTCTACTCAAAATGGTTCAAGAACTGCTTTACGTTAATTTTGGGTATGCGTTTTAAAAAAATGTAGGGCGGAAATTGTAGGAATTTTAAGGGGTTAATAATGCCGGATTATGAGCAGAGGGATTTTATTTTGAAACTCAGGCGGATGTCTACAGGTCCTGTGGGGTAGCGACAGCTGGGTGGCGTAGATTTACTCTTTGTAACAAGCGGCAGCTTCAATTGCTGGCTTCTAACCCTTAATGACAGATAGATACCTGTTGAAAGGAAACAATCTTGTAATGTTAGAGACTGCAAAAAAGAGTGGAATTTTTCGTTACGGGATTACCTTATTATAGAATGTAGTAACTCACTCGAAAATTTAGAACTTTGGTTACCGTAGCACACTGAGTATAAGCGCACTTCAATATTTATACTCAGTGGAGTTGTTGCTAATTGGATGAAATTAAGGGTCTGATTGAGCAGGAAAGATGTCTGGACCTACACCTGAGATTGGGAGGAGATGCCGGCCCTCCCCAATCTGAGTTGAAACGGGAACCACGTTTTGGACATCTAGCAACAGACGCTTCCACATATAATCATAATAATAAGCTAATTTGTAGAATCTTTATGAAAGAGCAGATGAGCAGAGAGCAAGGAATAGAGATGTGATGTTTTATTATGGAAATATCAGTTGCTGATTATCTCATTGACAGAATTGGAAGAAGTGATTGAAGTCAGATGGGAAGAAATTATTAATTTAAAGGAATTTTGTCTTCCACTAAAAAAAATGAGATTGAGTTGTTAGAAAAATGAAATAAAAATAATAGATTTAGCTACAGGAAGAATCTGTAGTGGTAATTATAGTATCTCCAGATTGTTTTCTAATTTGTTAGGAAGAGATTTCCCATTTCACTTGAAGTTGGGCATGTTCTCTGTAGGGGATACATTAATAATCCAAATTGTAGATTTTCATTAAACTCTTAAAACGGGACAGCTACCAAAGAATTGTTCTACTTGAAAAAATAAAAATTAAAGTTTTAACTGAAGTTTGTAATCAGATGAAGATAAAATAATCATATTATTGCTAACAGAAGATCCAAATTGAACCTTGGATGTTTTTGGCATTTGGCCAACAAATGGGAACAGGGGTATGGTGACCTCTAGTGGCGAACTAATTAGAGTATTTCTTACAGACAATTAAATTCTCAAACTGATTAGTATGTTGACAAGAAGTGTGTCAGACATGCAAAAAAGAAAAGCTTCTTATAAAATTAAGAATCAGCTTTGAGCAAACAAAGGCTGTACTGAAGAAACTCTGTTTAGTAAGACAAGATAATTTCTCCAAATGGATTGTAATGTTACCCGTGAAACATTTAGATGCACTAAATGTTGCAGAAATGTTGTTTAGAGAAATAATGCCTAGATTTGAGATCCACAAATTATCTGTAGTGGTAACGGAACACATTTTGTGAATGAAATAATTGATAAAATAGGACAAAGATTATAGATTGTTTTTAAGAGAAAATTGGATTCTTTTTTTTTTCTTTTTTTTTGTAAAATTAAAATAAATCATGTTTAAGATGATAAAAAACTTGTTAGGTGTAATTTTTGTCAATACTGTTGCAAGGCGTGTAGAAGAAGTCTTTATTTTAGAATATTTTCCCTCACATCTACTTAAAACATATCGCTTTTACAGTACACATTTCAATTCATCTCCCATTAGATGTTCATTTGCTAAAGAAATGCAATGCATGAAGATTGTTTTACTCTTCTGACCACATGTTGCAAAATAATGCTCCTCAAAAGGTGAAAGTTAGATGCTGTGTGGACACCTTCCTGTTGTCTGACATAACAAAACCTGAATCACCAAACCTTGATTACAAGAAGAATTAATGAAACACTACAATTGAGAAACATGCCTCAGTCCAACCCACCAGAATGGACAGATATTTAATGAGACAAATCCACACCAGCTTTAGATCTGTTAATTTCCCTCTTTCCCTCTTTACCCAGAATCTTTGGCATTGTTCCAACCTGCTGAAAAGTAAAAAAATATATATATATGTATACATATGTGTATTTACAAAGTCCAAGTACAAAACTATTATTTTGCCTGAGAAAATGGCTGTTACATGATCTCGTTTTTTTTTTTTTTTTTTACGTGTCCTGTTTGGCAGTGTGGAGCTCAGAATTGGTGTCTGAGTACCAAGTAGAAGCCCAACAGATTTACTTTCACAAGCGGAGCAGTACAGCTTTTGCTATAGTACTCCACTTGATTTTTGTGTGAAAAATCTTTATTATGAATTGTTGGGGTTTTTATTTCCTGATGTTATGGACACGGAGACGGAAAATTAAGGAGAAGAAAGACGGAAGATGACGAAGAGAGGTAGGAAACAAAATGTCATGAGAGAGGGTGAGTTGAAAATACAAGAGAGGAAGGAGAACAAAGAAAACACAGGAAAACATTGAAGTCTGCCTCCATACCCACAGGACGGCAGAGAGAGGGGGAAAAACAAAACACGAAAAAGGAACATCGACAAAACCAACCAAACATTGTGAACTAAGCATTACACAACCACATCACACAAAAATAGATATAAAAATACAACAACAATGTCACAGAGAAACTCATGGTACCGATTAATCAAGCTTTAGTAATGATAACCTCAGCCCAAGAATATATCCTTAAACACCAGAGACCCCCCATCAATGTGTGTGTGTTAGCATGCTGGTGCATATATGGTTTCTCCATAAGAGTGTTCGATAGTTTGTGTGAGCAGGCATCAATCCGTCTCCCAGGAATCGATGCAGACATGAAGGAGATCGGAGCAAAGACGTCCAAAGGACCGCCAGAGCCCCAGGCGGACCCGGGCGGGGCCGACCGCATCCCCCAAGAGAGGAGAAAAGGAGAACTCCAGGGGAACATCCAGCGGCCACTATGCAGGGGCCCGGGGGGCAGCAGTGACGAGCCCACGGGCTCCGCCGGCAACCGGCTGCGCCGGGGCGGGCCGGTCAACGGACCGGGGGAGCCGGGGCCCAGGGGCACCCCACCGCCCAGCAGGGACCCGACAAGGGACCGGCCGACGAGGGGCCCTCGGCACTGCAGGGGCCGTGGCCGGCCGCCGGCCGCCACGCAACGCCTCCACCCTAGGCCAATCCCCACCGCCAACATCCCAGCGCCCCACCAATAGCCGCAGGGGACGGACAGCATCCCCAGGCCGGGCTCAGTCAGCATCTGGAGGCCAAGTTGTACCAGCTCCCGGGTCCTGATCCCTCGCAACGCAGGGCGCCTAGACCAGGCATCCAACGAGGGCCAGGGCCGGTCCAACCCGCCAATGAACCGGCCACGCACGGTGCGCACAGAACAGGTGATCAAACGAGCAGAGACGCCGGATCCGCATCCCGCCGAGCCACCGAGCAGGCACCACCCAACAATCCCAAACCTGGCACCTCTAAAAGAGGTGCCCCAACCAACCAAAGGAAGATATCGGCCCAGCGCATCGGCTGACCGACACACCGCCCCCCCCCCAGGCCCGGCCAGGCACGCACCAGGTCCGAACCGGATTGACCACCGGCGCACCGGCAGGCAGGGCCCCCCGTCACCGGCGGGGAGTGACGGAGGGGAAATAGGCCCCCCATTAAGTGTAAGGCCTGAGGTGCGCCAGGCGAGGGGGCAGACCAAGATCCAACCTGACAGGTAGACAAAGACATACAGACACAGTCATACGTTCCCTCCCTCTTAAACACATACATTCTCACTGACTCACCAAGACACCCAAAAAAATGACACTGTACCCTCACTCACACACCCCATGCACACTTTATGCTCCCAGGTCCAGGTACTGATGCCCCAGTAGAGCCACCAGCCCCCGGACCCGGGAGGTGGACCCCCTACCTTCTAGGATGGAGACAAGCAGACCGCCAAGGGCCCCACAGTGGCAAAGCAGCCCGACAGCCCAGGACCCCGACCAGACCGCCTGTCCTCCTCCGGACCCCAACCCCTGATGGCCCGTAGCGACCAGGGGTGGGAAAAGACCCCTAGCCTCCATCCTCCCGCTCGAGTATGGTGTTGATGCGTGTTGTTATAATGTGCATTTAAAACAGAGGGGTGGGATGTGGGGGAGGCAGCCACGCATCCCCCAACCCCCACCCCGAGCCCTCAGTGTCTATATGTGCTTTAACAGTGGGCACCGGCACCAGAGGTGAAGCTGATTGTACCGCTCCCCCTCTGGATGCCGAAAAGTGTGCCCACCCCAAAGTCCCTACATATGTGTCGTGTGAAAATGTTATAAGTGGGAGTGTCTAAGTTGTATATTAAAATTGGGACCCAGGACACCACGGGACCCCAGTGATGTGCCCATGCCCCAAGACCCTATATGAGTGGTAAAGTGATGGAGCGGGTGGACAGAGGTGTCCAGGGATGGGGAGGGAAGGACTGGGAGACAAAATGTCTTCCCAGGGAGCCAGCTCCCCCACTGACCCCAATAGGCACCGCTGTTCACCGGGATCCACCAGAGGAGGGAGGCCATGGCAAGTCCGACCCGGGGCCCACGGCCACAGCACCACAAAGCCCCACGGACCCCAAGGCAGTCCCCCCAGCCCCATCCCAGAAGGGGAACTAAACCCACCCTGACATTCGGTCTACTCTCAAAACACAGAAGACACTAGACACCCAGGTTGAGTTCAACCCCCCCCCCCCCTCCCGCACACCCCTCCCCCCGTCCAAGTGCCCTCGTAGGGGGAGAGCACCTTTTGCCACACAGCAGCAGCCTCCCCGCCAGCAAAGGAGGCCCCCAGCGCCACCCGCACACCGGAGGCACCCGTAGCCCGAACCACGTCGACGTACCTGCCCAGACCAGGAGCAAACCGATGAGCCGGGCGGCCGACCCACCAGGCCGACATCCACCAGCCTCATTCTTTGTGGAGCGACCACTGTTGCTCAACGGCCCGGCAGGAGACCAAACCCAGCGCCCCACCCACCTGCCCTGCACGCCCACCACCCGGCCAGTCCACCCGCAAGTCCGACCGATCCCGGCCAAATGCCCAACCCCAGCGCCCCACACAAAGACCAAGACCCAGGAGCCAAGTCCAGTGCAAAAAAGGACTGATCCGGCCCAGAAACGCCTCCCAGCCGGCGCGACCAGCAGCCAGGCACCCCAACCAGCAAACAAGGCGAGACGCCATACAGGGACTGGCGATGACAATCGGCCCAGAGAAAAAGAGAGAGGCGGCTTCACATGCCGGCCGCCGGCCGGCCACGACCCCCACAGCCAACAGAGACCCCATGCCGGCCGATCCCCAGCCAGGACCACAGCTAGGGGGCGCGGTACCCCCGAGCCCCGAATCCCCAGGCCCACCCCAGACCCAGTAACCCATGTCCGCCAGTGCAACCCCCCCAAGGCACCGCATGCAGCCATCAGGAGTCACCACCCAAAGCCCAACCCCAGGCCGGCCACTACGTCCAGCGCCCCATCCGCCCAGTGATCCCACCCCCCGGGGTCCCCCCCAGACGCCTCCAACCCCAAAACCCCCACATCAGCAACAGTGTCCCAAACGACAAAGCCAAGTGCCCCCCACCCCCACTAGGTGATGGAGCCGATCAAAGGAGCCCAGAGAGATTGATCAGATATGGAGCCAGAGGCCGTCTCAAGACCAATATGGTCCAACAAGAGATTTCTATACTGATTAATATTAAGAGCTTTTTTATTTTTCCAGTTCAGGAGGATAGTTTTCTTAGCGATGCATAAGGCAATGTGAACCATTAGAACTGACTTTGTGTCCATGGTGACATCATTTAAATTTCCTAACAGGCAAATTGAGGGAGATGGTGGGATGTTACATTTCAGACACTTTGATAAGTCCTCACATATCTGGCACCAAAATTTCTTAACAGGTGGACAGAACCAAAGCGCATGAGCATAAGTATCTGGTATATTGCTTGTGCATTGTAAGCAGGTATTAGACGATGTAAAACCCATCCTAAACATTTGTTGACCTGTATAGTGTACTCTATGAAGTATTTTGTATTGTATTAATTGCAAATTAGGATTTTTTGTTATTTTAAAGGTTCTTAAACATATCTGAGACCAGACGTTTTGGTCAAAGCTGGCTGATAAATCCACCTCCCATTTTGAAATAGGGATGGCTATTGATTCATCTAATGTAGATAAAGTTTTGTATATTTTAGACAGCAATTTGGGGGGGTTGAGATTAAGAAAATCTAAAACTCTTGCTGGAATTTGTAATTCAGCTGTATTGAGCCTAAATTTACCTTTAATAATAGATTTAATTTGTTGATATTCTAAGAATTTGTTTTTATCAATTCCATATTGTGTAATTAATGTATTAAATGGGATAAAGTCTGTTCCATCAAATATATGTTCCAGGTATTCAATTCCATTGTACCTCCAGACTGGGAAACTTATCATACATTTTTTTTGCAAGATGTCGGGGTTATTCCAGATGGGTGTACGTCTGCATGGGATTATTGTGGACTCTGTCATTTTTAGAAACTCCCACCATGCTGTCAGAGAGGAGCTGATGTTTATGCTTTTAAAGCATTCATATTGTTTTATATTTGAGCTAATAAATGGTAGGTCTGAAAGTTTTATCTTATTACATAGTGTCTGTTCTACGTCTATCCAGGACTCGTCTAGGTAGCTATGTTTTAACCATCTTGATATGTATTGGAGCCTGTTGGCTAAGAAATAATGATGGAAGTTTGGTAGATCTAGACCTCCTTTTTCTTTGGTCTTCTGCAGTGTTTTTAAGCTGATATGTGGGGGTTTATCTTTCCAAAGAAATTTAGAGATAGAGGAGTCCAGAGATCTAAACCAGTCTAGTGATGGTTTACTTGGGATCATTGAGAATAAGTAGTTGATTCTGGGCAAAACCATCATTTTAATTGAAGCAACCCTTCCCATAAGTGATATGGGTAGAGATTTCCATCTAGCAAGATCATCTTCCACTTTTTTTAAAAGTGGGATGTAGTTTAACGTTATTAAATCTGCCAGTCTTGGTGAGACATTGATACCTAAATAGGTAATATTCCCTGACTGCAGTTGTGTATTAGTTGGATTCTGGACAGAACAATTGATTGGAAGAACTGTAGATTTTAACCAATTTATAGAATAATCTGAAACATTTGAGTAAGAGTTTATCAACCCGATTACCTGAGAGAAAGAGGTTTGTGAATGCTGGAGAAAAAGTAATACATCATCTGCATAAAGACTGATATTATGTTCTATGTTATTGCATTTTATGCCTTTAATATTGTGAGTTTGCCTGATTGCTGCAGCTAGTGGTTCAATAAAAATAGCAAACAGGGAGGGAGAGAGAGGACATCCCTGCCTGGTACCTCTCTGAAGATAAAACCTAGATGATGTTTGGTTATTTGTTCTGATACACGCTGTTGGTGAACTGTATAATATTTTCAATCAGTTTATAAGAGAATTTCCAAAGCCAAATTTATGTAAGGTTACAAATAAGAATTTCCAGTTAACTCTATCAAATGCTTTTTCTGCATCTAAAGATAATATATTAGTTTTAATGTTTTTACAGTTAGAAAAATCTATTAAATCTATTAATCTACGTGAATTTGTGGATGAATGTCTCCCTTTAATAAAACCAGTTTGATCAGGATGTATTATAAGAGGGGTTACTTTCTCTATCCTTATTGCGAGGGCTTTGCAGATTATTTTAAGATCAACATTAATGAGGAATATGGGACGATAGCTGGTAGGAAACAAAGGGTCTTTACCTGATTTTAGTAGAAGACTAATGTAGGCAGAATTCATATTTGGTGGGAGTCGGCCATTTTCCTTGGTTTCCTGCAGCATTTTGTGGAATGTTGGTGCCAGAATATTCCAGAATTCTTTATAGAACTCTGCTGGAAATCCATCTGGGCCTGGAGCCTTATTATTGGGCATGCCTTGGAGGGCCTCCTGGAGTTCAGCCGCTGTTAGTGGTGAATCCAGGGCCATCGCTTGACTTTCAGATAATTTAGGTAGTGTTATGTTATCAAAAAAAATTTCAATTTCATGATCCGATGGATTTATCTCTGGTGAGTACATGGTGAGTAAATGGGATTCTAAAAGCAGACTAAGAAAGGCCATGGATGAGACTAAAACACAATGGGATTTACTGTTTGGTTAGGATTAAGCTATATATGAATATATCACAGAGTAATGGAACAGATTTGACACAATTTGAAACAATCTGTGGGAGACCTTACACCTTCCTACAGTTTGGCATATTAAAATAGGAGGAACAATTACAAACTGATCTATTATTTTATGATAAAGATGTTGCAAATTGAAAAAAGCAATCGAAGAAACAGGACAAAATTGGACATTGTCTTGATTTGGTAAACTATACATGCATATAATACTAAATTTGAATATTGGCCTCATTATATTTGAAATAATCTATGGGCGTAGATATAGAATTCCTTAGTTTGGTATACTCTCATCTGAAGAACAATGTGATTAAGATCTGGTGGTTTTCATGATCAAAATACTGAAAAGTAAATTAGTTATAAATGCAAACTAATCATATGCCAGATGATCCTATATTCCTACAGGAATAAGTGAGCTGAAAGTAGGTGACTGGATCCTGATTAAAAGCTGTAAACAGAAAATTGGTCAACACCCAGGTGGAAGGGGCCATTCCAGGTATTTTTCACCACACCAGCGGCTGTAGAGACTGAGTTGGATACACTTAACCCATTGTAAAAAGCAGAGACCATCACTAGATATACTGAAAGCAGTCTAAAAAAAGTGGTGTTTAAGACTGATTACAAAGGGAGGTGAATAAAATAGGGTTCACTTGTCTCAACTTCAGTGAAGAGAACCAGGAGAGCCACTTTTCTATAGAGACTGCTTGAAGGGAGAGATAGAATCTATGAAGGTTTTTCTGCTATCTAGTACTTTTATTTTTACAGCTTTTTGGTGGGGTTATTTCATAGGAACGTTAAGACTCACAGAAGAATGACATATAGCACATGAGAATACTGATTTATTGTCTTGGTTCACTCAGAGAAGGACACAGAAACCATTTGAAACTAACGTATGGTACCAATATGCAAGATATCTAGCAAATAAATGAAGCATAACTAACTGTTTTGTTTGTTCTCAAATGCCAAATTCTGTAGGACATTTACCCATATATATAGAAGCTTTCACTAATCTTAATGATCTGTTTCCAGACGTTGCACTCCCCTCCAGGATTTGGACAAATTCTGAGCGTGAAGTACATGAACGAACAGGACGTTATATGGATAAAAGTGTATATACAAAAGTAAGGGTATATTGGAAACTGGGATGACATGGAAATTAATCTATTGAACAAAAACAAATCTCTCCGTCACAGGCTGCGAATCTAGTCACACCTGATTAACAGTAGACCTTTATAATTGGATGTTTCAGAAACAGTTCTGTTTCAGAAAAAAGGGAGATCTTTGCGCACAACGGGAACTTAGATTTTAATTATTTTTTACCGAACAAAGCCTTTCACTTTGTCGCTTTAAAAGCATTTCAGATATTTAAAAAACTGCCTTTGTTTAGGGTTCAAACGTCTTTTGGTTAAATAGGTTGAGATTATAGTTTTCTTTTATAAGTATTAGGCTTCATCAGCTCAGAAAATGATGTGGTAAAATCTTATAAAATTATAGGTTTAATGAACTTAGGCTATTAGCAGTGTAAATGAATAAAATTAGATTGTGATCCTTTTCTGGGGGTTGAGCTTTAAAGCAGCAAAGCATTTTTCTTTTGAGCGGTCTCACATGCTCATCATGCCACTTGCACAATCCAAAAACCAGATGTTTCCTGTTTTCCATCCTGTTTTGGCACCTTTGTGCGGTTGGTTGTTTTAGCACACAACCCATTCATCTTACCTTGTGGCATGTTTATGCATTTCGTGTTTGTTTGGAAGTTTTTATTTACATTATAAGCCCTACTATATATTTTGAAGAAAAGTTTTTTATAGTCTAGGGTGTTCCAGTGTTGCTCATTTTTGATACAGGATTTTTAGAGTGCACTATGCATCAATGATGATTTCTGTGATTTCAACATACAGCAAAAGTAATAGCTTTTTCTACAGATAGACCTAATGTTTGTAGCAAACTGGATAATAGTTTGTTTTTGTGTTAGTGCGGCCGATCAGTGCAGCACTACTTAAAACTATGGGGTGAGTGAGGGATTTAAAAAAAGGACAAATGCATAAGAAATTAATCTCAAAAGAGATACAATTATGGATAAAGCAAACAGAAAAAGCAAATTAGTTGCGAGCTGTTCTTTTAGGCTTTGTTGATCAGGTAAGAGACCAGCAGCCAACCAGACCACGATCTCTCAGGTAATCAGACTAAAGAAATAGGCTGGAGCCAGTGCACTCCCACTGAGGAGCCAGGACGCACCTGAGAGGACATCCAGGAGCAGCACCCTAACCCTAACCCAGAACAGCGACGAGCAGACCACACAACCTACTTGAACCCTCTGTTGAGAGGTTTCCAACTTCAGCACACCTGCACCATCAGGTGGCAGGGCGGCTTGGAGCGCAGCGCTGCCCAGCTGGGGCAGCAGGGTTCGAAGGAAAAGAAGCTGAGACCCCTGCCAAAAAGGGGAGAACAATCCTCTGGTCTGCATGCAGAGTCCTGAGAGTTTTCAAATTCAGGGCCACTGAAAAGATACACTTTAGCTGCATATAGGTGATGTGCTGGCAACCTCTCACCTTAGGTCATAGAAGAGCGAGCCGGACGACCACAATTCCCGGCCAGAACAAGATGACTTGACTGCTGATCCGAAAAATTCCAGAGAAGAAGGACTCAAAATTGATATGATTCTATAAGTGTGATGCCTGACATTTTGCCTTATATATGATGATCTCTTATTATCAAAAGAGGGAGATGAAGAGATAAAAATTCTGTAAATGTTGTATGAGGGTTTAATTCTGTAGTGCATGTGAAAACACTTAGAAACCGTGAACAATCAAGAAGAATGTAATGCATCATTCGTTCCATTATGTGAAGAAGCTGTGACCATTATTCTGTGAACGAAGATCTATGTGGGAGGGATTTCCTGCAACTCTTTCAATAAAAAGTCTATGCTGACGTAGATCTGGGCTCAGTTAATAGAACTGAGTCCAGCGAACGACATCTCGCTGTTAAAATATATAATTGTTTGTTGTTCTTATTGCTCCTTTTTACAGAAAGGAATGAGCACGCTGGAAGGTGAAATAAGAGCCTGAGAGAGCCCAGGGGGTCATACAATTAAATGAGTGTCTGTTCCTTTAAGAGAGGCTTTAAATTAGAGTGAAAACACCTTTCCAACAATAGCTTTAATTATATATAAAATTCAGATATGATTTTGAAGCAAAATAATTGTATGAATCTGTGCTTTCTGTGGGGGATATAGGTTCTAACTACTTATTCTCTTCTTTATTTCATTGTTTCTTCTCTACATAAGGTACCATATATTATCCTCCTCTTTCAGGTGTTGTGCCGCAGATAGGTAGGATTTGGCTATGAATAATTATGAATAATTGCTTAGGGCAATTATTAATCAGATGAATAACTTTATGTAAAAACTACCAAGTTTAAGGGCACCATCCTGGTGGATTCCAGGAATACAATATAGCCAAATTGTTCAGTTTGTGTTTATGATTACCAGCCTGATAAGGCTGAGATAATAAAAAAAAGAAGGAATAAGTTCTTACGGTGTGGACATTAATTGTACGCATCACTCCAAGTAATCCCAGACAACTTGTCTTTAAGATTAAGGGGACTTTATTTAGAAAATAGAAAATCCCATCTATTCTAAAGAATGCACACTACTACAGATCTTAGACAACAATAATAGGTGAACATTAAACACAACATGAAATGAAATCCGTGAGGACAGCTGAGGTTCGGGTCAGAAAAGGAGGAGGCCCTCACTCCAGGGGGCCCAAGTCACAGATAGTCTGTGGGACAAAAGTCATAAATCTCAGCTCTGTGCCAAGATGGAGGACAGCACATGGAGTCCTAAGAAAGAGTCATAAAACTAGCTTTGGCTAAGGGAGCACATGGGGAAAGCGTCCATGTGGTGGGCCTCTGCTTTAGCGACAGACTAAAGACAATGGAGTTTAACTTTTCAGCTAAGACCAGCTAACGCAGGCCGGACTGAGCCCGACTCTGCCGACCGAGTGATCAGGGAGCGAGAGAGAGAGAGATAGAGAGAAAAGAGAGGAAGGAAAAGGAACGAAGGGTGTGATCTGCTCAGGATAAAACAAACAGTTTCAAACACACAATTACAGCTCAGACTTATGCGTGCGGCGACGCAAAAATGAGCAAACAGGTACAGCACTTAAAGACACTTTAACCAACAATGAATGAGATCTAACTCATTAAAACTCTATTTTCTCTATTTATCTCCGCCCAGACACAATATTAGTATAAATGAACCGGTTCAGTCCTACTTTGCCTTGAAGGAGGTCCAGTCCACTAGGAGGAGAGTGAATTGTGTCCGTAGTTGAGCAAGAAAAGGAAGAGTTATAAAAAAACCTGTACAGGATTTTAAGGACCGTGTGGCCCAAATGCAGGCTGGATGGCCTGCAGGTCGACGTCTAACGAACTGTCTTGGAACAGTTCTTATATTGCGCACCCTGGTTACGCAGACAGGGTAAGAACTTCGAAGCTTTGAAATGAGTTCTTCCCGGTCCAGCGGGTCAGAACAAAAGAGAATCTTCACATTTGAGGTGTCCTCTGTTCAGCAGTAGTTCATCCAAAAACTTCTGAGTGAGAACAGTTTGAAAATGGGCACGACTACTCTTTGTAGCCCCTTTGGCTGTGATGCCAAAAAATAATAGAGGAATAAATAAATAAAGGTAAAGTGTGCGGGCCTGACTGGCGCCCTTTGCTCCTGCCCTGTATTGAAAATAAAATTCCGAAATATAAACAACCCCCCTGTGCCCTTGTTGTTTCCTGTTACTTGTGAGACTTCACACCGCTGTCAAACGTGTTGAAAATTGAACCTTCCTACCCATGTGCCATAATGAGCTGATCCAATATAAGTAGATACAGAAACATTTAAATGGTTTCATTTTGATATGAAAATAATTAGGTCAGAAGGACAATCTCTTTGTGACTGTATTAGTGACTGTACAGACTGCTGAAGAGAAGCACCCCCAGAGCATGATGCTGCCACCACCATATTTGACAGTGGGGATGGTGTGTTCAGAGTGATGTGCAGTGTTAGTTTTCCGCCACACAAAGCGTTTTGCATTTTGGCCAAAAAGTTCCATTTTGCTCTCATCTGACCAGAGCACCTTCTTCCACGTTTGCTGTGTCTCCCACATGGCTTGTGGCAAACTGCAAACGGGACTTCTTATGGTTTTCTTTTAACAATGGCTTTCTTCTTGCCACTCTTCCATAAAGGCCAACTTTGTGCAGTGCACGACTAATAGTTGTCCTATGGACAGATCCCCCCACCTGAGCTGTAGATCTCTGCAGCTCGTCCAGAGTCACCATGGGCCTCTTGGCTGCATTTCTGATCAGCGCTCTCCTTGTTCGGCCTGTGAGTTTAGGTGGACGGCCTTGTCTTGGTAGGTTTACAGTTGTGCCATAATCCTTCCATTTCTGATTGATCGCTTGAACAGTGTTCCGTGGGATGTTCAAGGCTTGGGAAATCTTTTTGTAGCCTAAGCCTGCTTTAAATTTCTCAATAACTTTATCCCTGACCTGTCTGGTGTGTTCTTTGGACTTCATGGTGTTGTTGCTCCCAACATTCTCTTAGACAACCTCTGAGGCCGTCAAAGGGCAGCTGTATTTGTGCTGACATTAGATTACACACAGGTGCACTCTGTTTAGTCATTAGCACTGATCAGGCAATGTCTATGGGCAACTGACTGCACTCAGACCAAAGGGGGCTGAATAATTACGCACACCCCACTTTTCAGTTATTTATTTGTAAAAAATGTTTGGAATTATGTATGATTTTTGTTCCACTTCTCACGTGTACACCACTTTGTATCGGTCTTGCACGTGGAATTCCAATAAAATTGATTCATGCTTGTGGCTGTAATGTGAAAAAATGTGGAAAAGTTCAAGGGGGCCGAATACTTTTGCAAGCCACTGTACATGATAAATCTTCTTCATACTCAAGGGTTTCTTGAGTACCACACGGCTCTGTGCTTGGACCGATTTTCATCTTTTCACTATTTATATGCTTCCAATTGGTAAAATAATTATTATGGGATAAATTTCCACAGTTATGCAGGTGCCAAGCAACTATATTTATCCATAAATCCTGATGAATCCAATCAGTTAGGTAGATTACAGGCATGTGTGGAAGACATAAAAACATGGATGACTCTAAACTTTCTGCTTTTAAATTCTGACAAGATAGAAGCTCTGAAATAGAAACTGCTTAGTCAATCACTTCATCTGGATGGCATTATATTGGCCTCCAGTAATAACTAAAAGAACATGAGTGTTATTTTTGACCAAGACATGACATTCAAATCCCATATTAAAAAGGTTTCTAGGATGGCCTTTTTTCACCAGAGGTTTCTTCCTGTTAAAGGGGAGTTTTTTTCTTCTCCATTGTCACTAAATGCTTGTCCAGTATGAGGAATTGCTGTGGTTGGGGTCTGCATCAACGGGTCACAACTGCAAATCAATGACTTGATCCAATCTGTTGGGATTCCACAAATAGAAAACTTTAAACTGAATGGAATGCATCTATTATTGAATTGAAATCACTTTCCTTGTAAAGTACCTTGAGATTACATCTCTTATGAATTGGTGATATAAATAAACTGAATTGAGTTCAGTTTCGCTGCAACACAGACTGCTACAGGAAATCCTTGCTGCCCACAGTCATCATGATTTTCAACAACTCCTTGAAGAATTAAATAGTATGAGCAACAACAACACTTAATTTCCCACTGGGATCAATAAAGTATTTTTGAATTTAGGTTGTTGGACTGTACATCCTCTATGAATAGGACAAGGAGAGGTCACCCCAGGTGTAAAAGTAAGTAAATGTTTCTAAAAATCTCAGAAATATATTTTAAAACAATTAAAATAAAGCAAAGTTTCCTAGTAATGCTACTGTAGAAACTGTAGCTACTGTCTAACTGTATGTGCAGTGGGCTGTCTTTTATTTTAGAAATCCAGAATCTAAACTAGATATCAAGCAACCTGCTGCTGCTGCATATTGAGCAACAGGTAAATCTAATCTACATTGGTCCTGGACAGATGCTCTGATGAACTATTTACCCCATTTTTTACACACATGGAAGCGCTAAAAGTCGATTTTATTGCACCAATAACATGCAAAACCTTTTAACTTCTCTAAACCTCCATTGGGACAGAAAATGCTGTTAATTGTAGCTTAATTTTGATATGACAACACCTTTGCAAGACAGCTGACCTTTATAAGCAGTGTGCTATTTTTTATCAAAAGTTGTTCCATTAGGTTTTCACAGGAAACAGACTGCAACGATGAAAAGTTATTAAAGCTGGAACAGCTTATCCACGGAACTCCTTCATACATCCTGCTGCTCACCGGTATCAACAGGTGAGGTCCGGGGTGGCAGGGAGCGGACTGCGCTCATAATCTCGGTCCAATCAGCTTGCAGCACTAGAACCCAAAGCGTCTGACTGCAGACTGATGTGGTTGTCTAGGCAACCGTTAATGTGGGGAAAAGCTAAAGCAGACCTATGCTAACTTTAACATGACTCGAGGTTGCCCGCGCGCTGCACTGCAGACAGGGCTCCGTCAGACGCACCATAGCTTACCAGTCCACGCCGAGGTCTCCTGTCTCCTACCGGGGGAAACATGCTGACAGCTGAGGATGAGACTGCATTCTGTGAGCAGGAGCCCAAAGTATGAAATGTTAGCCCATCGCGTAAAATTAAATGAGGTGGCATCCTGGGCAGTATCGTATGTCACGTGACATTACTGTAAGGCATTGTTTACTACTCAGGAGGAACTTCCCCACCTTTACGTTCCAGCTGCGTCAGTCCATTCAGCTCCACAGCTCAGCATGATTCCAGCCCGATCTCAGGAACAACGGGGAACTTTTGTTCTCCACTCGGATCAGGGAGCCGTGCCTCTGCGCTCTTTCACTGGTCTGAGATCAGTGTCTTGCCCGACTTTGTCTGATGGCTGACAGTAAATCTGCTTTAATTTCGAACATATCTAATTAGTAGGTTTCCAGTCAAACAGCCAGGGAGACCTGTCATGCTCTGGTGACGCTCAAAAGCAAGACAAAGGTGCAGCAGAGACAATGCAGAGATGAAGCCTGCAAGTCATTTCTCTTTTTTTATTACCTACAGTGTCTGCTTCAAGGAACCCATCCCCCTTCATATTTCTCCTCTGTTTGGTCTTCAGATCACTATAAACATTCCAACGCTTTCCACGCATTTTAGTTAGAGACAGCCCCCCTATACCCCTCCCATTCCCTGGATGACAACACTGCTGGCTACCTGAGGCTGGTGGCCATGAAGCAGCAGCAGCAGCAGCACCGAGCATCTGTGGCTGAATGGAGCGGCGCAGGCAGCTCTATGCACCGGCATTGTTTCAGCTGAGCCTCCATCCCCACCACCACACACTTACCTTGCTTTCGCCGATCTGTCGTAACTCCATCCCGTCCCAGCCCCTAGGTCTCCAAATCCTGCTGTGGGATAATTCCTCTCCATGAAAAGAACAGGCTGGATGAAGATGGGCAGATAGCGAGAGAGAAGGGGGGGAGAGGGGGATGGAGGACCGTCCTCTCTCCTCAGCGCTCGATTTGGTTTATTTCTCTGCTTGACGAGCCTGTAGACTCGGAGGAATGGGAAGGAGGAGGAGGAGGAGGGAAGACAACAGCCAGGAGCACCTCCTCCCCTCCCCTCCCCTCTCCTCATTTATTTCACTGTCTATTGTCTGTTGTGTTGAGTTGATGGGCCACAGAGCAGATGCGTGTTCTTCAGCTACTTTGAGAAGCCAGAGTTTGATTCAGCCTCACAGCTGCTGCTGCTACTGCTGTTGCAGCACACTGACGCTATTTTCCTCATTTTGTTCACAAGACGCCATTTGTCTGAACTGGAACGACTGAGCTGGGGGTCACCCCTCTGTCTGTTACACACACAGACATACAACATGTCTGACATGATTGGAAGACTTTAGATTTAAGACCCTGTGAGGAAATATCAGGACTCAGATCCAACACACGCATTTCAGCATGTAGAGAGATTCATCCTTTAAAATCTGGATAAATATGTTGAACTAAATAATGGACTTGCACATACGTCAGCTATTGTTATACATTTATTTATAAAACATGCCACTGGTTTTCTGAGGAAAAATAACATCTATTCTTGGGGTTCTTACACACAAGTCATATTGGGGTAAACGGCAGACCCACAAAAAGTGAACCCCACCCACCGCCAAAATCATAATGTGGAAAGGAACTCCTTGTGTGCACACTGTTTAACCAGGAGTGTACAGCCTGGGAGGAGGAGGGGGGGGGGGGGGGGTTACCATAGATACACACTCATCATCATTATGACCGAACAGGCAACATAAAACAGAAGGGATAACAAAGTTCACTCAGATCAGGCACAGAAAAAAGACCTCCTGCCAGGGCCACCTCTCTCATTAGTTGTCTCCTGGTTCAGCAGCCTCCAACGGTGCCCCCCTGTGGTCAGAGACAGGAAGTATCATTAGCATACAGCATTCACAGTAGCCAAAAAGCTAAATCCTCAAGGCATAAAACAGAGTGGGGTTAGGGTTAGGGTTAGATATAAACTGCTGCCTAACCCTAACCCTATAAACTCCTGTGTGTGATATAGCTGCTGTAGAATGCAGCACAAACCTTCCATCAAATGCAGACATACAGCAACCAGGCACAACATCATTACTAATTGTTGCATACGTGCCTGTTTAGCCACAGACTATTCAGTGTCCATGCTGACTGGCCCACAGGACTATGGAAGAAGGTGGTTTGGTTCAATGGATTAAATCTAGGTGTAGTAATGGACTCAGACCTGAACCTCCAGGGTCACATAAAGGCAATAACAAGGTCAGCCTTCTATCACCTGAAGAACATTTCCAGGATTAAAGGACTGATGTCACAACAGGACCTAAAAAAACTCATCCACGCGTTTATCTTTAGTCAGATTGATTACTGCGACAGCGTCTTCACAGGTCTGCCTAAAAAGTCAATCTGACAGCTGCAACTGATCCAGAACGCTGCTGCTCGTGTTCCTCACTAGAACCAGGAAAGTAGAGCACATCGCCCCAGTTCTAAAGTCCTTACACTGGCTCCCTGTAGCTCAGAGAATAGACTTCTAAATACTTTTACTAGTTTATAAATCATTGAATGGCTTGGCACCAAAGTATATTGAAGATCTACTGTTGCTATACCATCCCCCCCACCCCACCCCCAGACCACTCAGGTCCTCTAATTCCAGTCTACTACGCATCTAGAATTAGAAACAAACATGAAGAAGCAGCTTTTAGTTCCTATGCTACTCTAATCTGGAACAAACTTCCAGAAAACTGTAAAACTGGTGAAACAAAGGTTTTCCTGTAAATCAAGGCTAAAAACTCATCTGTTTAGAGCTGCCTTTGATTAATAACCACTGGAACATAGATTAATTCTTTATTCTGCCAGTGCCACTGAAATGTAGGCTATGGTTTTCTTGTTTTTGTAATGTTATTGTGTTATGTTTGTGTTATGTAAAGTACTTTGACTTGCATTGCAGCTGAAATGTGCTATACAAATAAACTCTATTTAACTTGACCAAGTCAAAATGCTTCTGAAATGGTTTGAGAAAAAAAATGGACTTGACCTTTAAAGTCCATTGATTTTTATCCAATGTAGCATCAATGGAGATCCCGTCCAGTAATTTGAGGAACCTAAAGGATCTACTCCTAATATCTTGTAAACCCTGTAGCGGCATTTCTATACATATACTTTTTTACTTTATTTAGTGTAGCAGGTAATCCTCTTGATAAAGAATATTCAATCTGTATGGAGGTGTAGATAAACTTTTAATTATAACACTACACCAAGCACAACTAGAACATGAGAAATTACCCCCAGAGAACAAAGACAAGAAATGTTGAGAAAGGGTGGAACAGCCAGCCCTGACCAAGAGATCTCCCAAATTCCTAGCTCATTAACTGGCAACAATAGGAAAACTTTTAAAGCTTCAATTCAATTCAAATTCAATTCAAAAATACTTTATTGATCCCAAAGGTTAATTAAGTGTTGGTATAGCTCATATAATTAATTATTTAAGGAGTTGTTGTAGATCATGATGGCTATGTGCCGGAAGGATTTCCTGTAGCGCTCTGTATTGCAGCGAAACTGAAGAAGCCTCCGACTGAAGACGCTCTGTTGTTGTATGACAGTCTCATGAAGAGGACTCTCAGGGTTGTCCATCATTTTTTTGATTTGATGAAGAATCCTTCTTTGCATCATCATCTCCAGATGTTCCACAGTCGTCCCCAGAACAGAACCAGAACCTTCTTTATCAGGTTGTTGAGCCTTTTTAAATACCTGGGACCAGGATTTCTCTCAGTAAGCCCTAGCCACTTGGAAAAGTTTGCAGAGTCTCTCTAACTCCACACTTATTGGGATGTATTTGACATACAAATTTTATATTTGGATTTAAATAAATTATATCAATTATAACTGGAATGTCAAACATGTACAGGGCCATACAATATAATTCAGACCCTATGAACTTTTTAAAATCTTTTCAAATTTAAATTACAAACTTAAACATAATTCATTAGGATTTTATCTGACAGACCAACACAAAGACGTGCAGGACTGTGAAGTGAAAGAAAAATGATACATGGTTTTCATATATATATTTTTGACAATGGTTGGACGACGATGGGGAAATGGTAGCTCAGGTGGGTTGTCAGTTAAAATCGATATTGTTCTGGTGGTGGTGGTCAGAGGGTCAGGTGGCGCCAGTGTTCAGCAGCCTCGCTTTTGTCGGTGTACCCCAGGGCAGCTGTGGTTACAATGTAGCTTGCCATCACCAGTGTGTGGATGTGTGCATGAATGGGTGAATGTCTGAATGTAGTGTGAAGCGCTTTGGGGTCCTGAAGGACTAAACAAAGCGCAATACAAGTACAGGCCATTTACCATTCAGTCATCGTGTCCTTGGGTCAGTTAGGTAGATCACAGGCATGTCTTGAAGACATAAAAACATGGATGACTCTAAACTTTTATTTCTTAAATTCTGACATAACAGAAGTTGCCGTCTTTGGACCAGAAGTTCTAAAAAAGAAACTGCTTAGTCAATCACTTCATCTGGATGCTATTATATTGGGCTCCAGTAATAATGTAAAGAACCTCTCCATTATTTTTGACCAAGACATGACATTCAAATTCCATATTAAACAGAATATTGGTAAAATTAGAAACATCCTGTTCAGGAGTGATGCTGAGAAACTAGTCCGTGCATTTGTTACCTCAAGGCTGGACTATTGTAATTCTTTACTATCACGAAGTCCACAAAATGTCATTAAAAGCCTTCACTTGATCCAAAATGCAGCAGCAAGAGTTCTGATGAATATTAAAAAGAGAGATGATTGGGGGGGCTGGGGTGGTGGCGGTGGGGGCTGTCCCCGGGTGGCGGTAGCGTGTGTCGTCCATCGGCCGGCTGCGTCCCCCCCGACCTGGTGGGGGTGGCGGGAGACCCCTGTCGGCCGGTCCCTGGTCGGGGCCCTGCTGGGGGGTGGGGCGCCCCTGGTCCCTGGGGTCCTGGACCGGGCCCACCCTGGCATAGCCGGTTGCCGGCGGAGCCTATTGGCTCATCCTGCGGTCTCCTGGGCCCCTGCATTGTGGCTGCTGGATGTTCCCCTGGGGCTTCCCTCTGTTTCTCTCTTGGGTGGTGCGGTCGGCCTTGCGCTGTTCCACCTGGCGCTCCTAGGCTCTGGGGCCCTCTGGATGTCTCTGTCCCCGACCTCCTTCATGTCTGAGTTGATTCCTGTAGGACGGATTGACGGCTCCTCCCAAAACCTTATATGCACCAGCATGCCCACACACACACACATAGGTGTGTGGACATCAGTGTCTACAGATATATTCTACGGCTGAGGTTATCATCAAAAGAAAGAAAGAAAAGAAAAGAGAAAAAAAAGAGAGGGATGACATTTCTCCTGTTTTAGCTTCCCTTCATTGGTCAGAGGGTTCGGTGGTGCCTGTGTGTACGGCAGCCTCACTTCTCTCAGCATGCCCCAGGGCAACTGTGGCTTCAATGTGGTTTACCACCACCAGTGGGTGAATGTATGAATGACTGAATGTAGTGTAAAGCGCTTTGGGGTCCTCAGGACTAGATAAAGTGTACACAAATTCTGTTCTCTCTGTATCTCTGCTCTGTCTTCTTAAACCCCCAGACGATAGTGGCAAATAGCCGCTCGTACTGAGCCAGGTTCTGGTTCTGGTTCTGCTGGAGGTTTCTTCCTGTTAAAGGGGAGTTTTTCCTCTGCACTGTTGCTACATCCTCTTTCAGTATGAGGGATTGCTGAGGGATTGCTATGGTTGGAATCTGCATCAACGGGACGCAACTGCCAGTCAATGACTCGATCAAATCTGCTGGGATTCCTTAGATAGAAAAATTTTAAACTGATTGGAATGTTTGTAAGATTGGACTGAAATGGCCTTTCTTGTGCCTTGAGATGACATATGTTGTGAATCGGCGCTATATAAAAAATCTGAATTGAATTGAAACAAGTACAGGTCATTTACCATTTGACAGATGAAGATCTGAAGGGTGTGGCATGTATTTGTATTCAGTAGACCTAAGTCAATACTTTGTAAAAGTGTTTTTGTGGTTTGTCTCCATTAGTTTTGCACATCTACAGATTAAATTTGCCCCTTTCTTCTTTGCAAAACAACTCAACTTAGTTAGAATGGATAGTCTGTCAACATCAACTTTCAAGTCTTGCCACAGATACTCAGTAGAATTTAGGTCTAGGCTTTGATCTAAATCATCCCATAATATCTCTGGCTGTATGTTCAGGGTGGTTGTCCTGCTGCAAAGTGAACCTCAACCTTATTCTCAAGTCTTCCGGAGCCTCTATCTGGTTTTCTTCCAGGATTGTCCTGGATTTAGCTCTACCCTTGTTCCCATCAACTCAAGCATCCCCACATCATGATGCTTTAACCACCAGGTCTCACTGTGGGAATGGAAGTTTATGACTAATAGTTTTGTCCTGTTGACAGATTCTTCCACCTGAGCTTTGCAGCTCCTCCAGAGTTACCATGAGGCTCTTGGTCACTTGTCTACAAAATCCTTGCCTGGCCTCTCATTAAGTTTTGGTTTAATTTGGAGTTGTGCCTTACTCATACAGGATTAAATTACATTCAGATTTACTCCATTCACCAAGCTGGGTAGCTTCAGGAGACAGTTAGTTACCCTTTATTTTATTAAGAGGTATCTAGGTAAAGGGGCTGAAGGCAATTGCTTGTCACACTTTTAAGACATGTATTGTATAATACGTATATACTATTAATTAAAACATATTGTATTCAAAAAAATGAAAAAAATATATTTTCCACCTACTCCTCTGTTAACCAGAACATTAACAGGACAGTTTTTCACATAAAAATCTCCGAAACGGAAGTATGTAATTGTAACATTATGAAATGAGAAAAGGCTCGAGGGTAGACTGTCTGTCTGATGAGATTGGCCCACTGTACACCAGGTGGCAGAGATATCCCACTGAAAACCGAGCACAGCGCTGTGAATATTACAGAGCTAATAACTACACTAGTGGAGTTTGTTTGAATGAACACTCTCCTGAAGCGGTTACCTGTTCTTTCCCAGGGATGTAAATATTCAAGTGTTTTAGCTACAGCAGACGTTCAACAAAGTTCCTTTACTCTCATTGCTCAACTGGGCCTACAATTGTTTTCCTGACTTCTCCAGGTCAGAAAAACCCTAATCTCTGTCAGGTGTCTCACTCATTGAAGAATATTAAAAATGACTCCATGTAGACAGTTCCTCGACACTTCAATAATGTGAGTGAATGACAGAAAAATAGCTGAAGAGCCTAAGACCGATGTTCTCCTGATATTGGTCTCTCCTGCATATTACTTTTTTTATTGATAGCTATACAGTATACATGTGAAGTACTGTTTACAATGACTATAGTGATGGTTTATTGCTATGAACTGTACCTTGGGTGTCCATCAACACTGACCTGGATCCATATGAGGCATATATTAAACATCTGTGCATGTTGACTAATCCACTTACCCTGAATAAGGAGGTGGTGGGGCATCATGCTGCCCACTGTGGGTCAAAGCCTCATTGTAGCTGGGTAAAGGTGGAGGTGGGACCACCACAGTAGACAGGGGCACTGCCTCTGGGTTCCCATCTTCTGCCAATCTCACTGGAGCCCTGCAGCAGCGCAAAGTAGAGAACTGTGACAACTGACCAGTAAAACAATAGTTTAAATATACACAGTGGCCTCTTGTCAAAATTAAATATTGACCCAACAGAAAGAAATATTTATTTTCACACCAGACAAAAATGAATTCACTTCATAAACCAATGACATGCTGCTGGTTAGTGCAGCTAAGATAAACTTTCTATGAAGAATAAACCAGAGAACAGTCTGAAGTACATCTGTTTCTACAAGGCAAACACGAGTAAAACTTTATCTTTTTTCGCAGCACAATTAGCTCACACTGAAAAATCCAACCATTATCAGAGTACATTTATTCAGTGAAAAATAAAATTCTACAGTAGGACAACTCCATCCATCCATCCATCCGTTTTCTGTACCCGTCCATCCTTTTACAGGGTTGGGGCTGGTGCTTATCTCCAGCAGTCACGGGCGAAAGCCGTGGTACACCCTGGACAGGTCACCACTCCATTGCAGGGCCATTAGGACAACTGTTTTCATGAAATCACTACAGACAAAATTATCTGTACCCCTAGCATCTATCCATTCATCTATTGTCTATACCCACTTGTCTGTGCAGGGGGGTGGTGCCTTTCTCCAGCGGTCATTGGGCGAGAGGCAGAGTCCACCCTGGACAGGTCATCAATCCATCACAGGCCTGAACCCATAACAATCTCTTTAAAATATATTTAACGAATCAATTTGTTAAAGTTATACTGTACTGATTGAAGTTGATCAGAGTTTCTAGGAACCTCTCATTTAAACTCAGGCCTGACCATTATCTTACCCCCAACTACAGTGTTTCAGCTCTGCTAGGATTTTTCAGCTACAAATATTCCAGATGAGTTTGGACTGATAAAATTAATGAATATGTGGAAAGGCACATTAGGTCTACTGTTAGGTCTAGTAGAAAATCCATGATGCTTTGGGAACATTGTTACAGGGCATTGCACCATGAACTCTACAGAGAGATTGCAGCTAAAACTTGGTGGACCTCAACAGTAAGCTGAAAATTGGTCCTCATTCAGCAGGATAATGATCCAAACCATTAAAGGCCCAGAAAAGTTTAATTAGCTGTTAAATCAGTCTTCTTCCATGACCACCTTAGTGTCCAGATCTAGATCTTGAAAGAAACCTATGAGCAGAAGAAAGGTGAGCATAGAGAGGAACCAGGACTCTGACACTGGAATATTAAAAAAGAAAAAAAGTGCTGTCCTGTTGGCGGTTGTAAGGTATTGACAGGTCATTAATAATTCTGCCCCCATCATCAGGATCACCATCAAGGCTTCCCCTCAGACATAAAATATTCAAATTAAAGGTTGGATTTCTTTATATATATTTTCAGTGTGAGATCATACTGCCACAATATTTTTTATTTATTTTACTTGAGTAACAATGAATTTCTAATAATTTGATCCTTACTAGGGGAATATTAATATCCTTCCCACACTTCAGGGTCAGCTGTGTTCAAAACTTCCCTTTTATTTTAATGATCAGAGATTTGCTCTGAATTGTCAGCAATATTTCCCACTTTGAAGTAAACGTACCGGCCCAACGTCGTCCTGGGTTTCTTCTTGTTTTTATAGCAGTAGACTCCAAGGACCGTGGCGATAACAGCAGTCACTACAACGGCCATGATTCCAGCCACCAACCCAGAAACATCCACCTTGGATGTGTTTTCTTCAAAAACAAAATGCATGTTACAAACACAAGTTCTGATTCCCGTTCTCTCCTGACTCCATTCTATTGAGCTGATGTGCTTTTAGAATCTATCTCTCACTTTGAATTCTCAATTCTTACCACATTTTCTGTGCTGGCAACAAAAACTCCAGGAAGTTCTTGATGTTATGCAGACAGTGTATTGAAGTTTCAGAAGAAGACGTTAAAATGTACTGCTTTTTGTCAATAATTTAATAAATGTCATTTCCAGAAAACTTTCATGTTTCCAAAATCCTATCTAAACACTGATTTAATCTTTCATTTGAGCTGTTTTTCAACAGACACAAGTCAAAAGGACAGGATTTCCTGGGGTTATTCAATGTATTATCTTACTGTACATGCAGGGCTACAACAGGATCCAGGAAGTGTTTTACTTTTGAAAGAGTGAGTTCGGTTAACTGTTTGCCAGGATCTGGGAACTCTTTGCAGCAATTTGTCAAAATTACTAAATAGTCTCTCGTCACGGACTGATCCACTACAGAGAGTATGTGGAATCAGGGGGAAAATACATTATTGATGATGAAATGAAAGGACTGTTTACAGCTGTGAATACCATGGTCATATCAAGTGCAGAATGTGAACGGACACGGAGCAGTTTGCAGAGCAGGGAGGAGGATGGAGGAGCAAATTAGGAGCAAATTAAAAGCAAAAATCCTTAAACTCTGCTGAACTTCCTCTAATTAAGTTGCATTGCAAACTACCAGAATTTAAAACTGCTCTTCAAAGTAAATCATTTTACAATCAGAACAAATGTGACTGATTTAATATGTTGTTTCATTTGTTTCATTTCAACTTTGAGCCAGAGTCCGACAACGATCCGCAGGTGACACACCTAAAAGTTGTTTCCCGGGTGGAAAATACATAAATTAAATTTCACGGGTATGGTCCGGGCGGAAGTTTCTTTAATGCAGGAGGGTTGCGGGTGAGAAAAGAATATGCATAAATTTTTTTTATTCTCCCAAAGAGGATCTTGTTGATATATTTTCTTGGTGGGGAGAGCATGCGAGAATATTTCCCAACCTTACGCTTTATAGCAGAATGTTCTTCCTTTCTAGGTATCCAGCGCTGCCAGGGAGAGAGACTTTTGTGCGTCTGGATTTGTGATTCAGGAATTAACCACACAGTTACAGCCAGGGACTGTGGATGATATTTTGTTTCTGCACAGTGATCTCTGCATCAAATACATGTCAGCTATGCAACATTCCAGAGATATAAAAGACAACTAATTAATTGTAATTGTAATATGTTATTTACTGTCTTTGACTGTTTTTGTTTGTTTTTTTAAAGAGTGATGGAAAAATCTGAAGGCTGTCAGTCATTGTGACAGAATAGTATTCACACCCCTGACCACTTTGTGCACACGCACAGACATTTTCAACTTTACAGAATTCAGGATACTGAATCATTCAAAAAAAGATTCCCATAACAGCATCTGAGCTTCATCTCAGACCTGGACACCAAACCCAATGCATCTTGCTAACTAGCTCAGCTGACTGCACCATGGATAGTTATGGAGGCCTGGAGTGTTGTAGCTGCACTGGACAAAGACTGGTGCATCTTACTCACGAAGCAAGCAGGAAAGCCCTCATTTAGAGAAAGGTAGCGCTCGTAATTCTAGTTGTGTGGCAGTAGCTTCCATTATACACAGTGCAATTCTCATAAATGAACTGTAAATTGTATTTTGGCCCATTCTTCCATGCAGATCTCCTCTAGAGCAGTGATTTTTTGGGGCTGTCGCTGGGGAACACGGACTTTCAACTCCCTCCAAAGATTTTCCATGTAGTTGAGATCTAGAGACTGGCTAGGCCACTCCAGGACCTTGAAATACTTTTTATGAAGCCACTCCTTCGTTACCCAGGCGATGTGTTTGGGATAATTGTCATGCTGAAACACCCAGCCACATTTCATCTTCAATGCCCTCGCTGATGGAAGGAGGTTTTCACTCAGAATCTTATAATACATGGCCCCATTCATTCCTTCCTTTACATGGATCAGTCGTCCTGGTCCTTTTGCAGAAAAACAGCCCCAAAGCATGATGTTTCCACCCCCATGCTCCACAGTAGGTATGGTGTTCTTTGGATGCAATTCAGTATTCTTTCTCCTCCCAACACGACAAGTAGAGTTTTTACCAAAAAGTTATATTTTGGCTTCATCTGACTACATGACATTCTCCCAATCCTGTTCTGGATCATCCAAATGCTCTCTAGCAAACTGCAGACGTGCCTGGACATGTACTGGCTTAAGCAAGGGGACCCGTCTGGCACTGCAGAATTTGAGTCCCTGGGGGCGTAGTGTGTTACTGATTGTTGCCTTTGTTACTTTGGTCCCAGTTCTCTGCAGGTCATTCACTAGGTCCCCCTGTGTGGTTCTGAGATTTTTGCTTACCGTTCTTTTCATCATTTTGACCCCACTGGGTGAGATCTTGCGTGGAGCCCCAGATCGAGGGAGATTATCAGTGGTCTTGTGTGCCTTCCATTTTCTAATATTTGCTCCCACAGTTGATTGTTTCACACCAAGCTGCTTACCTATTGCAGATTCAGTCTTCCCAGCCTGGTGCAGGTCTACAATTTTGTTTTTGGTGTCCTTTGACAGCTCTTTGGTCTTGGCCATAATGGAGTTTGGAGTGTGACTGTTTGAGGTTGAGGACACATGTCTGTTATATTGATAATGAGTTCAAATAGGCGCTATTAAAAGAGTTAATGAGTGGAGGACAGAGGAGCCTCTTACAGAAGAAGTTACAGGTCTGTGAGAGCCAGAATTCTTGCTTATTTATAGGTGACCAAATACTTATTTTCCACCATAATTTGCAAATAAATAAATACTGAAAATCAGACCATGTGATTTTTGTCTCATTTTGTATATATATATATATATATATATATAGGCTTTTGCTAGATAACAACAGCCTCCCCGCCAGCAAAGGAGGCCCCCAGCGCCACCTGCGCAAAACCCTGGTGATATACCTACCCAGACCAGGAGCAAACTGATCCCCCAGTCGGCCGACTCACCAGGCCGACATCCACCACCCCCATTCCCTGGCCGATACCCAGCCCTTGCAGAGCAACCACTGCTGTCCCATGTAACTCATGTCATCCAGTGCAACCCCCCTAAGGCACTGCATGCAGCTGTCAGGAGTTACCATCATGCTGTTTGTTTAAAGTTGTGTGTACTGTTAGTTTTTCACCTCACAGTGTTTAGAATTTAGCCTAAAAAGGTCTATTTCTGTCTCATCTGACCAGAAAACTTTTTTGATGTTGTTTTACATTTCCTCAAAGAATCAATAAATCAGTCTATGATGATTCTGGATGGGAATGAGTGCGATAAATAGAACCTGAACTGAATTAAATTAAATTGAACTTGCTGATTGTAAACTTTTCCAGAAGTGTGGTGTTGCCTGCAGGGCAGGGAAAACGTATATGTCCTTTTTTTTCCTCCTCCCACTTAAATGTTGTAGATTCATTTCGGGTGAGCTAGACCAAAAGCCATGCATGAAAGTTTAAAGAAATATAGTTTTTTTTACCATGATTTTTCTCATAGGTCTTCCAAAATGCTTCCTGAAAAAAGAAGAAAACAGATGTTCAAGAGAGTGGTCTCAGATTGTATTCTCTTTAAAACCTTTTCCATTCACTCCTTTGTCCTATTTTCCTTCCAAGGTTGGACACCTTGGAAGGAAAATAGGACAAAGGAGTTTGAAAGGATTTCAAGGTCTGTGCTTATGTACAAAAACCCTTTTTAAACGTTTTCCACATTTTGCCATGTCACAGCCATAAGCTTTAATTTATTTTCTTGAAATTTTACAGATGTGCTCTCACACGCCTAAATCAAGTCTTTAAATCCATCTTTTGCTGCAGTTATGGCTGCAAGTCCTTTGGGGTAAACTTCTACCAGCTATGAGAGACTAAAATTGTGATTGCATGTTTAGTCACTGGACAACAATGTCTAGGGCAAACAAAAAGACAACTGAAGAAAAGCCCACAGCATAAAGCTGCTACCACCATGTTTCAAGGTGCGTGTTTTAAGTAACGTGTACTGTTTGTATTTCACCACACGCAGCATTTTGGATTTAGGCTTCAACAGGTTTTCTTCCATGAAGACCAAATCATTAGCTCCATCCGTCTTCCCTGTTCCTGCTGAAGACATGTATCTCCACAGCATGATGCTGTCATCACTATGTCTCACTCTAGGGATATGGTGTTCAGACAGATGTACAGGATTCATTTTCACCACACATGATGTGTTCTATATAGGCCGATAAGTTCAGTAATGGTCTCATCTAAGCAGATGTGTGTGCTGCATGGTGTGGGTTTAGTTGCCATCCTTCTGCTGCTGGTGTTCCATCCTCTCTCCATGTTCAATCTAACCTGGCTTTAAACTTCTCCACAATGTTCTCCCTGAACTCCTGCTGGGTTCCTTGGTCTTCATTATGCTGGTTGTTCTCTGATGTTCTCTAAAGAACCTCTGAGGGTAAAAACAGAACCTCTGCACAGTCAGATTAAACCACGCACAGGTGGGCTCTGTTTACTAATTAGATGACTTCTGAGGTTAGATGCTTTCACTGGATTGTATTTATGGTTGTCAGATTAAAAGAAGCTTGTCTATACTTAAAACCAGTTTTGTCAAGCACAGATAGAACACTCTCAAACAGATCAGCCTGAAAGAAGAAAGTTCAGAAAGGAATTAGGCCAAATGCAAGAAATTACCAACACGTAATCTTGGTGTTTTGGTCAAAATCACCTAACAAGACAAGTATAAGACCAAGACTGAATCAATTCAAGCCTATTTTCAAGACATTTACTGTGATCTTAGCAATAATAGTACTTCTGATCTGATCCCTCATCCCTCCTGTCAGGTCTCTTCCCCCAGGCTTAAAAGACAGGTGTTATTAAACCACTGTTAAAAAAGAATAATCTGGACAACACGCTAATGCAGAACTACAGGCCAATCTCTAATTTTTCAATTCATCAGTAAAATTATCGAAAAAGCTGTTTCAGCAGTTAAATAGCTTCCGAACAATGACAAATCGCTTTGATGTTTTTCAGTCTGTTTCCGAGTTCACCACAGCACCAAGACTGTCCTCGTCAAAGTTTTCAATGACATCCGCATAAATACAGACTGTGGTAGAACCACAGTGCTGATTCTGTTGGACCTCGGTGTAGCATTTGACACTGTTGATCATGGTATATTATTAGATCGACTGGAGAGCTGGGTCGGACTCTCTGGTACAGGACTTGGCTGGTTCGAGTCTTACCTAAAGAACAGGGACTTCTTTGTTTCAACAGGTTCAATGGGTTCAGGTCGTGGGTTCAATTCCTGCCTGCTTCATGTCGTTGTGTCTGGGGCAAGACACTTCACCTACCTGCCTACTGGTGTTGGCCAGAGGGGCCGATGGCGCAATATGGCAGCTCCGCTTCTGTCAGTCTGCCCCAGGGCAGCTGTGGCTACAATTGTAGCTTGCTTCCACCAGTGTGTGAATGTGAGAGTGAATGAATAATGGAGTTGTTTGAGGGTCTTTGGGGGTCTCAAAAAGCGCTATATAAATGTAAGCCACTATTATTATTCAAACGCTAAGTTAATGCTTTGAGCAAATCAATAGATGGATGTGCCATAACTTTCTTCAGCTGAATAAAAACAAAATTGAAGTAATTATTTTTGGACCTAAAGAGGAATGGTCAAGAGTCTTTAGTTAATACAGCTAGAAAGTACTGTTTAGGTCTGAAATCTAAGTCTAGTAATGGACTCAGACCTGAACCTCCAGGGTCACATAAAGGCAATAACAAGGTCAGCCTTCTATCACCTGAAGAACATTTCTAGGATTAAAGACTGATGTCGCAACAGGACCTCGAAAAACTCATCCAAGCTTTTTTTTTTTTTTGTTGGATTGATTACTGCAACAGAGTCCTCACCGGTCTGCCTAAAAAGTCAATCAGACAGCTGCAGTTGATCCAGAACGAATTAGTCATCATTAAATCATCCCCCCAAACCACTCCTCTAATTCCAGTCTACCCAGCATCCCTAGAATCAGAACCAAACATGGAGAAGCAGCCTTCAATTTCTAGGTTCTTCTAAAGTGGAACAAACTTCTAGAAAACTGAAAACTAATGAAACCCTGAGTTCCTTTAAATCAAGGTTAAAAACTCATCAACAATAACTGGAACATCATTAATTCTAGTCAGGATCAAACCTTTCTATTACTTCTCTTAATTTTGCCACTGTAATCTAATTTTTTTGTTTGCTTATAGTGTTGTGTTTTTATCATGTAAAGCACTTTGAACTGCCTTGTTGCTGAAATGTGCTATACAGATAAACTTGACTTGACTTAATATACTGTAGTTGTTGCACAAACAGATAATCTGCCTGTTGAAACTTATTGGCAAGTGAACCAGTAACCAGGCTTTAGACTGCATGCTTGCACTGGTGTCAATAACTTTTCCAGTCAGAAGCACTGCCACAACATTGTGGTGAACTCAAGCACAGACTTTTGACTACAAGTCCTTCACTAACAAATCTAACAAGCTGGTAATAAGTTAAACAAACATTTCTGCACACACATCCAGCTAAACATGATCTAACTTAGCTTCCGCTGGAGCCAGAATGAGTAGAGGAGACATATGGAGGGGAAGGACCAAACTTACTTATTTCTTCTCTACTCTGTGCGTTGTACAATCAGAACCCTTACACTGTGGGGGCACAGATGGCAGCCTGAAAGCTTTCAAAGTATAGAAATGTATTGGTTGCATTTGAATGCATACATGAGCTTCACTTTAAGCTGCACTAAATAAAAAGGATGTTGCAGTTGTGATCTTGAGGAAAAACCCACTGCACATCTGAGACCGAGACAATTCAGAATCAAAATGTACTTGATACTGAAACAAGACTGAGACTAAAACTTTGAAAAACTGGTACCTAATTCCCCCGTTTTCCTCTGAAGGCAGGTCTCATAAAGATTCTTCATTATACTGACAAACCAGAGAGGCATACTTATTGCACAGTCGTTCCTGTATGTAAAATTTTGAAAGGTAAGATGGTTCTTGGAAAGAAAATACAAGGAAATTGTCTCAATGGTATTTTGATACTATATATGGCAACATACTCAGATGCTAATTACAAAGATTAAAAATTCAACTTAAAAAACAATGTCATCAAGAAACATAACCACATTTTCAACTAAAACAAAATAATTGCAGCTGTAGAAAATCTCAGGAGCTTTAAAAGTCCTGTTTAATTGATTTCAGGCATTATCTAAATAAATTCTCAGCAGCCTTACCATCTTAGCATCATCCTCAAAACATTCTCTGGCCTCCTCATAGTTGCACACCTCTTCTATGCATTCCCTCTCCAAGTTGCCGCTCACCACCAGCTCAAAGTCCCAGTGGTTATAGAGCAAGGAGCGAGACATGAAGGATAATGCTGACTGCCCATCCAAAAACACTGGGTCTCCTGTAGGATTCAGGAAATTTTTTAGATAAGTGAATGAAAACAGACAAGCTTCATCAACTGATAGCTGTAAAGCACACATGCTGCTTGCTAAATCCAGTGTTGTGCTAATGAGTGGAGCTCCCCTTTTTTAAAAAAAACTTCAACTGAATAATCTTTTTTTATAAGTGGGAAACTTCATGACATCATTTACCTGTATCTCTGGATGATTTTTAGGGCTAAACATTGGACATTTGACAGAGAAAAAGCTACAGCACTTTCAAAATGTACGCTCACTGTCTGATGTGTGTGTCTGTGTGCAGTGGGAGCATGTGAGGACCTAAGTTGGTAATAAGCCTAAGAATTGTTACAGCAATTTTTCAAGGTCATGTCAATTATTGATTAATTACACATTAGTAAAGCCATCTAGGGAATATGGCATAATTACTAGAGTCAGTTAAGAGGCCTTTCATCTACTCTGATCTAACTGCATGACTCCTCAACTGTGAGGAGTGTTTTGGTTAACCTTGCAATGAAGACATAAAATTAGAAGAGTGAAGGCGGAGGCTGCTTACAGGCGGGCAGACATGATCTAGGATGCGAGAGAGTTCGAGTGTTGGCCCAGACGGGCTCATGTACGAGACTGCCCATGATAAAATTTTCAATTCAATTTATTTATTTATATAGCACCGATTCACAACAGAGGTCATCTTAAGGCACTTTACAAGAAAAGTCATTTCAATCATCCAAACATCCCAATCAGTTTAAAGTTTTAGTTAGTTTTAACATATGAGAAACACCAATCCAGACTCCAGCCTCATCATTATGGTAGGAAGAAGATATTTTCTTTCTATAACAGAATCAACTCAAATTTAATCTTGAGTCTGCTGCCTTGAGATTAACTTCATATGTGAGTCTATTTCAGTAACTTAAGGCTTCAAGGATTGAAACTATGAGCTATTTGCTGCTTGATTATTGTTGTTTATAGGTGAGAGATGGAGCAAAAAGGTGAAGAGAAGCTGCAGCTTTAAACTCTTCTCTCTGACCATCCCCCAGGTCAGTATCTGAAAGAACGACAGATGTGTTTAATTTAAATGAACACAAATTCTGTCAGCTAATGTGCTTAAACAGAAACAAGATTTTATTAAACAGGAAAAACATGGTTGTTTTTTTCCCCCATGAAGAGGATGCTCAGGGTTGTCCATATTTCTTTTGATTTTACTAAGGATCCTTCTTTGCATTATCATCTCCAGATGATGTTCCAGTCGTCCCCAGAACACAACTAGCCTTCTTAATGAGGTTGTTTAGCCTTTTTAAGTCCCTGGCTCTGATGCTGCTACCCCAACAGATGATGGCTGAAGAGATTACACTCTCCACAACAGACTTGTAGAAGATCTGCAGCATCTTGCTGCAAACCTTGAAGGATCTAAGCTTCCTTAAGAAGAACAGTCTGCTCTGTCCCTTCTTGTAGATGGTTTCACTGTTGGACCTCCAGTCCAGTCTGTTGTCCAGGTGAACACCAAGGTATTTATACTCCTCAACCACCTCCACTTCTTCACCCAAGATGGAAACTGTGTTTGACTTATCCCTGTTTCTTCTGAAATCTACAATCATCTCCTTTGTTTTGTTCACATTCAAGGTAAGACGATTGTTTCCACACCATGTCACAAAGCGGTCCACCAGCTCTCTGTATTCAGCTTCTTGTCCATTTCTGATACACCTGACAATTGCAGAGTTATCTGAGTATTTCTGCAGATGACAGGTCTCTGATTTGTACTGGAAGTCTGAGGTGTACAGAGTGAAAATAAATAGTTAGAGTACGGTCCCCTGTGGTGCTCCTGTACTGCTGACCTTCTGGTTTGAGACACAATCCTTCAGTCTCAAACTATGGTCTGTTTTTCAGGTAATTGTTAATCCAGGCGATTGTTGAGGGCTCCACCTGTGTCTTCAGGAGTTTCTGACGAAGCGAATCAGGCGGAATTGTGTTAAATGCACTGGAGAAATCAAAGAACATGATCCTCATAGTGCTGCCGGCTTTGTCCAGATGACAGTGGGTTGGTTGAAGCAGGTGGATGCATCTTAAACTCCACGGCGATAAGAAAACTGCAGCGGGTCCTGATATTTTCTTGTTTGCTTATTCAGTGGGGGCAACAGGAGTCTCTCCAGGACCTTCATGATGTGGGATGTCAGGGCAATAGGTGCTATAGTCATCAATGACTTGTTCCAGTACAGAATCTTTCTTCGGTACTGGAACAAGGCATGATGTCTTCTACAACACTGGGACCTTCTCCTGGCTCAGTCTAAGGTTGAAGAGGTGCTGCAAAATCCCACAGAGCTGCTCTACATAGGCCTTGAGGACTCTGGGGCTGACACCATCTGGACTTGCAGCTTTGTTACGGTTCGATTTCTCTAGCTTCCTCTTCTTCTTCTAGAGACAGACAAGTGGGAAGGGAGGCAAAGGGGGTAGCAACATCTCCTGACCTGGTTAAAGATAAGCTTGTTGCAACAGAAGAGTCCATGACTGAGGTGAAGGATAAAACATCTGAGGTTTGAGGGAAAGCTGTGGGTCAGAGAAGGGTGGGATGTCTGTTTGGCTGGGGACAGGATAGTACAATGCTGAGCATGTTCCTGAACTGAACCTTTTGAAGAACGTGTTCAGGTCATTGGCTCTGTCCAGATTTTCATCTATCTAATCCTTCCTGTGCTTAAAGCCTGTGATCTTCATCCCTGACCAGACATCTCTGATATTGTTTTTCTGTAGTTTGTTCTCCAGCTTCTTCCTGTATGCCTCCTTGGTGTCTCTGATCTTGACCTTAAGTTGATTCTGTATATTCTTCAATATTTCCCTGTCTCCCTCCCTGAAGGCACCTTTTTTGTTGTTTAGCCGTTCCTTCAGGTCACTGGTGATCCAGGATTTGTTATTAGGGAAACATCTCACTTTTCTGGTCGGGATGATTTTGTCCACACAGCAGTTTATATAGTGAGTCACACCCTCAGTCATGGCATTAATGTCCTATGTGCTTGGCAAATAGTCATCCAGTTTGTGGTCTCAAAACAACCCTGCAGGGCTTTTTCAGCTTCATGTGACCATTTTCTCAGAGTTCCCTTTGTCACAGGTTGCCTCTGAACAAGTGGTTTATATTCTGAGCAGGGAACAATTCTAACAAAACCAGAACAGACACAAGTCCATTATCTGAGGCCATGAGAATATCATTAGTAACCTTCACCACTGCTGTTTCAGTGCTATGATGAGCTCTAAAACCTGACTGAAACTCTTCAAACAGCTCGTTATTGTTTAGATGCTCACAGACTTGATTAGCAACAATTTTCTCAAGGACTTTGGATAAGAAAGGAAGGTTAGATATAGGTCTGTAATTCACTAAGTCATCTTGATCAAGGGAAGGTTTCTTGAGTAAAGGTTTAATTACAGCTATTTTAAATTCCTGTGGTACGTATCCGTTTACTAAGGATAGATTCATCATATCCAAAATCGGGCCAGGAACCAAATGGAACACTTCTTTAAATAATTTGGTTGGAATTGGGTCCAACATACAAGTTGAAGGTTTAGATGAGGCTAATATTTTTGATAATTCAGAAAGCTCGACTGAATCAAAACAGCCTAAGCACAACTGAGGTTCTACAGTTCTTTCCGATACTGCCTCATTTACTGAGGAAGAAGTAATCATGTTTGGGAGGATGCCAATGATTTTATTTTTAATAGAATTAATTTTATTTATGAAGAATCCCATAAAATCATCACTGCTAAGAGCTGGGGGAATAGTTGGCTCAACAGAGCTATGACTCTGTGTAAGTTTGGCAACTATATTCAATTCAATTCAGTTTATTTATATAGCGCCAATTCACAACAGATGTCATCTCAAGGCACTTAACAAGAAGTCATTTCAATACATTTATACAAACATTCCAATCAGTTAAAAAGTTTCCTATTTAAGGAATCCCAGCAGATTGCGTCAGTCATTGGCGTGAGGTTGGGCCCCGTTGATGCAGACTTTCCAACCACAGCAATCCTTCAGCAATCCCTCATACTGAGCAAGCATGTAGCGACGGTGGAGAGGAAAAACTCCCCTTTAACAGGAAGAAACTTCCAACTATACTAAAAAGAAACCTAGGATTATTTTTATTCGTCTCTATTAATGATGAAAAATATGCTGTTCTAGCTTGTCGAAGGGTCTTTTTATACAGCAATAGACTGTTATTCCAGGTTAAATACCAAGGAGTCAGCCTCCTATGGCTAGCCACTTTCTTTTTTAAGGGGGCTACACTATCTAATGCCAAACGCAATTAGGACATAACGCTGTGAACCAGATCATCAATTTCTGAAGGGTTAGAGATAGAATTGCTGCCATCCACTGTGTTACCCTGGGACACTAAGGAAAGTAAGAATGGAACAGATTCTTTAAAAATTGTCACAGCATTGTCTGATAAAGCTCCACTATAATGAAATTTTCTTTCAGATTTAAGATGGTCAGTTAAAGTAAATTCAAAAATTATTAAGAAGTGGTCAGACAGGACCGGGTTATGTGGGTGGACTGTTATTTCCTCACACTCAATACCGTATGTCAGTAAAAGGTCCAAAGTGTGTTTGCCTGAGTGGGTCGATCCCTGTACTTTTTGAGTAAAGCCAATTGAGTCTAAAATAGCACTAAAGGCTGCATTTAGGCTATCACTTTCAGTATCCACATGAATATTAAAGTCCCCCACTATAATAACCCTATCAGTATTTAATACTAAATCAGATAAAAAATGTGAGATCTGATCCAAGAATTGAGAGTAAGGGCCTGGTGGACGATACAAAACCACAAACAAAAATGGTCTTAATGTTTTGCAATTTGGATGAGGAAAATTAAGGGTTAGATGTTCAAAAGAACTGTAGCCATCAATTTGTCTGGGACTAATTAGTAAATCAGAATGAAAAATGTTTGCAACTCCTCCTCCTCGCCCAGGATTTCTAGGAATGTGAAAATTTAAATGACTGGAAGGAGTTGACTCATTTATACTGACATAATACTCCTGTTGCAACCAGGTCTCTGTGAGACAAAGGAAATCAATGTGATTATCACAAATCAAGTCATTTACTAACAAAGTCTTTGAGGAGAGAGATCTTATGTTTAATAAACCACATTTAATAGATTCATTTTTCTGTTCAGTCAAAGTTGTATTTATTTTTATGAGATTTCCATAATTTGCTTTTGTTGGCTTAACTTTTAATCCATTTAATTTTGGTCGTGGGCAAGACACTGTTTCTATAGGGTAATGGGTGGGTAACAGTAGAGAAGCAGCAGAGAGGTGGGTTAAACTACGACTCTGCTTCCTGGTCTGGACCCTGGGTTGTCAGTGTTCTGGAGGACTAATAAATTTGGCCATATTCCTAGAAAGAAGAGCTGCTCCATCCAAAGTGGGATGGATGCCATCTCTCCGGATCAGACCAGGTTTTCCCTAAAAAGTTCTCCAGTTATCAATGTAGCCCACATCGTTTGCAGGACACCACCTAGACAACCATTGATGGAATGACAGCATGCGGCTAAACATGTCGTCACTGGTCCGATCAGGCAGGGGGCCAGAAAAGATTACAGAGTCTGACATTGTTTTGGCAAACTTACACACCGAAGCAACACTAAATTTAGTGACCTCCGATTGGCGTAACCGGGTGTCATTACCGCCAGCGTGAATAACAATCTTACTGTATTTACACTTATCTTTAGCCAGCAGTTTCAGGTAGGATTTGATGTCGCCCGTTCTGGCCCCTGGCAAACATTTGAATATGGTCAATGGTGTCTCTAATGCCACGTTTCTGACTATGGAGCTGCCAATTACCAGGGTCGGCTTCTCAGCTGGTGTGTCGCTGAGCGGGGAAAATCTGTTAGAAACGCGGACCGGTTGGTGGTGGCCCGTGGGCTGGGTCCTAGAACTATGCTTCTTACGTACAGTCACCCAACCAGCCTGAGGTCCCGGCTGCGCGGGCTCTACCGGAGGACAGCTAAGGGGTTCTATCCTTGTTTGCTCCGCACTGGCTAATGGGCTTCGGCTATCAGCTGGTTTTTCAACAGCGCGGAGCCGTGCTTCTAATTCTGATACCCTCGCCTCTAAAGCTACAGAAATATTAAATTTATTACAGTTACCATTATCACTAAAGGAGGCCGGGAAGTAACTAAACATCTGACAGAGAGAGCAAGAGAGAAGAGAAGAGTTAGAGACAGGAGAGAGAAGAGTAGCCATAGCCGGAATGAAGCTAAGCTAACTAAGCTAGCGAGACCTTACCACCCCAAGAAAAACTGTGTGAAACAAAAGGAGTTCCCAAAACGTAAAGTACACCACCACAAAATGTGTGTTTTAGTGTGCTTGTGTGTTAAAATAACTTAGAAAGGCCTCAGCACAGAGAAAATAAGATCAATTCAAGAGAGTCTGAACACCAAACAGTTTACAGGGAGTGCAACGGTGACAACAGGAAATGACGCAATACGGCTTACCCCCGTCGAATCAGCTGAATCAAAGCTCTCCAACAACAAGATTGCGATCTGATTATCCCTGAGGAGGGCTTAGTTTTGAAATGTATGCATCCTTTACATTTGCATACAACAAATCTAAGGTCCTGCAGCTGAAAAACTGTTGGAACTGTAGAGAGCGAGGCAGGATTAAAATCACTAGAATTTGCCACAAATGTATTGGGGTCCTGGGTCTGTAGCTTAGCGACAATGGAACTGATGAAATCACAAGCATTATCAGCAACAACTAAAGTTGGAATGTAAACAACTACCAAAATAACACTGGTGAACTTTCTTGCTAAATAATATGGACGAAAACTTTCAATTCAATTCAATTCAGTTTATTTATATAGCGCCAATTCACAACAGATGTCATCTCAAGGCACTAAACAAGAAGTCATTTCAATACATTTATACAAACATTCCAATCAGTTAAAAAGGTCCCTTTTTAAGTAATCCCAGCAGATTGTGTCAGTCCGAAAACTTACTGCCAACT
Organism: Valencia hispanica; assembly: GCA_963556495.2. Classification (NCBI taxonomy): domain Eukaryota; kingdom Metazoa; phylum Chordata; class Actinopteri; order Cyprinodontiformes; family Valenciidae; genus Valencia; species Valencia hispanica. Next base: position 365,708 of record OY747718.1, on the reverse strand, counting down.
TACTGCCAAGAGTTCAATATATGGGCTGCAGAGATGGCACTTCACAGTAACATGTCCTGGATGACACCACCTGTTGTTGACAAGCACTGCTACTCCACCTCCTTTTCTTTTCCTGTTCATCTTTAGATCTCTGTCTGCCCTATTTCCCCTTCGTCACTCCCTGCCGGTGACTGATGCCTCCGGTGCATTGGTGGCTCTCTGTGTCCAGGGCTTGGTGCTCGGGTGGAATGCCGGTTCATCCCTAGTGCCTGCCTGGCCAGGCCTGGGTGGACCAGGGTGTTGGTCAGCCGCCACGGGCATTTTTAGTGATAGCTGTCGGGTGGCATCCATCCCACTTTGGATGGAGCAGCTCTTCTTTCTAGGAAAATGGCCGAATTTATTAGTCCTCAAAAACACTGACAACCCAGGGTCCAGACCAGGAAGCAGAGTCGTAGTTTAACCCACCTCTCTGCTGCTTCTGTACTGTTACCCACCCATTACTCTATAGAAACAGTGTCTTGCCCACAGCCAAAATTAAATGGATTAAAAGTTAAGCCAACAAAAGCAAATCATAGAAATCTCGTAAAAATAAATACAACAAATAGGGTTATCATGGTGGGGGACTTCAATATTCATGTGGATACTGAAAGTGGAACCCTAAATGCAGCCTTTAGTGCTATTTTAGACTCAATTGGCTTTACTCAAAAAGTACAGGGATCGACCCACTCGGGTAAACACACTTTGGACCTTGTACTGACATACGGTATTGAGTGTGAGGAAATAACAGTCCACCCACATAACCCGGTCCTGTCTGACCACTTCTTAATAACTTTTGAATTTACTTTAACTGACCATCTTAAATCTGAAAGAAAATTTCATTATAGTAGAGCTTTATCAGACAATGCTGTAACAAATTTTAAACAATCTGTTCCATTCTTACTTTCCTTAGTGTCTCAGGGTAACACAGTGGATGGCAGCAATTCTATCTCTAACCCTTCAGAAATTGATGATCTGGTTCACAGCGTTATGTCCTCATTGCGTTTGGCATTAGATAGTGTAGCCCCCTTAAAAAAGAAACTGGCTAGCCATAGGAGGCTGACTCCTTGGTTCAACGCAGAGTTGCGTACTTTAAAGCAGAATACTAGGATGTTGGAGAGAAAATGGCGCTCTACACACCTAGAGGATTCCTATTTGACCTGGAATAACAGTCTACTGCTGTATAAAAAGACCCTTCGACAAGCTAGAACAGCATATTTTTCATCATTAATAGAGGCGAATAAAAACAATCCTAGGTTTCTTTTCAGTACAGTTGCCAAACTTACACAGAGTCATAGCTCTGTTGAGCCAACTATTCCCCCAGCTCTTAGCAGTGATGATTTTATGGGATTCTTCATAAATAAAATTAATTCTATTAAAAATAAAATCATTGGCATCCTCCCAAACATGATTACTTCTTCCTCAGTAATTGAAGTAATTAACTGTAGAACCTCAGTTGTGCTTAGGCTGTTTTGATTCAGTCGAGCTTTCGGAATTATCAAAAATTTTAGCCTCAACTAAACCTTCAACTGGTATGTTGGACCCAATTCCAACCAAATTATTTAAAGAAGTGTTCCATTTGGTTCCTGGCCCCATTTTGGATATGATGAATCTATCCTTAGTAAACGGATACGTACCACAGGAATTTAAAATAGCTGTAATTAAACCTTTACTCAAGAAACCTTCCCTTGATCAAGATGACTTAGTGAATTACAGACCTATATCTAACCTTCATTTCTTATCCAAAGTCCTTGAGAAAATTGTTGCTAATCAAGTCTGTGAGCATCTAAACAGTAACGAGCTGTTTGAAGAGTTTCAGTCAGGTTTTAGAGCTCATCATAGCACTGAAACAGCACTGGTGAAGGTTACTAATGATATTCTCATGGCCTCAGATAATGGACTTGTGTCTGTTCTGGTCCTGTTAGATCTCAGTGCTGCTTTTGACACAGTCAATAATAATATTCTCTTAGAAAGGCTTGAACATGTTGCAGGGATCAAAGGAACAGCACTAGGCTGGTTTAAATCATATTTGTCTGATAGATTCCAGTTTTTTCATGTAAATGATAAATCTTCTTCACTCTTAAGGGTTACTTGTGGAGTTCCACAGGGTTCTGTGCTTGGACCAATTCTGTTCACCATATATATGCTCCCAATTGGTAGAATCATTAGGCACCATGGGATAAATTTACACAGCTATGCAGATGATACACAACTATATTTATCCATAAACCCTGATGAACCCAGTCAGTTAGGTAGATAGGCTTAGACTGCTGGAGGACAGACTTACCAATTTTCTTCACTCTGCTACTTCCTTTTCTCCTACGACTCTCCAGTTGTATACATTCTGTTATTTCGACTGTTAACTTTGTTTTCTCTCAGTGTTTTTCTCTCCATAGAAGATATACCTGGTCTGGTATCCTGCTTGGCTGCAATGCCCTGTTGGACGGGGGGCATCGACTGGGATGATGCTCCCAGTAACTGAACATCCACTGTGTCCTGTTATCAACTTTTTACTTTCTGTAACATAGAAAGTTCTCTTATATCAGATCTTCTGTTCCTTCTGTGTTTCTGCTCTGTCTTCTCAAACCCCCAGAGGGTCGTGGCAGATGGCCGCTCCTACTGAGCCTGGTTCTGTTGGAGGTTTCTTCCTGTTAAAGGGGAGTTTTTCCTCTCCACCGTCGCTACATGCTTGCTCAGTATGAGGGATTGCTGAAGGATTGCTGTGGTTGGAAAGTCTGCATCAACGGGGCCCAACCTCACGCCAATGACTGAGGCAATCTGCTGGGATTCCTTAAATAGGAAACTTTTTAACTGATTGGAATGTTTGTATAAATGTATTGAAATGACTTCTTGTTAAGTGCCTTGAGATAACATCTGTTGTGAATTGGCGCTATATAAATAAACTGAATTGAATTGAATTGAATTGATAAAGTGTTTGCCCCCTCAAACATTTATTTTATTTTCACTTGTTTCTCACACTTAAATGTTTCAGACCATCAAATACATTTTAACATTGGATAAAGATAACCTGAGTAAATACAAAAAGCAATTTCTAAACAATGATTTCCTTCATTAGGGGAAAAAGTTAAACTAACCTGGACCTGTAAAGAAGTGATCACCCCCTTGTTTAATTTTAAAAACAGATCAGTTTCCCTCCAGAATGGCAGGATCAGTCAGAGGTCAAGAATCAAAATTAAGAAAGACAGACTGGGCAAAAATTATCTTCATGGTAGAGCTGCAAGACTAGAACTGCTGACCCAAAAGAACAGAAAGGCCTGTCTCACATTTACCCAAAAAATTCTTGATTATCCTTAAGACTTTTGCCAAATAATTCTGTGGACTGAAACGACAAAAGTTGAACTTTTTGGAAGGTGTGGGTCATGTTACTGCCATATTTTGCTGTGGTGATGGACCCAAGAGCAGACATCAACACGGCAAACCGTCAATAGTGATAGAATATTTATTAAAGAACAGATTTAACAAAACTGAAGACCTGCCGGAGAACAACCAAGGAAATAACTGGTTCGAAAACAGAAAGCTACAGAAGCACAGGGAAACAGGTGTGGAGGATACTGACTCTAGAAAACAGAAGAATCTAGCAAAAAGAAGTAAGGAAACGGACTGGTTTTAATCACTAGGAAGGTTGATGAGTGACATGAGAACCACGTATAACTAACCAGGAGAATGTCAAGCTGCTGGGGAAGAGCGTGAATAGGGAACTGTTGGAAACTGACTAATAAACACAAACATAGAGGGAACTAAACAGGGCAAAAAATGATCTTTCAAATCCAAATACACAAATAGAAGAACACAAAGATACACAACCAAATGAGCCACAGATATAAAAAACTTTTGTCTGGGGACACACTAAGCAACCTTTATAGTCGTCCCAGATGTTGAAAAGATTTAGAGTTCACACCAAAAGACCAGGAATCACTTAAAAATCTCATTCACTCATTTTTTTCAATATAGCTGCTGTGGTGTCTAGCTTAAATGAATGCCTTGTGAGTCGTTTTCAGGAGGTTGCAGTTTGTCAGAGGAGTGAGTGGGGGGAAACATCAGGATCATGAGACTACCTCATTATTATCCCTGATATGCAAACGTCTTGACCCTGATAGGCTAACACCAAAGCTTATGCTGCCTTTGAATGAATAACTAACTTAATTTACTTTACTGGTGGGGTTCCAAAGACAAATTCCAACCGTTTCTTCCTCAGCTTCTCTTTCTTGTGTAAAAAATGCAATGCTGATGTGTTATGTCCACAAATAACACAAGCCTGAATGTGTTCCGCCATGTTGTGGAGTTGCTAATGGTTAGCTTTTACTAGCAGAGAGGTGCTCTGCTCTCTCCAAGCCGGAAAATCAAACCAGTCTTCTAGTGGGCGCTCGCAAGCCAAGGTAGGCAATTCAATTCAATTCAATTCAGTTTATTTATATAGCGCCAATTCACAACAGATGTCATCTCAAGGCACTTAACAAGAAGTCATTTCAATACAATTATACAAACATTCCAATCAGTTAAAAAGTTTCCTATTTAAGGAATCCCAGCAGATTGCGTCAGTCATTGGCGTGAGGTTGGGCAGATTTCCAACCACAGCAATCCTTCAGCAATCCCTCATACTGAGCAAGCATGTAGCGACAGTGGAGAGGAAAAACTCCCCTTTAACAGGAAGAAACCTCCAACAGAACCAGGCTCAGTAGGAGCGGCCATCTGCCACGACCGTCTGGGGGTTTGAGAAGACAGAGCAGAACACAGAAGGAACAGAAGATCCGATATAAGAGAACTTTCTATGTTACAGAAAGTAAAAAGTTGATAACAGGACACAGTGGATGTTCAGTTACTGGGAGGATCATCCCAGTCGATGACCCCCGTCCAACAAGGGATTGCAGCCAAGCAGGATACCAGACCAGGTGTATCTTCGATGGGGAGAAAAACACTGAGAGAAAACAAAGTTAACAGTCGAAATAACAGAATGTACTGTAATACAACTGGAGAGTCGTAGGAGAAAAGGAAGTAGCAGAGTGAAGAAAATTGGTAAGTCTGTCCTCCAGCAGTCTAAGCCTATAGCAGCATAACTACAGAGATAGCTCAGGATGACCTTAGCCACTCTAACTATAAGCTTTATCAAAAAGGAAAGTTTTAAGCCTGGCCTTAAAAGTAAACAGAGTGTCTGCCTCACGGACTAAAGCTGGGAGCTGGTTCCACAGGAGAGGAGCCTGATAACTAAAAGATCTGCCTCCCATTCTACTTTTAGAGATCCTAGGAACTACAAGTAAACCTGCAGTCAAGACCATGGATACTAATTTTCCCTGTTATGTAGAAGGGACTGGCTTTTTCTGACTCACTCTTTTTGCCGCCTATTTACTTTCTGTGACTTAATGCAGGCAATAGGGGTTGAAGAAATATTTCATGTGCAGCATGCATATGCAGCTCAGAGTGACCCATCACATTTCAAAAAGAACAAGTATTACACAGTTTCACAGTGAATGAGACCTTTAACAACTGGACCTGCTGAGGGATCACAGACTACAGGACTTATCAAACTAACTAAACACAAACGTTCTTACAACCTTGGCTTATTTTCCAACCAGCTGTGTGCTAGTTTAGGACGACACTCGCTCAGGAGGTAGGGGTTCATTCTGTAACCAGTGGGTTGCCGGTTAAATCCCCCTCTCTGTCCGTCCCAGTCAGTGTCCTTGAGTAAGACACTTCACCACCGACTGAATGTTACCCTCTGCCCCTGTCAGGGCACTGCCATCAGTGTATGAATGGGTCAATGATTGTGGTGTACTATATAACTACAGGCCATTGACCGTTTGTAATGGCCTGCGACAAATAGGATAAAATGGAAAAAGGCGGAGTTAATATTTCATGCTATATACAACAAACTGATCCAAAGTAAGAAGCTAAGTAAATGTTTGAATCAATCAGTACTTCTGCAAAGCATTAAATGGTTGATAATATGAATCAGTGAATAGATTTTCCAGTTTAACTGATCATTCATTTGAATCTGAATTGTCAAAAATGCTTAATGAATTACTAAAGAAATTACTGAGAAATATGTGTTGGTATTTCTATCGACATTGATAGAACTCAGCAGTTTTCACAGTCACCCCACTTTGCATAGCAAGATCAGGATCTCATACAGTAATATGTTGAGTATTACATTTTCAGCTAGAGGTGTTTGTGTTAGTTTGGTGTGAGATAAAGAGTGCTTTACCTAGTGCTTGTTGGTAATGGACATAACAATGGCCTGTCTGCAGTAGGGACAGCAGGGTAATCCATGGCAAGGCTGCCATCAAAGAAAACAGCTAGAAGAAAAACAGGAAAACACGAGAGAGCCTTTAGGGTAAATTCCCAAGATCTCTGATCAGCAGAGTATGGCAAAAATTAAACTGGAGAACTCACCTGGCCAACATGACTGCACCCCCAGGCTTCGAATTGATCCATCCGTCAAAGCCTTATATTAATAAGCCTCGCTCAGTGTTCCAGACTTTCAGGAAAATGGGAGCAGCAGTGAAAGCCTGACTGGAGCTTGCTCGATACTGCTGGTTAGGATGAGCACAAACCGGTTCTGCAACATGCCAACTGTAGGGAAGAAGCTCTTAAAACCGGTCTGAGCGTGAGCCTGTTTCTCTGTTTACTCACTGGCTGTAGTAAAAGACTGGGCTTAAAGCCACCAACAGTAGTCGGTGGCTGTAGTGTGGTACAATAAACATATTAGGTTCTGCTGACAGTGTAGAGAAGTCTCTTCAGTTTCAGCGTAGAAGGGTTGGAAGATCAGTGACTACAGTGGGGCAAAAGAGTATTTGGCAGCCACCCATTGTGCAAGTTGTCCCACTTACAAAGACAACAGAGGGGGCGTCACGTAGCGTAGTGGTTAGTGCGGGCGCCCCAAGTACGGAGGTCTCAGTCCTCGACGCAGTCTTCCCTGGTTTGAGTCCAGTCCTTTGCTGCATGTCTTCCCCCACTTCTCTCCCCTTTCTATGTACCTACCCACTGTCAAATAAAGGCCACTGTGGCCACAAAAACCTTCTTTTTTTTACAGACGAGAGGTCTGTAATTTTCATCACAGGTACACTTCAACTGTAAGAGACAGAATCCAAAAAAACTGGAGATCACATCGTATGATTTTTTAAAGAATTTATTGTATAATGGTGCAGAAAATAACTAGCATCTACAAACAAGCAAGAATTCTGGCCCTATCAGACCTGTTACAGCTTCTTTAATAAGCTCTTCTATCTTCCACTTGTTACCTGTATTAATGGCACCTGTTTGAACTCATTATCTGTATAAAAGACACCTGTCCACACCTTCAAACAGTTAGACTCCAACCTCCACCATGGCCAAGACCAGAGAGCTGTCTAAGGACACCAGGGACAACATTGTACACCTGCACAAGACTGGGATGAGGCAATCTACAATAGGCAAACAGCTTGGTGAGAAGAGATCAACTGCTGGAGCAATTATTGCAAAATGGATCACAGACAATCTCCTTCGACCTGGAGCTCCATTCGAGATCTGTCTTTGGTGGGGTACACATGATCTTTAGAATGGTGAGGAAGCAGCCCAGAACTACATGGGAGAACTGGTCAATGGCCTGAAGAAAGCTTCGACCAAATTAACAAAGGTTACTGTTAGTAACACTCTATGTTGTCATGAATTAAAAACTTGCAGTCTCCCTACTTGGGCCAGCACATGTCCAGGCCTGTCTAAAGTTTGCCAGAGACCATCTGGATGATTCAGAGGAGGACTGGGAGAATTTCATGTGGACAGATGAGACCAAACTAGAAGTCTTTGGTATAAACGCGACTCACTGTGTTTGGAGGGGGAAGAATGCTGAGTTGCGTCCCAAGAACACCATACCCACTGGGAAGCATGGGGGTGGTAACATTATGCTTTGGGGCTGCAATTCTGCAAAGGGGACAGGACAACTTATCCGTATTAAGGAAAGTATGAATGGGGCCATGTATTGGAAGATTTTGGACAAAAACCTCCTTCCATCAGTGAGAGTATTGAAGATGAATTGTGGCTAGATCTTCCAGCATGACAGTGATCCCAAACCCATCGCCCAGGGCAACGAAGGAATGGCTACATAAAAACCATTTCAAGGTTCTGGAGTGGCCTAGCTAGTCTCCAGACATTAATCCAATAGAGAATCCCTGGAGGGAGTTGAAATTCTTTGTTGCCCCAAAACATCACAACTCTAGAGAAGATCTGCGTGGAAGAATGGGCCAAAATACTGGGAATATGGCATGTACCCACACATTATTCTTTCATGAGAGTACATGAGGTAATGTGTAATATGATGGAATGTTGAAGGTGATGTGCATGTGGTGATGCTATGAGGTAATGAACAATGATGGAATATAAAATGTGATGTTTTATATACAGGGTCTGAAGTCAGAAAGGCTGGTTGAAGCTTAATAATATCTAGCTGATAAAGTGAATTCTTGAAGTTGTTAGGAGACAGTGCTAGGAGAACTTCTGTCTGATTTCTCTGCAGGACTGTTCATGACATAAACAAACACATCCCACCAAATGGAAAATACACCACTCACAACATACAAAACGAAATTATTGAAACATTGGTCAAAATGGTATTGAATAAGATCAAAGATAATTATGACAAAGCAGATTATGCTGGGTTTTGCATTAAAAGTGATGGAACTAGGGACAGGTGCAATGTGGAGAATCTGTCAGTCATGATTAGATTTGTCTGTAAAGGCATTTCAGAGGAACACCTGATTGGTCTGCTTGACCTCAGTCAGTTAAATGTTGAATTTATTACCACCCAAATTCTTGAGCATCTTTCTGACTCAGGCTATAGTGCAGCTGAAATTATCAGTCAGTGCTATGATGGAGCTTCTGTCATGAGTGGAGTCAGGGGTGGGGTTCAGGCCTTATTGCAAAAGAAAGTAGGGAAGGATATTCCTTATATCCACTGCTATAACCACCAGTTCCCCTTGGTAGTGGTCCATGCAATGCAAGCAGAGCCATGTACAAAAACCGTTTTTGATCTCTCAGGATCACTGCACTTATTTTTTCATCGTCATTATGTGTCACAGCACTATGATGTTCCCTCCCTTAAACGACTGTTGGAGATCAGGTGGAAAAGCAACCATGATGTGACCAAGTGCCTTGTAGAGAATCAGGATGCTATTATGAGTATCCTGTCAGAGGTTACAGAGGACAGAGCCGCTGCTGTTGATATCTGTAAAGAGGCATCAGGGCTTTTGATAATGTTGATAAAGGAGGCACAATTTCTTTGAAATAGGAGAATTCCTCCTAAAAGTTCTGGGTTCCTTGAAGTCTGCAAATGCTATGCTGCAGGCTCATTCTGTTGAACTGTGATGTGCTTCAGAAGTAGTCAGTGCATCTCTGCAGGCTTTGAAGCAGATGAGAGATGAAGAAAGTGAGACATTAACTCGCATGCCTGCACCAGCTGCTAAAAGAAAGAGAAAAATGAGCTCACTGTTCGCAGGTAGTGTTGTTATGTCCACTGTAGGCCATGCAGAAGACTCCATGACTCCTAGCCAGGCTCTGAAGAGAGCTCTTCTCAACATTTTGGACATAGCCATTGTAGAGATGGAGACACGATTCTCCAAAAGCAATCTCGATCTCATGAAAGCCATTAATTGCCTTCATCCTCAATCTCCTAATTTTCTGGATGTTGCCATGTTAAGTCCTCTGCAGAAAATGGCAGGAAGTGACAAACTTTCCAATGGGATTCTTGTCGCAAAAATAATGTTGGAAAAAGAATTCAAAAAGACTGATGATGATGGCAGTGTAGAGTTTATAGACCTCTCCACCATTTGCAAATATCTACACGGGTATAAGAATGCCTTTCCTCAGCTCCATCGCATGTATGGGACCTCCCTTGTGATTGGAATATCATCTGCATCATGCGAGAGCTCTTTCTCCACTTTGTCTCGTGTTCTTACCCCCTTCCGCCACACTATGCTACATGAGAGAAAAAGACATTTAGTTATTCTGGCTCATGAGAAGGCCATAGCAACAGGCCTATATATGGATGCATTTGTTAGGACTTTTGCACAGAAAAGCAGACGACTGATGCTATAATGACTGATATAAGCCATGCTGTGTACAGAACTAAAGAAAAAAAAAGAAATAAAATAGATGTAAAGAAAAGAAAAAAAACGAAAAAAAACTATAAAGACAGACAGACAGACAGACAGACAGACAGACAGACAGACAGACAGACAGACAGACAGACAGACAGACAGACAGACAGATTTAAAAAGTAAAAAAAAGTCATTTAAAAAATAAGACAAAAAAATAAAAATAAAAGACAAAAAACTATAAAGACAGACAGACAGACAGATTTAAAAAGTAAAAAAAATTAATTTAAAAAGCAAAAGACAAAAAATAAATAAATAACAAAAAAATAAAAGACAAATAAACTATAAAGACAGACAGACAGACAGACAGACAGACAGACAGACAGACAGACAGACAGACAGACAGACAGACAGACAGACAGACAGACAGACAGACAGACAGATTTAAGAAGTAAAACAAAAATTAAAAAAACATAAATGCAGCCTCAACAGGACACAAGCCAGTGTCCTATTTGTGCCTGTCCCAAGCCTGGGTAAATGCAGAGGGTAGTGTCAGGAATGGATCAAAGCAGAAGATAGATATATGGAAAGATGAATTGATATGATGATAGCATAGTTTCTTATGCATTTTAGGGGTTTGTAGGGATGTGACACGCCAAACATTTTCAGGACATCCAGACTCCCCCCCCCTTATATTTTACCTTCACCCCTTAGTGGGGCTGGCTGGTTTTGACAACCATCTTAGATTTAGTCTTAGTCTTAGTCTTTTGGACTAAAATGCTTATTAGTTTTACTCAAATTTTAGTCACTTCTATATGTGATAGTTTTAGTCCAATTCTAGTCGACGAAAAGTCAAAAAGGTTTTAGTCTAGTTTTAGTCGACAAAAGTCAAGAAGGTTTTAGTCTAGTTTTAGTCAAAAAATGGGGAAAAAGTAGTTTTAACAAATTAGTGTCACTCATAAGTTGTGAAAATAGCAGCAGATCTATAGTTCAACACATTGTGAGCTTGCAGATCGACTATTTTCACCAATAATTACAATAATGAAGGAATGGTTTTAGACATAAAAGGTTTCTGCAACTGCAAATACTTTCTGATCTAAGGATTGTGCATTACACAGAGATAAATTGGTAACAGTGGAATCAATGTATAACAATAATTCCACCTGTTTAACATAGCAAGTTACGTGCTGACAGAACATAAACACACAAAGAGATGACCATAACGTCACCGAATGTAAACATGGCTAAACATGCTGCTAAAGTAACACACATAATGAATTGACGTTAGCGTAACAAAAGCTAACTTTAGCCCGAAGTTAGTAGCCCATTTGTGCCAGGAGTATGTGGAAAACTTAATATTTTTAAAGCTTACTATGAAATTACTCACGAGCCGATTGTCGAATAACATTGTAATGTTATGTGTAGGCTTTATGTAACTTACCTCCGAAAAAATATCCATGTGGCGAGCCTTCAGGTGCCACTTAAGGTTGGTCGTAGTGACAACAATGTGACGTGTTGAGCACGTTGTGCGCTGCACGCCAGGTGGTGGGCGTAACCAAACAAGGATAGAATGCAGCGGCAGATACTTTTTAGGTTTTAATTGGCACGCACAATAAGCAGAAATGTCATGCATTTTAAACATCTGACAGCCCACCCACTAACATTTTCGTCCACTCTCGTCTCGTCAATGAAAACTCACACAAGTCTCATCATGTTTTAGTCATCAAAGAGCCATGTTCATCTCGTCACTGTCTCGTTATCATCATGAAAAAAAGTGGCGTCAACGAAATGATTTCGTCATCGTTGACGAAAACAACACTGCTGGGGAGAAGGCTAAAAGATGCAATAATCTGTCTGTAAAATTGTCCAGAGTTATGTATGAATGATAAACTGACGGCTAAGGCTGCATATTTTAGATTGACGTGTTGTGACTGTTTTATTTAACACCTAACCTCTTTTGCATGGTGAAAACAACCAACATTTTTGGTGGAGGGTGCTCGGCTGACGGGAAAAGAGAGTCGGAGACTGATAGTCCACGATCTCACCTGGACAGGAAAAAGTGGGCCCACAGATTAAAAGGTAAAGAAAATTTTGTTTAAATACCTCTCAAGGTGTGGCTTGAGTCTCATTTGTCAAGAAAGGTCCTGTTAATTTTTCTGATCACGTCTGCTTCACGTCTGAAATACAGCATGCAAGGTCTTGTGATTTGCATGCATGCAAAGGAACTGTTTAAATTAGGATTTGGAATTTAGGGGTTAAGCTTAAAGAGCCCTGGACAGTGATTTGGCTTTTAATTGAGCATTACAGTTGTGAAGTTGTGAAGTTGAGAGTAAAAGAAGTTGAGAGTAAAAGATTCCAGGCTCAAGCCCTGATGACGAAAAGTTAGAGAAAACTTTCCAAAAAAGGAGTTTAAAGCTAAAAGCTAAAAAAATAGAGGTTTGTGAATTCCACACATCAGCAGAGGTTTCCTGGCAAGAGTAAGCCAGAAGGCGATGCATTTCAAGGAGGTCATTGGTCATATGTGTCTTGAAACGTCCTGAAAGAGATAAAATTGGGGAGCTTATAGTCCTTTAAATCTGTCCCTGGGCATTGACAGTGGGCAAAGCAGGACAGGGTTTTCTCTTTGGAAGCTTTAAAGAAGTGCATTCAGTAATTTGTTAAGATTTCAATCCTAGTAAAAAGTGGCCACAAATAAAGTATAATCAAAATTAAATGTGTAATGTATGAATATAGAAAACAATTGGCAATATTACCGTATATCGATGAAGTGAAAAATCTTTTTGTGAGACTGACGAAAAGACATGACTTTGACTATTGACTTTTGTGTGTGTGTGTGTGTGTGTGTGTCTGGGTGTGTGTGTGTGTGGGCGTGCGTGCATGCGTGTGTGTGATGCATGAAAAGTGTTTATGTGATTAATATCTGCCCTGTGAATTGTTAATATAATTATGTTTAAATGTAATCATGTTGGCTGAATGTTGTTTCATGTGAATCCTGAACTCTGAGGGTTTTGTTCTCTTAACTATGCTGCGCTGTAATTTAATTTGTAAAAAGCTTAATTAGTTTTAACGTTTTTGTGGAACTACAATACGTTTTAAGGATGTCAACAACTCCAGTAGCCATTTTAAGCATTAAAAACCCAGAATTTGCAAAAGATATTTAAAAACTTTCCCAGAAATGGTTCAAACGGAAAAAAAACTCAGAAACCCTTGGCCTGTAAAGGACACATTTGATATATTTGTTAATGAATTAATGGAAACCTGGATTTTTGATTACAAACCAAATCAGAATTCTAAGAAATGTTTTGCAAAGTGGGAAAAAGAACTTTAGATCTTAAAATTATTTAAAGAGGAGGAAACTCAATTTCAGCAGAACTTCAAAGCCATTGTTTTCAAGCATAGCAGAAAAGCAGGGTGGGATTCATTTTCCTCAAAAACAGATCCAAGTTGGCCTTTACCCCATGCTAGGTAAAGTTAATATAACTGGAGACTTTGAAGTTAATGAAGGTCATAACCTTGATGAGCTAGTGCCCCTTTTAAAACTAAGCATGAGTCATAATTTAGAAGAGGCAAGTGAGAGAGGAAGTGATGTCACTTCCCCAAAACATATACGACCCCCAGAATTCTGTAGTACAGGCTCAACCAAAAATCTTAGACTGCTATCCTGGGCTAAAAGAACAGTTAACTAGACCAGTGTCTTTCCGGAAAACAGTGGAATAAAAGCACCCCAATCTAAACAAAGAGTGAAAAATTATTGCAGAGCTGGAAGCTGAAATTAATGATCAATTCAGAACCTTTTGTTGTGGTAGAATGATGAATGTCCAAAATGTTCTTATCGAAAATGCTACGTGAAGGAATTTGTGTGTTTATTCACAGAAGGTCACTCTGACACAATAAATTCTAAACTTGGCTGGCAGAACATGTTCTCTCAGAGAGCGTGTTATCGAAAGATGCAGCTGGATTACAGACAGCACTGGCGCCAATATGACGCATGAACTAGGTATAAAATCTGGGTGTTAATAATAGATGGGGAGTCTAGTCTGGGGCTTGCCGGAGAGTCTTGCTGGGGTATTTGAAGACGACAGAACTGTATGTCCTGCAGTGCTTTGTCCTGCTCAGAGAAGGTATGTAATCTAATAAACCGGCAGAGGCTGTATTCCAGCACTGAAGTTGTGTTGGCTTTGTTTGTTTGTTTAACTGGACTCAATATCTTTCCATGTTAATCTGGTCCAACATTCAAAATAACCAACAATTTTATAGAAAACCCACAAACAAAGGAAAGATTTCATGAAAAAGAAAATAATTTTAACCTGAATTATAAACCAAATATTCATTCACCAGACAGAGTTAGACCAAGCACAACAGCAGGGCGGAATGAGGACGGCAATGCAGCACAGGTTGCATTCAATACTGAGGTCAGCACACAACCCCTATTTGCGCAATAGAGATCAAATTAACAAAACCTGGCCGATACCCAGATGAGGGAATGTACCCAATCCTGGTAAAAGGAACTACAGTTCAGTACATACCATGGCAAGCCCTAGAACTAACTGGGCTCATCTCACGGCTTCCAGAAATTCATGATGGTGCATCTAGATGGATCAGAGCTTTTGAAGACCAAAAAACGGGACTGCTCCTTGCCCTGGGTGACATGAAATCAGTTTGGGCTTGAAGAGATAGAAATTCTCTTAATGTTGTATGAGGGTTTAATTCTGTAGTGCATGTGGAAACATTTAGAAACAGTGAACAATCAAGAAGAATGTGGTACATCATATGTGCCTTGGGTGAAGAAGCTGTGACCATTCTGTGAACGAAGATCTATGTGGGAGGAGTTTCCTGCTAACTCTTGTTTCAATAAAAACCTTATGCTGAGATAAAGCTGTGCTCAGTTACTAGAACTGAGTCCAGCGAACGACGTCTCGCTGTTAAAATATATAATTGTTGTTTGTTGTTCTTATTGCTCCTTTTTACAGAAATGAACGAGCACGCGGGAAGGTGAAATGAGAGCTCAGAGAGAGCCCAGGGGTCATAAATTAAATGTGTGTCTGTTCCTTTAAGATAGGCTTTAAATTAGAGTGAAAACACCTTTCCAACAAAATGGTGAACCCGACGTGATTTCTGGAGGAGCAAAGGAAAACGTGAGTTTGGATTAATAGGATTTTGTTTCAATTGTTGTGATCAACAGATACTGGAGATCGGAGGACGGAAGTGACCCAGGTCTGAAGTTATTTGGTAAGCGCTGCCACACGAGGCGCAAAATTGACTAATCTAAAATTATGTTCTGTCTGTAGTTCTTCAGTAAATGTTGGTTTCCGGTTCTGCTGAGTTAAATAGATGCTGACCGGGTCGGTAAACTCAGGGTGTGGCCGGCCCTAAGGTAAGCTAGGACGCTTCTTACTGAAAGCTTGCGTGTTGGACACCAAGAAGGCTGAGTGTGAATCAGCTCGTGGATTGAGAAACCATGGAATGTCTAAAAAAAGAAAACTCAGAGATCAGAGAGCGATTTCAACCCTGGCATTTCTCGTTCCTGTGAGGATCCCAAATCTGACTGGATCTCCGGGAGGAGCCACAGGCTCCTGAGCCCGTGCGTGGCCTGGTCCAGGACCAGCTGGATCCTGGAGACCTCCAGCTCAACGTGGAGGCCGGAAGATCGCGGAGTTCCTCCCGGAGCAACAGTTGATGACGGGGTCTTCCTTTACAGGGACAACAGCCAGTGAGTAAACATTTGATGCGTGAAGGAATAAAAAATAAGAGAGAAAAAATAACTAGGTCCGGGACCTCTTTAATACGAGTTTGTGTTTTGCAAATAAAGATCGGGGATCTTTGCGTGATGATCCGGGATCTCACAATGAATATCCATGTTAAAGGAGTTGGACTCCAAAGCGCGCAGAGGTCTGGGATCTCAATTAGAAATAGGCCTAATGATAAATAATATCTAAATAATAATACTAGTACTGAAAAAGCATGATAATAAATACATAATGATATTAATGTGTGATAAACCAGTTGTGTGACTGTGTGTGTGAATGAATGGAGATTTCTATGGTGAAACAGCTGTAGGCCGAGAGGAGTCTCATGGTTAGAAGATTGAGTAAATAACACTGCGATAAGATAAATAGATCAGATAAAAGAGAAATAAAAGCTGAATTTACTTCATTAACATGAGAATTATAAATATTTAAAAATGAAAAATAAAAACAGTAAAATGTAACTTATCAAAATGTGGGGGAAAAATAGCAAAGAAGATTTAAAGGAGATGCAAAATTTATGTAAGAGAAAAGACAATACATTTCTTTCAAAATAAATAAAGATTATGAATTTGAAGGACTGTTGACTGAGTAATTTCGCGCACTTCTTGGTAGTTGCAATATAAAATAAAATTAAAAAGATCAAAATTGAAGAATGGACATTTGGCGTCTCAAACAAAAGAATTCCTCTTTTGCGAAGAAGAGAAAAAGGAGGGGTTCATGGGTGAAGCTGATGTGTTTCTTAGCACTCAGGTGGATAAAAAATGTTTTAAACTTTGTTTCTCCTAAAGTTCCGCCGAAGAAAAATAAAAGAGAAAACTCACTTCCATATTTTAAAAAATCTTATGAAGAGTAAGGTAAACTTTACTTTGATCTAAATGAATTATATCAAACAAGCGACCCCCTTCCCCTCAAGGAAGGGCCGTTCTGATAATAAACAAGACCTCCTCCCTCTGTCCCTCAACAATGGGTCGTTAGTTGTTCTGTTAATAAACAAACCAACTGTGATGGGTTGACTTCCTGAGAAAGACTTGTTTGAAACCAGATTCATCATGCGTTTCAAAATTGTTAAAGGTTATCCAACTGCCGGAAGGCAGAAGGGAAGTAACACACCTCCCCCCGCTAGCTGATAAGGAGGAGGATGTTTTATGAGCAGCATGCATCGCTGTATACAAAAGGTTGGGATTTCTTAAGTGCAGCGGCAACTTTTATTTTATAATAATAATTTTAAAAACTTAACTTAAAGATATTCATGGGATGTCTGTGAGATCTCTCATATAGTAGAAAAGAAATGGTTTAAAATGACGGATTATAAGAAGAGTGATTTTATTTTGAAATTCAGACTGATGTCTACAGGACCTGTGGGGTAGCAGCTGGGTGGCTACATGAATTTATTCTTTGTAACAAGTGGCAGCTTCAGATGTTTGCTTCTATCATTTTAATGACAGATAAAATACCTGTTGAAAGTAAACAATCTTGTAATGCGCTGGGTTAGAGACTGAAAAAAAGAGAAGAAATGGTAATTACGGGATTACCGTAGTAAAGAATGTAGTAACGCACTCCAAAATTCAACTTAAATTACCGTAGCACACTGAGTATAAGCGCACTTCAATATTTACACTCAATGGAGTTGTTGCTAATGGGACAACATTAAGGGTCTGATTAAGCAAGAAAGATGTCTGGACCTACACCTGAGATTGGGAGAGGTGGCCGGCCCTCGCCCCAATCTGAGTTGAGAATGGTACCACGTTTTATACCAAGTGTGATGCCAGACTCTTCCACATATAATCATAATAATAAGCTAATTTGTAGAATCTTTATGAAGGAGCAGATAAGCAGAGAGCAAGGAATAGAGATGTGATGTTTTGTTATGGAAATATCAGTTGCTGATTATCTCATTGACAAAATGGTAGGAAGTTAGTGAAGCCAGATGGAGAGAAAAAAAAATTAGGAATTTTGTTTTCCACTAAAAAAAAATTTGATTGGGTAGTTAGAAAAATTAAATAAAAATAATAGATTTTGCTACAGGAAAAATCTGTTGTGTTAATCTCGATTATCTCGATTATTTTCTAATTTGTTAGGAAAAGATTTCCTGTTTGACTTGAAGTTGGGCATGTTCTCTGTAGGGGATAAATTAATAATCCAAATTGTAGATTTTCATAAAATTCTTGAAACGGGACAGCTACCAAAGAATTGTTTTACTTGGAAAAAGAAAAATTTAAGTTTTAACTGAAGTTTGTAATCAGATGAAGATAAAATAATCATATTATTGCTAACAGAAGATTCAAATTGAACTTCGCATGTTTTTGGCATTTGGCCAACAATGAAGAACAGGGGTATGGCGACCTCTAGTGGCGAACTAATTAAAAGCATTTCTTACGGACAATTCAATTCTCAAACTGATTAGTTCATGGACAAGAAGTGTTTCAGACATGGAAAAAAAAGCTTCTCATATAAAATTAAGAAACAGCTTTGAGCAAACAAAGGCTGTACTGAAGAAGCTCTATTTGGTAAGAAAAGATAATTTCTCCTAATGGATTTGTAATGTTAACAGTGAAACATTTAGATACACTAACTGTTGCAGAAATGTTGTTTAGAGAAATAATGCCTAGATTTGATTTCCACAAATGATCTATAGTGGTAACAGAACACATTTTGTGAATGAAATAATTGATAAAAAAGGACAAAGATTATAGATAATTTTTAAGAGACAATTGGATTCTAAAAGCAGATTAAGAAAGGCCATGGATAAGACTAAACAGAATTGGAGATACTGTTTGGTTATGATAAAGCTATATATGAATATAACACCAAGTAATGGAACGGATTTGATGAGACCTTATACCTTCCTAAAGTTTGGTATATTAAAATAAGAGGAACAATTACAAATTGATTTATGATTTTATGATAAAAATGTTGCAAATTAAAAAAAAGCAATGGAAGAAACGGGACAAAATTGGATATTGTCTTGATTTGGTAAATTATAAATGCATATAATACCAAATTTGAATATTGGCCTCATTCTATTTGAAATAATCTATGGGTGAGATATAGAATTCCTTAGATTGGTTTACTCTCTTCTAAAGAACAATTTGATTAAGATCTGGGAGTTTTCATTATCAAAATACTGATAAGTACATGAGTTATAAATGCAAACTAATCATATGCCAGCTGATCCTATATTCCTACAGGAAGAAGTGAGCTGAAAGTAGGTGACTGGATCCTGATTAAAAGCTGTAAACAGAAAATTGCAGGTATTTTTGACCACACCAATGGCTGTAGAGACTGAGTTAGATACACTTAACCCATTGTAAAAAGCAGTGACCATTACTAGATATAGGGAAAGCAGTCTAAGAAAAGTGGGGTTAAAGACTGATTCCAAAGGGAAGTAGGTAAATTAGGTTCTACTTGTCTATACCTCAGTGAAGAGAACCAGGAGATCCACTTTTCTATAGAGACTGCTTGAAGGGAGAGATAGTAACAATGAAGGTTTTTCTGGTTTTTCTGCTATTTAGTACTTTTATTTTTACAGCTTTTTGGTGGTGTTATTTCAATAGGAACATTGGGACTCACAGAAAAATGACATAGCACATGAGAATACTGATTTATTGTCTTGGTTCACTCAGAGAAGGACACACAGAAACCCATTTCAAACTAGTGTATGGTGACAATGTTCTAGATGTCTAGCAAATAAATGAAGCATTATTAACTGTTTTGTTTGTTCTCAAATGCCATATTCTGTATGACATTTACCCAGATATGTAGAAGCTTTAACTAATCTTAATGATCTGTTTCCAGATGTTACACTCCTCTCCAGGATTTGGACAAATTCTGAGCGTGCAGTAAATGAACGAACAGGAAGTTATATGGGTAAAAATGTATATACTTCCATGATAAAACTAAGGGTAAATTGGAGACTGGGACGACATGGGATTGATCTAAATAGTTAAAGAAGTACCAGTACACTTAAAACCTGAAAAAAGATTTATTTGTTTTGAAAATGATAAAAATCGGACCACATTTTCATACCAATCTGGGTACATGGGAAAAATATACAGTATGTGCTCCATACCGTGAATGTGATGGGAACTTTTCTATGGACCACCTGCTGATTCTCTGCGGATTTTGGCTCTGACACAATTACCCTCAAAATGAGAACGGTGGATGTGCTTCTGTTGAGACTTAAAGAGCATTCTTTTCTTGTATTTGCAGAGCAGATCCGACACAGCAGAAGGAGGAGGCGTGATATTTCAGCCCCTCATGGTCCCATCTGGGCTCCGATATGCCCCCTGAAAACAAATTATGGAGTGATGGAAATAAGGTTCCATTATCTTTTTTCCCATGGACCGGGGTGGGTAAGGTCATGTTATGATTGGACACATTAAATCATAGATTCAGTGGTTTTGTTCATTCTTCCCTGGCAGTTCTAAAAGGTATAGCAGCTGAGAGCTGGGAATTGAGCTTAAATACTGTATACATGGAGATTAATCTACAATACAGGTGTTTATTGAACTATATCTCTCCGTAACAGGCTGCAAATCTAGTCGCACTTGTTTAACAGGAGACTTATATAATTGGATAATTGGAAAAAGGGAGGAGATCCTTAGGCACTAGGGGAACTTAAATTTCAATTATTTTTTACAAAACGAAGCCTTTAAATTTGTTGCTTTAAAAGCATTTCAGAAAAATGAAAAAACAAAATTAAAAACAGCATTTGTTTAGGGTTCAACAGTTTATTGGTTAAATAGGTTGAAATTATAGTTTTCTTTTATAAGTATTTGGCTTCATCAGCTCAGAAAAATGAATAACAATAGTCGGTTATGTGGTAAAATCTTATAAGACTATAGGTTTAATGAACTTAGGCTGTTAGCAGTGTAAATGAATAAAATTAGACAGATCCTTTTCTGGGGGTTGAGCTTTAAAGCAGCAAAGCATTTTTCTTTTGAGCAGGTCTCTCATCCTCATCATGTCACTTGTACAATCCAAAAAGACCAGATGTTTACTGTTTTCCATCCTGTTTTGGCACCTTTGTTCGGTTGGTTGTTTTAGCACACAGCCCATTCATCTTACCTTGTGGCATGTTTATGCATTTAGTCTTTGTTTGGAAGTTTTTATTTACATTATAATCCCTACTATATATTTTGAAGAAAAATTATTTATGGTCTAGGTTGTTCCAGTGTTGCTCACTTTTGATACAGGATTTTTAGAGTGCACTTTGCGTCAATTATGATTTTTGTGATTTACATACAGCAAAAGTATTAGCTTTTTCTACAGATAGACCTAGTTTGTAAGCAGTCTGGATAATAGTTTGATTTTGTGTTAGTGCGGCCAATCAGTGCAGCACCACTTAAGACTATGAGGTGAGTGAGGGATTTAAAAAAAGGACAAATGCATAAGAAATGAATCCCAAAACAGGTACAATTATGGATAAAGCAAACAGAAAAGGCAAATTAGTTGCAAGCTCTTCTTTTAGGCTTTGTTGACCAGGTGAGAGACCAGCAGCCAACCAGACCACGATCTCTCAGGTAATCATACTAAAGAAAAAGGCTGGAGCCAATGCACTCCCACTGAGGAGTCAGGACGAACATGAGAGGACACCCAGGAGCAGCAAGCCAGTGCGGGAGAAGAACAGCAAGGAGCAGACCACACAACCTACTTAAACCCTCTGCTGAGAGGTTTCCAACTTCAGCACACCTGCACCATCAGGTGGCAGGGCGGCTTGGAGCGCAGAGCTGCCCAGCTGGGGCAGCAGGGTTTGAAGGAAAAGAAGCTAAGACCCCTGCCAAAAGGGGCTGAACAATCCTCTGGTCTGCGTGCAGTCCTTAGAGTTTTCAAACTCAAGGCTACTGAAAAGATACACTTTAGCTGCATATAGGTGATGTGCTGGCAACCTCTCACCTTAGGTCATAGAAGAGCGAGCCGGACGACCACAATTCCCGGCCAGAACAAGATGACTTGACTGCTGATCCGAAAAGTTCCAGAGAAAAAAGACTCAAAATTGATATGATTCTATAAGTGTGATGCCTGACATATTTCCTTATATATATACACTACCGTTCAAAAGTTTGGGGTCACATTGAAATGTCCTTATTTTTGAAGGAAAAGCACTGTACTTTTCAATGAAGATAACTTTAAACTAGTCTTAACTTTAAAGAAACACACTCTATACATTGCTAATGTGGTAAATGACTATTCTAGCTGCAAATGTCTGGTTTTTGGTGCAATATCTACATAGGTGTAAAGAGGCCCATTTCCAGCAACTATCACTCCAGTGTTCTAATGGTACAATGTGTTTGCTCATTGGCTCAGAAGGCTAATTGATGATTAGAAAACCCTTGTGCAATCATGTTCACACATCTGAAAACAGTTTAGCTTGGTACAGAAGCTACAAAACGGACCTTCCTTTGAGCAGATTGAGTTTCTGGAGCATCACATTTGTGGGGTCAATTAAACGCTCAAAATGGCCAGAAAAAGAGAACTTTCATCTGAAACTCGACAGTCTATTCTTGTTCTTAGAAATGAAGGCTATTCCATGCGAGAAATTGCTAAGAAATTGAAGATTTCCTACAACGGTGTGTACTACTCCCTTCAGAGGACAGCACAAACAGGCTCTAACCAGAGTAGAAAAAGAAGTGGGAGGCCGCGTTGCACAACTGAGCAAGAAGATAAGTACATTAGAGTCTCTAGTTTGAGAAACAGACGCCTCACAGGTCCCCAACTGGCATCTTCATTAAATAGTACCCGCAAAACACCAGTGTCAACATCTACAGTGAAGAGGCGGCTGCGGGATTCTGGGCTTCAGGGCAGAGTGGCAAAGAAAAAGCAATATCTGAGACTGGCCAATAAAAGAAAAAGATTAAGATGGGCAAAAGAACACAGACATTGGACAGAGGAAGACTGGAAAAAAGTGTTGTGGACGGATGAATCCAAGTTTGAGGTGTTTGGATCACAAAGAAGAACGTTTGTGAGACGCAGAACAACTGAAAAGATGCTGGAAGAATGCCTGACGCCATCTGTTAATCATGGTGGAGGTAATGTGATGGTCTGGGGTTGCTTTGGTGCTGGTAAGGTGGGAGATTTGTACAGGGTAAAAGGGATTCTGAATAAGGAAGGCTATCACTCCATTTTGCAACGCCATGCCATACCCAGTGGACAGCGCTTGATTGGAGCCAATTTCATCCTACAACAGGACAATGACCCAAAACACACCTCCAAATTGTGCAAGAACTATTTAGAGAACAAGCAGGCAGCTGGTATTCTATCGGTAATGGAGTGGCCAGCGCAGTCACCAGATTTGAACCCCATTGAGCTGTTGTGGGAGCAGCTTGACCGTATGGTACGCAAGAAGTGCCCATCCAACCAATCCAAATTGTGGGAGCTGCTTTTAGAAGCGTGGGGTGCAATTTCTCCAGATTACCTCAACAAATTAACAGCTAGAATGCCAAAGGTCTGCAATGCTGTAATTGCTGCAAATGGAGGATTCTTTGACGAAAGCAAAGTTTGATGTAAAAAAAATCTTATTTCAAATACAAATCATTATTTCTAACCTTGTCAATGTCTTGACTCTATTTTCTATTCATTTCACAACGTATGGTGGTGAATAAGTGTGACTTTTCTTGGAAAACACAAAATTGTTTGGGTGACCCCAAACTTTTGAACGGTAGTGTATATATATAGGGATCTCTTATTTTAAGAGATCAAAAGAGGGACATGAAGAGATAGAAATTCTGTTAATGTTGTATGAGGGTTTAATTCTGTAGTGCATGTGGAAACATTTAGAAACAGTGAACAATCAAGAGGAATGTGGCACATCCTGTGTGCCTTTTGTGAAGAAGCTGGGACCATTCTGTGAAGGATGATCTATGTGGGAGGAGTTTCTTTTTAACTTGTTTCAAATAAAAACCTTATGCTGAGATAAAGCTGTACTCAGTTACTAGAACTGAGTCCAGCGAACGATGTCTCGCTGTTAAAATATATAATTGTTTGTTGTTCTTGTTGCTCCTTTTTACAGAAATGAACGAGCACGTGGGAAGGTGAAATGAGAGCTCAGAGATTGCCCAGGGTCATAAATTAAATGTGTGTCTGTTCCTTTAAGATAGGCTATAAATTAGAGTGAAAACACCTTTCCAACAGGCTCAAACAATTGGAACTGCAGTCATGGAAACCATGCTAGCTACTGGTGGACAGACATGGATACTAGATCCAGACAATGATGGAATGGCATTTAATCAGTACAGAAATCAGCTCTGGGAACTTTTGAGGAAAGACTATCCCAGCCAAATTGACCCAGCAGCCTTGAAAGGAATAGCAATCCAGGATGGAGAAAACCCAGCTGGGTATGTGGAAATACAGCTGAAAAGATGGAGAGAGGAAACGAAGCAGGATTCTAATTCTACCCTTGTAATGACCACCCTGTTTCAGTCAGCGTTAGTCTCGGCCTTGCCAGAAAAAGCCAGAGAGCAACTTGAAGGGGTAGTTGGGTTGCATTCCTTGCCACATACAGAATTTCGTGATCACGTTACACACACGCTGTCGGGAAAAACAGAAGAAAATAGTTGAAAGCTCAGGAGATGGAGAAAAATGTGCAACGTAAACTAACCCAGCTGCACATTACGGACTTGCAAAATAAGGTGAAAATAAACACCTATGCTCCTGTAATACAAAGAAGACACTAACAATGCGCAATTAACATTTTCAGAGGCTGAAGGACAGACTCCACAAACAACAGCGGCCCTTCCCCCTCCTCCTGTGATCAATGTGTTTCTAAATTAGCCGGCTGGCCAACAGACTGGGCCAAGGCGACCGTGGAACCTGGGGAGAGGGACAGAGAAGTGCTCAACCTGTGCCCCCTGGAAATTATTGGTCATGTGGGGAGCCTGGTCATCTTGCTTGAAATTGCAGGAATGCACTTCCAAGCCCTGAGTGCAATTGGCGTGGCCGTGGGATGCGTCTAGGGAGGGGTAGAGGAAATTTTAGAGGCCCGGTTCAACTTTGGGTGGCCGATTTAGGATATTAGGGGTGCCCAGGGGGTCCCACCCGGTAGGTGCAACCCCCAGTGGTCACAGTTAATGAGCTCATTATTGAAGTGACATTGGAGGACAAACCAATTAAAGTGCTGGTTGACACAGGAGCTAGTTACAGCTGTGTAAACACAAGTCATAACAAGCACCTCCCCATGTCTGACAAATTTGTTAGGACAGTAGGATTCTTGGGAATACATCAATTAAATCCTTTAACAGCTCCTGTAAAATTAGGAGTCAACACAAAAGAAATTCAAATTCCAATATTAGTTTCAAACCAAACACCGATAAATCTTTTGGGAAGGGATGCATTGTGTTAATTAAAAGAAAAAATCTGGTGTTCACCACAAGGAATTTACATTGACAGCTCGGGAGTAGACTTTCAAATGCATGCTAAGACAGAGCAGGCAAAAGTTTATTGGCTGGGCAACATTGCTAAACCAATCACAGAGATCTTTAAAAAGTGGGAACATTTTATTAAAGCACAAATTCCAAATTCAACCAAACCATTTAGTGAGTTTCACTGTACAATGTTCTATGATCCGTCGTGCAGTAACATTTTTGAGGAAGAGAGGGACAAAACAACCAAAGACTCCCAAATTGATTTGATAATAGAAAATAAGAATATCATCATAGGGAAACAAGGTGCAGCGACAAATGTGAAAACAAACTAATTTATTGACAGGTGGTACAATGTACCAAAGTCTGCACTGGACATAACTGCTGGTGAATGAAGGCTTTGTGACATGTTCAGGTTTTATGACTCTTATAGGTAACAACTCCAGTCAGCAAAACACCAAGTTGTGGTGAGGAAATTATTTATTAAAAGGAGTGCGAAGGGAACCCGAGGGTCGTCTCGGGAGGAACCAGGAAATGACCGTTGGGCTAGGAGAGGGAACAGGTAAAGGTTAGAGATGTCTTGGCGTAACTGTGAAAACAGGAAAAATACTAAGGAGGATCTTACTGGGTTTCTGGAAGGCAAAGGTGAAGAGAAGGGTAAGTGGAATCCGTGAGCAATGGCTGGCTGGCGATGGATGGAGTCCGGAGGATGACAGGGAGCGACGACGGAGGAGGTAGGTTCACAGTAATCAGTATTAATGTCTCCAGGGAGGACAGGCAAGCAGCTGGGAGATGCGACGGTGTAGAGAGTGGATATGGTGAAGAGTACTGGTGGGGAAGCGGTGCAGAGGCTGACCAGGGAGGAACCCAGACTGAGGGGGATGTTCTTGCAAAGGTTGCTCGGAGAGAGGTCACAGGATTTCCAAAAATGATCTGCAAGGAGAGCAAACGGTGAGCACTGGAACTGGTATAGGGAGTATTTCAACAAAGATTTCTTTAGACTAATTTTTGGCCGAATACCACGCTAGGAGCGAGAACCAACTGGCGCCAGCCTCCAGGATCCGATCCCCTTTTAAGCTGGATACTGATGAGGTTAATGGGAAGCACCTGGAGCTGCTGCCTGTCCACCCTGCAGAAAAGGTAAGAGGAGAGAGACACACCCACTCTCCAGCCTACTGTCACAGAATCCCAACACTTTGAGTCCAAAAATTTGGGACCAACGATGTTAACAGCAACCTAGGTCCCATGGCAGGCAACAGATAATCCTCTAATCGTTACAACTAAAGATTCAACCATGATCAAAATTATTTGCGCAACTTCCACACTTGCTAAACCACAAGTCAATTCCAAAGAAACAGCAGTATACAGAAAACAAAACTCAGGAAGCTTTGAAATCACGAAGCTTTGAAAAAATACATGTTAGAGCATGTCCGAAAACAACTTTGGTCAAGGCATGACACAGATGTAGGTGTGGTACAATCAGCCAGTGCAGTTAAAGTACATCTAAAACAAATGTCAGATTGCCTAATCGTCCACAATTCGCAATGAAACCAGAACCAGAAGAAGGGATAAGTGCAACAATTAGTGGGCTGCAAAAAGCAGGAGTTTTAAAAGAAACATACGGTGTTTGTAATACTCCCATTCTTCCCGTCTTGATAGCAGACAAGTGTAAATATCGCTTGGTGCATGATTTACGAGCTATAAACGACATAATTGAAGATTGGAAAGCAGTCGCTTACTAATTAGTCCCAGACCAATTGATAGCTACAGTTCTTTTGAACATCTAACCCTTAATTTTCCTCATCCAAGTTGCAAAACATTAAGACCATTTTTGTTTGTGGTTTTGTATCGTCCACCAGGCCCTTACTCTCAATTCTTGGATCAGATCTCACATTTTTTATCTGATTTAGTATTAAAAACTGATAGGGTAATTATAGTGGGGGACTTCAATATTCATGTGGATACTGAAAGTGATACCCTAAATGCAGCCTTTAGTGCTATTTTAGACTCAATTGGCTTTACTCAAAAAGTACAGGGATCGACCCACTCAGGCAAACACACTTTGGACCTTGTACTGACATACGGTATTGAGTGTGAGGAAATAACAGTCCACCCACATAACCCAGTCCTGTCTGACCACTTCTTAATAACTTTTGAATTTACTTTAACTGACCATCTTAAATCTGAAAGAAAATTTCATTATAGTAGAGCTTTATCAGACAATGCTGTAAAAATTTTTAAAGAATCTGTTCCATTCTTACTTTCCTTAGTGTCTCAGGGTAACACAGTGGATGGCAGCAATTCTATCTCTAACCCTTCAGAAATTGATGATCTGGTTCACAGCGTTACGTCCTCATTGCGTTTGGCATTAGATAGTGTAGCCCCCTTAAAAAAGAAACTGGCTAGCCATAGGAGGCTGACTCCTTGGTTCAACGCAGAGTTGCGTACTTTAAAGCAGAATACTAGGAAGTTGGAGAGAAAATGGCGCTCTACACACCTAGAGGATTCCTATTTAACCTGGAATAACAGTCTGCTGCTGTATAAAAAGACCCTTCAACAAGCTAGAACAGCATATTTTTCATCATTAATAGAGGCGAATAAAAACAATCCTAGGTTTCTTTTTAGTACAGTTGCCAAACTTACACAGAGTCATAGCTCTGTTGAGCCAACTATTCCCCCAGCTCTTAGCAGTGATGATTTTATGGGATTCTTCATAAATAAAATTAATTCTATTAAAAATAAAATCATTGGCATCCTCCCAAACATGATTACTTCTTCCTCAGTAAATGAGGCAGTATCGGAAAGAACTGTAGAACCTCAGTTGTGCTTAGGCTGTTTTGATTCAGTCGAGCTTTCTGAATTATCAAAAATATTAGCCTCATCTAAACCTTCAACTTGTATGTTGGACCCAATTCCAACCAAATTATTTAAAGAACTGTTCCATTTGGTTCCTGGCCCCATTTTGGATATGATGAATCTATCCTTAGTAAACGGATACGTACCACAGGAATTTAAAATAGCTGAAATTAAACCTTTACTCAAGAAACCTTCCCTTGATCAAGATGACTTAGTGAATTACAGACCTATATCTAACCTTCCTTTCTTATCCAAAGTCCTTGAGAAAATTGTTGCTAATCAAGTCTGTGAGCATTTAAACAATAACGAGCTGTTTGAAGAGTTTCAGTCAGGTTTTAGAGCTCATCATCGCACTGAAACAGCACTGGTGAAGGTTACTAATGATATTCTCATGGCCTCAGATAATGGACTTGTGTCTGTTCTGGTTTTGTTAGATCTCAGTGCTGCTTTTGACACAGTCGATCATAATATTCTCTTAGAAAGGCTTGAACATGTTGCAAGGATCAAAGGAACAGCACTAGGCTGGAATAAATCATATTTGTCTGATAGATTCCAGTTTGTTCATCTAAATGATAAATCTTCTTCACTCTCAAGGGTTACTTGTGGAGTTCCACAGGGTTCTGTGCTTGGACCAATTCTGTTCACCATATATATGCTCCCAATTGGTAGAATCATTAGACAGCATGGGATAAATTTCCACAGCTATGGCGATGATACACAACTATATTTATCCATAAATCCTGATGAACCCAGTCAGTAAGGTAGATTACAGGCATGTCTGGAAGACATAAAAACATGGATTACCCTAAACTTTTTGCTTTTAAATTCTGACAAAACAGAAGTTGCTGTCTTTGGACCAGAAGTTCTTAAACAGAAACTGATTAGTCAATGACTTCATCTGGATGGCATTAAATTGGCCCCCAGTAATAACGTAAAGAACCTCGGCGTTATTTTTGACCGAGACTTGACATTTAAATCCCATATTAAACAGGTTTCTAGGATTTCTTTCTTTCACCTCCGGAATATTGCTAAAATTAGAAACATCCTGTCCAGGAATGATGCTGAGAAACTAGTCCATGCATTTGTTACCTCAAGGCTGGACTACTGTAATTCTCTACTATCAGGTAGTCCACAAAATGCCATTAAAAGCCTTCAGTTGATCCAAAATACGGCACAAGAGTTCTGATGAATATTAAAAAGAGAGATCACATTTCTCCTGTTTTAGCTTCCCTTCATTGGCTCCCTGTTAAATCCAGAATAGAATTTAAGATCCTTCTTCTTACATACAAAGCCTTTAATAATCAAGCTCCATCATACATCAGAGATCTAATTGTTCCTTATGTTCCTAACAGAGCCCTTCGCTCTCAGACTGCAGGTTTACTTGTAATTCCTAGGATTTCTAAAAGTAGAATGGGAGGCAGATCTTTTAGTTATCAGGCTCCTCTCCTGTGGAACCAGCTCCCAGCTTTAGTCCGTGAGGCAGACACTCTGTTTACTTTTAAGGCCAGGCTTAAAACTTTCCTTTTTGATAAAGCTTATAGTTAGAGTGGCTTAGGTCATCCTGAGCTATCTCTGTAGTTATGCTGCTATAGGCTTAGACTGCTGGAGGACAGACTTACCAATTTTCTTCACTCTGCTACTTCCTTTTCTCCTACGACTCTCCAGTTGTATTACAGTACATTCTGTTATTTCTCTCCATAGAAGATATACCTGGTCTGGTATCCTGCTTGGCTGCAATGCCCTGTTGGACGGGGGGCATCGACTGGGATGATCCTCCCAGTAACTGAACATCCACTGTGTCCTGTTATTAACTTTTTACTTTCTGTAACAGAAAGTTCTCTTATATCAGATCTTCTGTTCCTTCTGTGTTTCTGCTCTGTCTTCTCAAACCCCCAGACGGTCGTGGCAGATGGCCGCTCCTACGGAGCCTGGTTCTGTTGGAGGTTTCTTCCTGTTAAAGGGGAGTTTTTCCTCTCCACCGTCGCTACATGCTTGCTCAGTATGAGGGATTGCTGAAGGATTGCTGTGGTTGGAAAGTCTGCATCAACCGGGCCCAACCTCACGCCAATGACTGAGGCAATCTGCTGGGATTCCTTAAATAGGAAACTTTTTAACTGATTGGAATGTTTCTATAAATGTACTGAAATGACTTCTTGTTAAGTGCCTTGAGATGACATCTGTTGTGAATTGGCGCTATATAAATAAACTGAATTGAAATTGAATAGAAGTTCCAAACCTGCACACGTTACTCACAAACATTCCTCCTGAAGCAAAATATTTCACAATAATCGATCTCTGTTCTGCATTTTTTTGTGTACCATTTTTTTGTGTACACATAAGGGTCATGTTTTGGACTTACTGATCTCGAAGGGTCTGGGCATTTCTAAGATTAATGTGCGTGATGTGGGCTTGTCTGACCATTGTTGTGTGTTCTTTGAGAGTATAATTTCGGTTCACATAAATGTTTTAACGGAGGTTATCACAAAACAATGTATAACTGAAAACACTAGTGAGATCTTTAACCAGGTCTTCTCTCTAACACCTGCCCTGTCAGGGGGTTCAGTCAATGAACTTGTCAACAGCTTTAATGCTAAAATATTAAATGTTATGGATACTATTGCTCCCACTAAGGTGAAGGTTATCTCTGGAAGGAAAAAGTCTCCATGGAGAAATTCCACACTGGTGAGAAATGAAAAAAGGGAGTGTCGGATAGCCGAGGGCAGATGGAGAAAAACAAAACTTCAGGTTCATTATGACATCTATAAAGAGAAACTTCACTCTTATAACTTACAACTGAGGAATGCAAGGAAGTCATATTTTTCTGACATCATCACCAGAAATAGTCATAGTGCTCAGGCATTATTTGCTGCAGTCGACAGGCTAACAAACTCTCCTGTGTCAGTAGCACCGGAACTTTATTCCACCAAGGCCTGCAATGACTTTGCCAAATTCTTCACAGACAAAATCCAAAATATTAGACATGCGGTTGGTTCATCAACGGCAGGTTCAGGTTATGTACCGTGTCCTCGGAAAAATCCGTTTAAACACCATGAAACAGTTTTATCTCATAAACAGCAAAGATCTGGAGGACATCTTACTTCAACTGAACTCCTCCTCTTGCTGTTTAGACATCTTGCCCACAGGCTTTTTCAAAAAGATCTCAAAGATCTTGGAGTCAGATCGGTTACAGATTGTGAACTCATCTTTAATGTCGGGTGTTTTCCCAGAGCCCCTGAAAACACTGTAATTAAACCCCTGCTGAAAAGAGACAATCTGGACAAGACACAAATGAACAACTACAGGCCCATCTCCAATCTTCCATTTTTTAATAAGATCATTGAAAAGGCTGTTTTTCATCAGCTAAATAACTTCTTAAGACAAAGCAACGACTACGACGTCTTTCAGTCAGGTTTTAGACAGCACCACAGCACTGAGACTGCTCTGACCAAAGTCATCAATGACATCTGTCTGAATACTGACAGTGGAAAAATGTCAGTTTTATTTTTACTGGATCTCAGTGCTGCATTTGATACAGTTGACCACATTATTTTACTCAAACGACTGGAGAACTGGGTGGGTCTCTCTGGCACTGTACTAAACTGGTTCAAAACGTACTTAGAGAACAGAAGGTACTCTGTGTCAATAGGTATCTTTAAATCTGAGCAGACGGGAATTACATGTGGAACTCACCCATCAGTCATCAATGACTATATACCTGTTGCCCTGACATCCCACATCATGAAGGTCCTGGAGAGACTCCTGTTGGCACCCCTGAGTAAGCAAACAAGAACGTATCAGGACCCACTGCCGTTTGCTTATCGCTGTGGAGTTGAAGTTGAAGATGCCATCATCCACCTGCTTCAACCAACCCACTGCCATCTGGACAAAGCAGGCAGCACTGTCAGGATCATGTTCGTTGATTTCTCCAGTGCATTTAACACAATTCAGCCTGATTTGCTTTGTCAGAAACTCCTGAAGACACAGGTGGAGCCCTCATCAATAGCCTGGATCAATGACTACCTGACCAACAGACCAAAATTTGTGAGACTGAGGAATTGTGTGTCAAACCAGGGGGTCAGCAGCACAAGAGCACCACAGGGGACCGTACTCTCACCATTCCTTTTCACTCTGTACACCTCAGACTTCCAGTACAAATCAGAGACCTGTCATCTGCAGAAATACTCAGATGACTCTGCAATTGTCGGGTGTATCAGAGATGGACAAGAAGATGAATACAGAGAGTTGGTGGACCACTTTGTGACATGGTGTGGAAACAATCGTCTCACCTTGAATGTGAACAAAACAAAGGAGATGATTGTAGATTTCAGAAGAAACAGCGATAAGTCAAACACTGTTTTCATCATGGGAGAAGAAGTGGAGGTGGTTGAGGAGTATAAATACCTCGGAGTTCACCTTGACAACAGACTGGACTGGAGACTGAACAGTGAAGCCGTCTACAAGAAGGGACAGAGCAGACTGTACTTCTTGAGGAAGCTTAGGTCCTTCAAGGTTTGCAGCAAGATGCTGCAGATGTTCTACAAGTCTGTTGTGGAGAGTGTAATATCTTCAGCCGTCATCTGTTGGGGTAGCAGCATCAGAGCCAGGGATTTAAAAAGGCTAAACAACCTGATAAAGAAGGCTGGTTCTCTTCTTGGGACAACTGTGGAACATCTGGAGATGATAATGCAAAGAAGGATTCTTCATCAAATCAAAAAAATTATGGACAACCCTGAGCATCCTCTTCATGAGACAGTCATACAACAACAGAGCGTCTTCAGTCGGAGGCTTCTTCAGTTTCGCTGCAATACAGACCGCTACAGGAAATCCTTCCTGCCCACAGCCAGCATCATCTACAACAACTCCTTAAAGAATTAATTATATGAGCCATACAAACACTTAATTTCCCTCTGGGATCAATAAAG
This sequence comes from Valencia hispanica, assembly GCA_963556495.2. Classification (NCBI taxonomy): domain Eukaryota; kingdom Metazoa; phylum Chordata; class Actinopteri; order Cyprinodontiformes; family Valenciidae; genus Valencia; species Valencia hispanica. The sequence continues at coordinate 332,730 of OY747718.1, read as the reverse complement.
TATTTTTGAATTAAATTGAATTGAATGTGAAGTTCCCCAGGGTTCCATCCTGGGACCTCTTCTGTTTAACATCTATATGCTCCCACTGGTGCAGGTAATGAATAATAACAATATAAGTTACCATAGCTACGCAGATGACACATAGATATATATATTAGAATGTCACCAGGAGACCAAGGGCCTGTACAGGCTCTTGGTAAATGCATTGAGGAAATTAATGACTGGATGTGCCACAATTTTCTGCAGTTGAACAAAAACAAAACTGAAGTAATCGTCTTTGAAGCGAAAGAGAAAAGATTGAAGGTCACCACAGGGCTTCAGTCCATACACCTAAAAACCACCAACCACGTCAGAAATCTGGGTATAGTGATGGACTCAGACCTAAACTTTGAAAAACACATTAAGGCAATCACAAAATCAGCCTATTATCACCTTAAGAATATCTGAAGGATAAAATATCTGATGTCTCAGCAGGACCTGGAAAAACTGGTCCATGTGTTCATCTTTTGTTGGCTTGATTATTGTAACAGCGTCTTTACAGGTCTACCTAAAAAATCAATTAGGAAACTGCAGCTCATCCAGAACTCTGCGGCTCGAGTTCTCACTAAAACCAAAAAAGTGGACCACATCAGTCCAGCTCTGAGGTCTTTACACTGGCTGTATGGCTGTCAGAGGACAGACTTCAAAGTTCTGCTGCTGGTCTATGAAGCTCTGAATGGTTTAGGACCAAAATACATCAGTGATCTCCTGACCCAGTATGAACCTACCCGACCCCTCAGGTCATCTGGATCTGGTCTTTTATCAGTTCCCAGAGTCAGAACCAGATATGGAGAAGCTGCATTCAGCTTCTATGCTCCACATGTCTGGAACAAACTCCCAGAAAGCCTCAGATCAGCTGAAACACTCAGTTTATTTAAATCCAGGTTAAAGACCCACCTGATCTCAGCTGCTTTTGATTAAGTTTTTATTCTAAGTTTTTAATTTGCACGGCTTCTTTTAAGATGGTTTTTTTTTATAATGCTTTTTATTCCTGTACTTTTGCTTTTTCTGCACCCTGCTGTAATGCTTTTGATGTTTTGTGTAAAGCACTTTGAATTGTCCTGTAACTTGAATTGTGCTATACAAAAAAACTTGCTTTGCCTTGTCTTGCCTTACCCTTGGCAGAGGCCTCCCAGTACCTTTTTGCTTTTAGGTACCGGGGAAAACAGTACACATACACTAGACTCCCACAAGGATTCATACCTCGTGTGTTTAACCAAATTCTTAAACAAGACCTTGAGGGGAATGGATCTCAAAGGGACATTATTACAGTTTGTTGATGATTTATTGATCTGGTCGCCAAACATTGAAGATTGCCACCAGGACTCAATTAAAGTTTTAATCAGATTGGCTGAAGGAGGTCAAAAGGTCTCTCAGGCAAAATTCCAGTACTGTCAAGCACAGGTGGAGTGCTCGGGAAGAGTATTCGCCCATGAATATGTCTCCATTTCGAAAGAACAAGTAAAAGGAGTCAGCAAAGCTCCTCAGCCAAAAACCGTCGGCCAGATGATGACATTCTTAGGAATGACTGGTTTCAGCTCTGAGTGGATTGAGAACTATGCTGAAAAAACTGTGCCACTCAGACAAATAATGAAATATGAGGGTGTTGATTCACTAAAAGCACAGCTAAAATGGACAGGTGAAGCTAAAATAGCTTTTGAGACAATCAAACGCGACATGCAAACTGCACCGTGCTTAGTCATGCCAGACTACACAAAGCCATTTCTACTCAATGTAGCCAATCAGCAAAATGTGTATGCCTCAGCAGTTCTGATGCAGGTAACATGCAGTGGCCAACAAAAGCAACCATTGGGCTACTATAGTGTAAAACTCGATAATGTAGTTCAAGGTTACCCTCTGTCCTACCAAGGATTAGCACGATGGGGTACCCAGTTATCATCTACACCCATCAGAAAATCACAGAGCTCCTCAATCAAGGAAGGTTTGTAGTACATCAATCGAGGTGCCACTACTGACCTATCTAGATGTAACAATAAAAAGATGCTTAACAACTAATCCTGCAAATGTTGTTCCATTTGAATTTAAAGGCGAACCTCGTGAATGTATAGCTGAGTCAATGAAATACACTAAACTAAGATTAGATTTGGAGTCTACACCACTTGAAAATCCTGATGTAATCTATTTTGTAGATGGATCTTGTTATAGAGATTTTTCTGGAAACCATGCATTTTATGCCTTCGTCACAAATATAAATGGCGAATTCAAAACCGTAAAAGCAGAGAAATGTGAACAACCGTGCTCAGCCCAACTAGCTGAGCTAAAAGCAGTAACTGAAGCATACAAACTAGCTGAGGGACAAACAGCAAACATCTATGGTGATTCAGCTTACGCCCATGGCGTTTGTCATCTCTTTGATAATGTGTGGAAGCAAAGAGGATTCAAGAAGACAGATGGAAGTCCCATTCAGCACGGGAAGCAAATAAGCGAGTTAATTTCTGCAATGATGCTTCCTTCAAAAATGTCAGTGATTAAATCCCCAGCCCACCGTAAAGATAACACTGACATGATAAAAGGTAATAACACGGCAGATGAGGCAGCAAAATTAGCTTCTAAATGTGAAATAGCTATTCTACGTCCAGTCATTTCGGAAGAACCAGCTGTCACACCTGAGGACATCATTCAGATACAAGAAAATGCCACTCAGAGTGAACAACATGTGTGGCATCAAAGAGGAGCATCATAAGATACAAACGGTTTGTGGAGAGCACATTATGGTCTATGTTTTGCTACTGACCATTTTAATATCAGAATATCATGGCATCGATCATTGTTGTAGAGCTGAAGTCATGAGAAAACTGAATCCCCAAAGTTACTGGTCACCATATGTCATGGTTCCTGGGTGTTTGTGTTTTGTTAATTTTCCTTATTTAGTTCTATAATGTTTTAGTTATTCTTTGTCTCCCTCTGGTGGTCTGGTGTTTGGTTGCAGTTATTTGTGTTAATCTCTATTTTTCCCCCAAGTTCATATTAATACTTATCCTTCATTAGTCCCAGTGGTTATATTTTATTCCTCCTTCTGTTTTCCAGTATTTCATTAGATTCCCTTCCAGACTCATCTTTAGTTTCTTAAGAGTCTTCTGTCTCCCAGTTGATTACTTCCACCTGCACTCTCCATCCCACCTGCATCTGCTCCCACTAATTGATCATTGGTCTTCTCAGTCACTTCCTCATTTCCTCCTCAGTATAAATTCGGTCCTCTCTCAGTCACTACTCGCTGGTCCGTTGCCATTCTTCCCTCTCTGGTTCCTGCCTTCCTGGTTGCCCGTCTGGTTCCTGTTTTTTTTCCCGTTTGCTGCCTTTTGATCCTCCTGAGTTATGTAAGTTCCTTGTCCTCTTTTTCATTAAATCATTTTGTTTATACTTGCTGCATTTTGGGTCCTCCTTAACGTCAAAACATGACACCATATTTCAAAGCTGTGGTTGACGAAGTACTAAACAGATGTAGTGTTTGTGCACAGAACAATGTCCGCAAAGGCATAAAAACACCAGCAGGTCACATTCCAGTTCCAAAAGATCTATTTAGACATCTTGTCATTGACTACGTTGACATGTTAAAAACAGTGAGGGGAAAACGGTACATGCTCGTAGTGATTGACCATTTCTCACGATGGGTGGAAGCAATACCGTCTAAGGATTTGAGTGCAGAAACTGTGGTGACGTTTCTGGTTTGTGAAGTTGTGACTCGGATTGGAATACCGTCAGAAATGTCTTCCGATAATGGTCCAGTATTTGTTTACAAAGTGTTTAAAGGTATTCTACAGCAGTTGAGAATCAAGCAGCGACTGGGATCTGTCTACCACCCTCAAAGCCAGGGAAAGTAGAAGGTGTGAATGCTACATTGAAGGTAAAAATTAACAAGATCTGTGCATGCTCAAAACTGAACTGGATTGGTGCTTTGCCGCTTGCATTGCTTCCCTATCACATGCAAATGCACAGAGCTACTCATTTGTCACCGCTAACAGGTTGACCTTTGCCAGCGTCACAGCTTAAAGGTCCATATAAGAGGCCTCTGCTTGAGCAAGCTGAAATAGAGCTAAAATGCTACGCTAGGCAACTAACCAGTATACATAAGGCAATATACTTGCAGGAGAAGGAGAAAGAGGTTGCCGTCAGCAAAGACAACAAAGGTCCGGTGGCTCCAGGAGACCAGGTGTACATTAAGGTCTTCCATAGGAAGTGGCACAAACCCAGGCATGAGGGTCCATTTGTCGTGGCTCAAGCAACACCAATTGCTGTCCAGATCGAAGGTACCTCAACGTGGTGCGAACTGTGCCACTGCACAAAAGTCCAAAAAACAGTTGTGGGTCTGATAACTGTTCTGTGTTGGGTGATGGCAGGATTGTTGATACTGAAGGGGCTGGTCCTGGAGGTGGTGAAGATGAATCCAAGGAGTGTGGGAGGCGATGTCCAATCACCAGAGCATTCGCAAAGGTAGCAGATAGGAGGAGCAGTTCACCTCAGACAAGATAAGTATGATGCAACCATGTCGCACCACGCCAGATTAGCCAGGAAACCAGAATTTAATAAAATCATAAGTAGACAAACGAACATCCTTAAGGAAGCTGAACAGGCCCCATAGACACAGGAGAGTGATGGTAGTTTTAAAATAATTTGGATACCTGTAGCAGATCCCCCTCCTATTCCCACTCCCGCAGCATCACTGGACCAACACTGACTAATGTTTCAATAAATCCTCCAGGAATATCAACAATAGCTGCCGCTTCTAGATCATTACCAGTTACTACTAAAAAGCAAGGGTTAATTTTATCACAAGGGACCACACCTAAAACTGCTAAAAAAAAGTCACACCCATAGTAGAACAGTCTCCTGTTAACTTGAATGACGAGATCAGTTCAGACTGCCGTCAGGGAGGACTGGATGCAATTAAAGGATCACAATATCAGAATATGAACAACCCTAAATATAGACCGATTTGGGTTAAACTGCAAAAGGAAATAAATGTAGCTGTCCTTAGAGCAAGACAACCTAGTCCGAGAGAAGATGACCTTTGGGAAAAAGCTAATCAAAAAAGTTGGTACTTCTGGGCATGGTACACAAAAAAGAAATGACCTATAGTGAATGCATTATGTGTTCAGAATCACCAGGAGTAGCTCTAAGTGTAGTTCCAGAAAAATATACATTTTAAGACTGCGCTTCAGTACAGCAACAAGCCTGTAAAAGAGAGTTCAACAAAGAACCGGTGTACCATTATTTTTTTAGATTCTCCATGTGTGGAATTAAATACAGATTACTCTATGGGTCGAGAAGAATTCACAATTACTTAGATAAATATCGAGGATATAAAATTCAAGAAAAATGTGCAACACCTCAACAGCACAAAATGGTCTACCCACAGTTTACGTAGTAGATTATGAAGCTGAATATGAATGCTTTGCAAGTGGAGGTTTCACAGAAAGCTAAGGAACTCTCGTGGGAAACACAACAATTGACTGTAGGGTAACTTGGGTTTTATCTTGGTTTCCAAATGCTAACATGAAACCCATATTTATCACTACACCAGTTTGGTTTAAGAACCCTGTACCACTAAACTAGACACGTGATAATATGACAATGACACTTCCTCCACTATACTTCTTGAGTGAACAAAAATGGGGAATAGCAGACTGTTATTTTATGTGTGGATATTACATTTTGTTGAACATCTTGCCACCACGATGGATAGGTTTGTCACTATGGTAAGATTGAAAATGCCTGTCACAATGTTGCATGGAGGTGTGAATAAAATAATTAATGTTGATCAAATAAAAAAGAATTTCAGGACAAAAAGACAATATAAGTCGGATCAAAAAGTCTATCTTGACATTATAGGGGAATTCCAGATGAGTTTAAAGCAAGCCATAATGTTAAAGCAGGGTTTGAGTCCATAGTACCTCAGATAGCAATAAATAAAATTGCAGAATGGATTAATTACATCTATTATAACCAGCAGCTAATCCTTAATTATTCTAATGATGCTATTAGGCCAGCAGTTGGAGGAAAATAGTAAAATGACTTTGCAAAATCGACAGGCAATAGATTGGTTATTGGCAGAAAAAGGCGGAGTCTTCTAGATGTTTGGAGAACAGTGCTGCACTTACATCCCATGCAACACTGCATCCGATGGAGCATTTTCTGAGGCTATGAGAATGCTTAAATTTGTTTGAACTTAAACTTAATGCTGGTAAGAAGGTCTGGGGGGTGTTTAGATCTAAATTTAGGGGATTGGAAAGCAATCCTAATCAAGGTAGCAATTAGTGCGATTATTGTATTATTTGTAATTTTCTTATTGGTATATTGCATCCTGCCTGTTGTGAGGCGTCTGTGGATAAGAACACTGACTTCTCAGATGAACTTGGAAGCTGCATCCCAGTTGATCCAGCTGGAAAGGACCACGGTGAACTGTCCTCCCCACCTCCTCCACAACTAACCATCCAGGCCGAGGACTCTTAAGAAGCTAATTTCATTGTCTATTCGAGCCTCCAGGACCCCATCAGCCCTCAACAAGACCCACATGAAGAACCTTCTTTTTATTTTCGTTTTATTTCATCTATTTTTGCATCATTCATCCCTTTTTGAATTTATTCATCTATTTTTCTCTTCATATGGACAATGATGGACATTTTGTCATTCTTATAGATCAAACTCATGTTTTCAAGGTATAAGTTACTGTGCAGTTTGAATTTACTGTTAAGCTGAATGTGTTAATGTTTGTATTTAGTCACATTTTAATTTAAACTGCGGAAGATTCTTTATGTCAGTCAAAGTGATTCGCTGTACTGTATAGACAAGTTTACGAGCCGTTTCCGCATTACTTCCTGAACTCCTCCCATATATGCAATCCACTTCCGTTCTGGCAGGCTGAGTTTGTTTTGCAAGCTAACTCCGTAGTGCCGACAAAGCACTGATATCGCGGTTACATAGAGAAGTTAACAATTACAAAATGAAGAAAAGTGGTTCGGGAACAACGTGTGCGGTAGTTCAATCAATCAAATGTTATTTATATAGCGCCTTACAACAGCCAAAAAGGTGCCCAGGGCGCTTTCCAGAGTTAAAACACAAATAAAACAAGAGCCCCAGTAAATGGCACTAAATAAAAACATAAAAGAAATAAAAATTAAAAATTAAAAAATACAAACAGCAATCAAGACAGTGGCTACGTATCGAAAGCTTGTCGAAAAAGATGTGTTTTCAACTGTGATTTAAAAACACACAACTCAGAGTTGCTTCGAAGCTGTACTGGAAGTGCGTTCCACAACTTTGGGCCTTGGACAGAAAAGGACCGGCCTCCAAACTTTTGTACTTGGGCATGACCAGTGCGATGTGATTAGAGGAACGCAGAGTTCTGGTTGGTTGGTAGATGATTACCAGCTCAGCGAGGTAGGCGGGGGCCAGACCTTGAATACAACCATCAGGATCTTATACTCCACTCTGAACCGGACTGGAAGCCAGTGGAGAGAGCGGAGGACTGGGCTGATGTGAGAGCATTTTGAGGTGTTGGAGAGGAGACGTGCTGCAGCGTTCTGTACCAGTTGAAGCCGGTTAAGGAGTGATTGATTAAGTCCAGTGTAGAGGGCATTACAATAGTCGATCCGCGAGCTGATGAAGGCATAGACAGCCTTTTCGAGGTCAGCCCGGGACAGGAAGGATTTGACCTTGCTGAGTAGCCTTAGCTGGTAAAAGCTTGCCTTCACTACTGCACTTATTTGTTTTCCAAACAACATGCCACTGTCAAAGATAACACCCAGGTTGCGCACTGTCGGAGCAAACTGAGGTGTTAGAGGACCAAAACTGGGGGAGCTGTTGGGTGAGTCCAGGGTGAACAGAATGTACTCAGTCTTTCCTTCATTCAGGTGGAGGAAATTCTGGGAAAGCCAATGTTTGATATTGTGAATGCAGTTATAGAGAGGATCCATTGCAGAACGGTTACTCAGAACCACAGGGAGGTAGATCTGAAGGTCGTCTGCATAAAAGTGAAAGCAGACATCGTGGTTTGAGATGAGTTGACCAAGTGGCAGCATATAGAGCGAGAACAGAATAGGACCAAGAATGGATCCTTGCGGGACACCGGATGATAGAGGGGCGGCTGAAGAGGAAGAGTCTTTTAGCATAACGGAAAAAGTTCTATTTGTAAGGTATGATGAAAACCATCTGAGAACCATGCCCTGTTTGGTTACAAACACTCGAGAAAGCACCTGAACGAGTGTTTAGATAGAGAGTGTTACGACCAAAAACCAGCTACGAAGAGGAAATGTCCATGCGCTCCATTGTTTGCATATTTTCGCAAGCCTGATACCGACTCGGAATCAAAAGCCTGGCTGAGGGCATTGAATCTAAAGAAACCACCCCGCAATGTTTTTGTTTGTTCTTATCACTTTATTGATAGCAAACCAACCAAGGATAATCCTTTCCCAGAGTTGTGGTTGGGATACAATCGCGCTCCACAGCCCAAGAGGCGCCAACTCACCCAGCGGACCACTGCCTCCCCCCAGTTAAAGAAACGGAGACTTGAATCTGAGGGTAAGTTCAGCAACTTAAGCTATGAAGCTGACAATACTGTTAATTATGAATAAGTTGTCATACACTAACTTGGGTGACCATACGTCCTCTATTGCCCGGACATGTTCTCCTTAAGGCCATGAAATTATGTTCGGGGGGATTTTGTAAAATATCATAAAATGTCCGGATTAACCTCATATTGTTTCACTGACGGTCATTCAACACTTTTAATGCAGCCACTGCCAACCAGTGTCATTCTGAGCTACCTGTCTTGATGACGTGAAAGACCTTGTAAAAACAAAGCAAACGAGGAGCTGCGCGGCACTCCATGCGCTGTAATGTGACACTAAAATGCTGAAACGTAAGTGTAGTTTCACAGACGAATTGCAGAAAAAATACCCAATGATCATATTTAGTATCAGTGGATGCTCAGGATCTCAGGAGTATAAAGATGCTACTGACATTGCTCTACCTGAAAGACTGAATGCAACAGAATAAAAAAAACTGTTTTCTTAATATAAAGTTATCTTGGGTAAAGTAGATCAAATAAAACAGAGAATATTCCAATTTTAAGACATAATGAATGATGAAAAAGTCAGTCTGATTATTATTACTGTTGGTGTACATTAGTCAGATGTTTTACAATAAACTATATTAACTTGAAAAAATGCTGTATTTTATAATGGTGATAATAATGTAATAATAAATGATAAACATGACTCAGTGATTTACTAGAGAATAAATTCCTACATCATTTTTAAAAATCATATTTGCTAGCACACATTTCCAACAATAATTAATAGTAATATTTTTCTGCAAATATAAATAAATATTCTTTAGTTGTTGTTTTTTTATTATGCTAGTATTTCTAAGCAAACCTTCAAATTCATGTGAGAGAGATGAAAATGATATCTGACTGTATTTACCTCAAGAATCTGATACTATATTGAGTATTTTCTAACTTAAATCCATATTAAGTGAGTGCAATGTTGTAGTACAGATTTTGCCACTGTGATGTTTGTAGTGAGAGGACTCTATGCCTGCATTTATTTGGCTCCATCCATGTATTTTCTTCCCGTTTTTAGATGCTCCTGTAACCTGTCAGCCTGCTACAACAAAATTTAGAGATGCCCAGACCCAATGGGAGGACCCGTCACATACTGACCACATACACTGTTCAACAACAGTCTGTTAAAGTAGACAAGGCCACACAGTGCAAGGTAGAAATGGGTCCTACTGTGACTAGCACCACGGTCATTGATGATGCTAGATCCCGGCTGTATACAGGAGTGCGTATGGATCAATTTTTCACCCTGGTGACGGTGTTGTTGCCTTTCAGTAAGCCATCAATTACCCTTCCTGTTGTTGACCAAATCCTGATGACCTTGATGAAGCTAAAACTAAACTTAAAATTAGGAGATATTGCTCACCGCTTCAATGTGTCTACATCCATGGCATCCATGCCATTATCCCAGACCGTTCCCATCAGCATGGCACAAGATCTTAACCATCTGTGCTGGCCTAGTTAACCTGAAGAGTCCACTGATCAGAGTGCCTCGTGAGGTTTAGAATCTTGCCATTTGTTAATTAAATACAGATAAACACAACAAATACTGTGTGCATTGTATTTTTTAATATTATATATGAATATTTTCATAGTGATGTAATTGTGTGGGCTGCTTTTGTATTTTACTTTTTAATACCTGTTAGGATTAAACACAACTTTCTTGTTGAAGCCATTTGTTTAATTTCCTCAAAACAATTGATGCATCCTGTGTTATTTATGTACAGTATGAGCTTACTATGAATGATGAACTGTGTTAAAATAAATTATACTATGGTCTGGGTGAATACTCGATTCTGATTGGCTGGAGGGTGTAGGTTAAAAAGTGATAATGTACACCTAGGAAATTGCCTGATGTCAGTTCTAAATTATTGCACTGGCGCAAACGCCAGATGGTAACCATGGCAACGGAGACTCAACGTTATTTCACAGTTGACTCATCGCAGACAAAACATGAGGGATTTTATCATCTCTTTTATCATCCAATATCGGCAAAAATATTGATATGCCTCGGAAGCTTTCAGATTTTCCATTGCTTTTTCATCTATTGCCATTGACTGCACGAAGTAGGAGCAACTCTTGCTGTACGTTATGCTGGGCCACGTCGTCATGTTATCCTCCCAGTTTTGCACTGAATTCGGGTGGGGGAGAGTAAAGTCATCTCAAGTCAAAGTAGCTGAACCGTGTTCCCAAGCTAGCATCGACATTGCTGTGTTTACACCAGTTATATTTAAATCGTGTTCGCAAGCTATCATCAAAATCTCTGTGTTTACACTGGCAGACGCTGGGTAAACCACTTCCGGCGGAAATGGAATGCATATGTGTATACTAATGGCGCCGCCCAGAGTTCAAGAAGAAGATGGTCGCCCAGGCCAAGGGGGCTGTAGAGTACTTTTATCTGTTCAAGAACAGCCGACAGGTTTTTCGACTCTACACAATGAATCACCACTGGCATAGGATTGACAGTTTTTATTTCAAATGTCATCTATGTTACATTTTTATTAGTTAATTTTAGTACATTTTAGGTAGCCCAAACAAGTGTTAGTATGTTTTCACTGCATCATATCTTCTAATTTATCATTGTTAGTTGCATATGTTATTAACATCTACAAGTTGTCATTTAACTCAATTACCTTTTGGTGCTTTTGGAGCCCAAACAAGGGGGACTGTTGTGGGAATATGGCACTTACCCACACATTATTCTTTCATGAAAGTACTTGAGGTAATGTGTAATATGATGGAATGTTGAAGGTGGTGCTCTTATCTGGCACCACAGGCCTTTAGGCCGGAAGACAGGAAACCTCCTTCCTTGATGATTCCCAATATGGCGGCGTGTGTAGACGCAGCGGCTGCTCTCTGTCCCAACCGTGCGGTGATATGTTCATTTAAGAAGTGTTTGTCCGAATTTTTTACGTGTTTGCCTCGTCTGAAGCAAAAGTACAGTCGACAGGCTCTGCTAGACATCAGCAGAAACAAGATTTGCGACGTTCTAGACTATGTAACAGAGACGCTAAGAGAGTTGGGACTACTGCGGCTTACGAGAACACCAGACTCGCCTGCTACTCCTTCCCCGGAAAGGAGGCGTCAGAAGGGGTGTGCGAGGAAGCAGAAGCGTGGCAAGCACGGAGGCATCCAAGCCACTGGTAGAGTTTTCAGTCATAAAGTGCTGACCATTCTTTTTGCCTCAGGAGCTCAGCGTGATCTTGCTAGTCGCGGTTTATTTACCTCCCACTAACAACTGCAGTGATAGAAACGAGGCACTAAACGAACTGTACCAGGCTATCAGTGAACAACAGACAGCACACCCAGACGGTTTCATCATTCTCGCCGGGGATTTCAATCATGCTGACCCCAAGACTGTCCTTCCAAAATTACACCAGCATGTTGATTTTCCAACAAGGGGAAACAACATCTTGGACTTAGTGTACACCACACACAAAGGAGCTTACAAGGCGGCCCCCCTCCCCCACCTCTGACTCTCTGATCACATCACTGTTATGCTAATGCCACCATACAGACAGAGTGGAAGCCATCAAACCTATTGGGAAACAGGTAAGGGTGTGGCCTCTTCAAAACTGCTATGAAAAATCCGATTGGGGAATGTTTAAAGAAGCAGCCACCTACAACAACCAGACAGACATTGAGGAATACACAGAGACTGTGACCTCCAACATCACCAAGTGTATCGATGATGTGACCCACACAAGAAACATCAACACTCGGGCTAACCAGAAGCCATGGTTGACAGGCGATGTCCTCAGGCTGCTGAGAGCTAGAGACATAGCCTTCAGAGCCGGGGATGAATCTGGACTGAAAACAGCGAGCGCCAACCTGTCCCATGGCCCTGTCCCAACCCCTGCCCCCGAAAGACATATACACCACCTGCCTCATTTGTAAGGTGATCACAATTGTGAGTGACGCAAGTCATCCAGGTACAGGAGCCTCTACTCCCGCACCACCAGACTCAGCAACAGCTTCATCAGGCTGTTAGGATGTTGAATTATCTCCCCCCAGGCTGTCAAGAAAATGAGCCCCCACCCGCCCAAAAGACTATTCTTGCACTATTATGTCATTTGCACACCTATGATGCTGCTACGACTGAACTGTCTTTGCACTATCTTTTGAAGGCCTTTTGAATACTTCTGATGCTACTATGACCCTACTGTCACTACCATGCCACTTACTGTACAAACTTATTCAAATGTCTTTTATTGATATGTCTATTATTTCTTTTTTCTCTCTTTTAACTCCAGTTTTAGTTTTTACTACAAGTCTTTGTCTTTACCATGGGATGGAGGGAAACGTAATTTTGATTGCTTTGAATGTCGAACATGTGAAGAATTGACAATAAAGCTGACTTTGACTATGTGATGTGCATGTGGTGATGCTATGAGGTAATGAAGAATGATGGAATATAAAATGTGATGTTATGTCTACAGTAATCAGGATCTAAAGTCAGAAAGGCTGGTTGAAGCTTAATAATATATAGCTGATAAAGTGAATTATTGACGTTGTTAGAAGACATTGCTAGGAGAACTTCTGTCTCCTATCAAATAGGTCAGGTGTTTCAAGGGCACGAAATGGGGCTTAAAAGGAGAGTGCGTTGAGTCGAGAAGCAGAGTGCAGGGAGGTTCTGGAAGGTGCAGGTTCGTAAAATGAAAAAGAAGACCAACTGACAATAGAAAAGCAAAGAGGTGCTACCGTTTGGCGACACACTACCCTGCAGCAACAGTGGCAAATAAATTACTGTTACAAGCTGCAATAGGCTCTGTGCACAACCCCCGTGATGTACTTCCGTTTTTCCCTTGGATCGGCAGATTAATTTCCGGTTAACTTCCTGCTTAATCGCATCACCATGAATTTTACAAGATGTTTACAGAACCTGCCAAAAATATAAATAAACGATGTTCACCGTATCGTGGATGCCCACTCCCCTGCTCCCAAGAGCAAACGGGAAAAAGGATTTCGTCTTTATATATCCAGTTACTTCCACCAGTACGAGGGTAAGTAGATTATGTGGCGATGCTAACCAGCAAGCTAAATTGGTGACCTGCTGTTTAAGCTTTGCGTTTCTTTCGTATTTCTTGTTGTTCAAACTCTGTAAACTTTGTGTCTTTCTCAGTGTCAGACAAAGATCAGGGCACGTGTGAAGTTGTTTTCAGGGCGCTGTGTTACAGGTCCATGAAGAAAGCTGAGAAGCCTCACAGTTTGAGTGTATGGTGAAGCCAGAATAGATAAGACAGCAGCGGTTGCTTGAGAATCCCAGTGTTCCTGATGTTCTTGGGGACCTAGCAAGATCATACATTCTTATGTAACTCTAAAATGTGCTCACAATGAAAATAACGGTTAAAATAACAGGTAAGCTGACTTTGCTGGTCCCCACTGGGTTACTGCATGCGTTCATGTTCAATCTGTAATGTTGTTATCAGTACAGTAAGTTATTATAACTCAGGTTTCCTAATGTTCCTGGGGATGCAGCTAGTCGGTAAGTTTACTTGGCTGATCCCCACTGGTTATTGCGTACTGATTCATATTTTTCTCATCAGTTCCATATGCATCTTATCGTTCCTGTCACTAATTATTAACTGTGTTTTACCTAAACTCAGTCATTTATTTAAGATGTAAGTTAGTGTTGTAGGTATAAAGCATAATATTGATGTAGTGCATTCAAAATATTAAGCCAAAATACTCAAATGTATATTTGCTCAGTGGCTATTAGAGACAGGAATGATTAACATAAACCCAGACTGTGTCTAAAAGAATGATTAAACAATGAATTAAGCCAAGTTTAATAAATACTACCTGTGACATTTTACTTTTACAGGTGGTACTAAAAGATTCCAGTCCTGTGGAGCTGTTGCATCACAGCTGCACATGTGTGGCTGGAGCAACTTTATGTAACCACTGTGTAGCCTTACTTTTCCAGTCTGCACATTATTCTCAGCTGAAGGTGCCTGTGGTCCCCCCTATGCTAAGCTGTACTGAGGGAGAACAACAGTGGCACAAGCCCAGACCTTTGGTAAGTGACAATAAAGGGCATATCTATGTGTTGCACACTCATTATATACATGTTGGTGATATTTTCTGAACTATATCCTGTTATTTGATAGGGTATAAAACCAGGACCTGTGGATAAGATGGCTGTGCTATCTGCAAAACCAAAGTGTGGAGGAACAAAAGAGGGCATAAGGTAAAAGCTGAACATTGTAGATTTATTACAGTATTCTGCATGAATGTTTGAATGAAAATGTGTATGGCACATGTGTAAAGTTTTATGTTTCACATAGGAGCCCACTCTACAAAGGCCTGAGTGGGGATTTACCTGATCTCTCTGTCCTTCAGGTAGGGGTAACATGATCTAATTCCAATTTAAATGTATATATGTATATACTTTAATTTCACAATTTTATGGAGGAGCAGTTTACAGAAGGGTTGCCAATATAAACCTATGCACACCACTACATTGGAAAAAAATGAGAAGTGTTTATGGTATGATAATTATGATTGATTACATGCCTAGGTAACAGAAGCCTATAAGAAGTTCTCCGCAGCTGAGGCACTAATGATCTGCGGCATGGGCATCAGCTGTGAAGTTCCTCTGGTTGACTCTGCCCTTGGCCCAGTTCAAGCTGGAAGTCCATTGTCCTACCAGCAACCAGAAACAGCTAAGAGGGACCTGTCCTTCCATGCTGCCCCACCACTTCCATCTCTGCCTCTTCAGAATTACCTCCTACAGCCATCTAATTGCATGTTTGTCTGTTGTGAAGCACAGCAGCTGTACCTTAAAAGTCTTGATGTCACTTGGGACATGGCACACAAATTTGAGTGTGCTACTAGAGAACAAAGTTTGTGCAGTGAATGGCATTGGTTAAGGAGGCCAAGACTGAGTGCCTCACGTTTCAGGGAGATCTGTCAGGTAAGAGAGTTTACTGAAGACAGTCTGGCTGACCGGATACTGCAGGGAACCCGTCAGACTGCAGCTATGAAGAGGG
This sequence comes from Valencia hispanica, assembly GCA_963556495.2. Lineage (NCBI taxonomy): Eukaryota > Metazoa > Chordata > Actinopteri > Cyprinodontiformes > Valenciidae > Valencia > Valencia hispanica. Next base: position 317,118 of record OY747718.1, on the reverse strand, counting down.
GGCTTGAAATGGAGGCACATGCCATCTGGGAGTACTGCCAGAGGAAGAGGGTCAACCACTACCCTTGTGGATTTGTAATCCACCCTGATGCCCCTTGGTTGGGGGCATCTCCCGAAGGTGTAATTTTTGATCCTTCAGAGCTGTGTAATTTTGGTTTGATTGAAATGAAATGTCCGAATGTTAAAAGCTATGTTGACTGCCCATATCTCAAAATGAATTCAGGCAAACTGGAGCTCAAAAGATCACATGCTTATTACTCGCAAGTACAAGGGCAGATGCTAATAACAGGAATGAATTGGTGTGACTTTGTTGTCTCAGCTGAGGAACACATACTATTTCAAAGAATTTACAGAGACAGTGACATGTTAGATGTCCTCAAAGAAAAGGTAGACAGGTTTTATTTCCATGTATATATGCAGAAATGCATGTAATGTGTGCAAATCTAATCACTATGCACAATGTAATGAAATGTAATTTGTGATGTAATGTAAATGCTTATTTTGAAATTGTATAAATTTATGATGCAACATTGAAAGTAGTGACTTGATTTTAACAAAAACTATAAGCCACTGAAAGGCTGCTATGCCAGTACTTACAATTTTCCACTGTGGTGGGTTCACTGAATGAGAGACTCAGCAGACATCCATGCTGTTATAACAATGCATTTATTCACAATCTTCTGGTTCATTTCCCATTTCTGATCTATATACACATTAAACAAACAAAAGGCTTAAAAGCTAGCCACAATGTGATGGGGGAAAAAACGGCATACTTCTCTCTGGTATGCAGCACACCTGCTGAGTAATTAGCTCAGTAATACACTGCATGTACTACTGTTCACACTGCAAACTTAATGTGTAACTGTGTACAGAGTGTGTACTACTACTATACTGTACTACTCTGTGTACAGAGTAGTACACTATATGTACTATTGTGTACACATTAAATTTGCAGTGTACACAGTAGTACATGCACACCACCTCCGGTGGCCCTAAGATATAAACAAAAAACATAGACAACTGATTATCACGAATGTGTAACATTTAACTTTCTACATGCTAAGTAAATAAAAGATGCATGAGAGAGAATCAAAAATTGAGCATAAACAAGAGTAAAATGTAAGCTAAGGAATAAACAAGTCCATGTTCATCACCATACCCCATGCAACTTCAACAACTTTCCTGTTGCTTCCTCTTCCTCATCTTAAACGTCATACATCCATTTCTTAACAAGAGGCCCATTTTGGTAAATTTGTGAGGAAACACGCAACTGTGAAGATTTGGTTGATGCTACCTGAGATGGACAGAGGGATTATAGTATCAAAAAGTTTATTTTCTTTGACTCTTCGGATCATCCTCTCAAAGTGCACTCTTAAACGAGCAATGGACTGCGTCTTCAGAACATCCACCTCCAACATTTGTGTCCTCTTGGAGAGAAAGGCAGGACGATGAACAGTCCCAGGTACAAGGTCATCCACCAGGAAGCCCTTGTCAACCATGATGGCCATGTCAGGTGTTAAGAGTGATGTAATCCCTGACTGGCGAAACACCTCTTTATCACTCATGGATCCCTCAAAGAGTCCTGACACAAATGTCAGGGCTCCATGGGGGGACAGTCCCACCATGGCCTTGAAGGTGCAGTGGGACTTGTAGTGGGAAAATACCTTACTCTGAAGGAGCAGAGATGAAGGAGTCTGACAGCGTAACTCTGTGCAGTCAAGGACCACATGTGTGTCGCTGTAGCTGCCATGAAAGTCCTGTGGAAGACTGGCCTTCACAGCTGCAGGAGACATCCATGTACATACCGATCCCAGTAGGCTGTAGAGAAAGTTGGCCCAGGTCACAATAATTCGGCTGACTGTTGCTCGATGGATGTTGAATCTATGGCCCAGCTCCCTCTGGGTACAGCCAGTGGACAGATATGAGAGGAAGAGGAAAAGTTCATCTATTGGCAGCAGTTTCTGTGGGAAAATATTAAATTAAAGTTAGATCATACTTATAATATTCATGGATGTATGTATTTGTGTATGAGCCTGCTACTTACAGTCGGTCTGGTTACAGGACTTTCAGTTGTTGTGCTCGTTTTCCTTGCTCTGGTGTTTGTGACCCTAACCATCTTCACTGTAGCATAACTGATCAGGCCCCAGAATGCCATCAGATGCTCATATGAGGGGAATCTAAACAGTATTGTAGTTGGAATTAATGATCAAACTTGCTCAATATTTGACTAAAAAGACAGAGAAAATCATATCAAACTTGCTCAATATTAGATTAAAAAGACAGAGAAAATAATACACTAAAACAGACAAAAGATGCAACCACTTACAGTAAAGTTAAACGTTGATCTAACAACTACTAACTTGGCTTGATAGATTGGTTGCGCATATCTTACCTAGTGTAATATCGGATGTCCTCTGGTGATGATGCAAACCGCTGGAGTCCAAATGAGCTCTGTAGATGTAGCGTTTGGACCTGCTGTCTCAGCATCTCGATTTCATCAATTAGCTTCTCATATTGCTCCCGGTCGACACACATTGTGAGACTTGCTCCCTAATCGTGGTCAATAGGCATGGGGACCATTGCTGCCACAATATCTTCCTCAGTCTCCTCAGCCACGGGGCTAGAACTTGATGTGGGACGAGTGCGGTGCTGTTCGTGTACCCGTTCCATTCAAACAATGATGGCACAGCACTGGCAGCTAAAATCCGTTTACCCTTAGCGGTAGTACGGATAAGATCCTTAATGAAATGTCTGCTGCATACCTTTGTATGTCCTCCGGATCTTGTGAAGCCACTGTGCACGAATGCCGGTATTTTTTGGAAAGCGGTGGAAGCTAAGTTCACTGTTATACCGGCTGGATCCCGTACAAAGTGGCACACAGCAATGGTCGTTTGAACCACCCACCGTTTTCTGTAGCTTAAATACATTTCTAACATTATATTTGTTTTTTTTTATTACGGTTACAGATCTTGTTTGTTCACTTTGCATCATCTTTACCTATGATCTTTACTGTTGTAACAGGAAGTAAACCGGAAACTGATCTGCTGATCACTGTGGAAAACGGAAGTACGTCACGGGACTTGTTGCACAGACCCTATTATCTGCTGTGTGAAATATAAAGGCTTTGATATTGTAGATTATGTTAAGGTCAGGGGGCTCATCCCACTCCAACACAGCTGAATCAAATGATTGATTTATGTCTCTGTCAGGCCATCTTCTTTATTCTTTTAATTTAAGTGTGTTGGAGTAGGGATGCATCTATAAGCTGCAGAAAAGTAGCTCTCGAGGAATGGAGTTGGAGATAGATATCCTTTCAGGTTTGGTTTAGTTCTGTTAGTAATGTATAACTTACTTTCTTCCTCTCTGGGACACAGGACCCGTCTCTTCCATGAGCTGTATGGTGGTTGAACATTACCATCATATCTATTGTTGAGTATAATTGTGTAAAACAGATGAAGGCGGCTCCTTCAAGGATCTGGAAATTATTCCCAAGGATGAACCAGACTGGTGCAGGTCCATGATTCTCTTCCTGATTTCTCCTGGCTTTCCTATTGTGTCGAACCAGAAAGCAGCATGTTCAATTCAATTCAATTCAGTTTATTTATATAGCGCCAAGTCACAACAGATGTCATCTCAAGGCACTTAACAAGAAGTCATTTCAATACATTTATACAAACATTCCAATCAGTTAAAAAGTTTCCTATTTAAGGAATCCCAGCAGATTGCGTCAGTCATTAGCGTGAGGTTGGGCCCTGTTGATGCAGACTTTCCAACCACAGCAATCCTTCAGCAATCCCTCATACTGAGCAAGCATGTAGCGACGGTGGAGAGGAAAAACTCCCCTTTAACAGGAAGAAACCTCCAACAGAACCAGCCTCAGTAGGAGCGGCCATCTGCCACGACCGTCTGGGGGTTTGAGAAGACAGAGCAGAGACACAGAAGGAACAGAAGATCTGATATAAGAGAACTTTCTATGTTACAGAAAGTAAAAAGTTGATAACAGGACACAGTGGATGTTCAGTTACTGGGAGGATCATCCCAGTCGATGCCCCCCGTCCAACAGGGCATTGCAGCCAAGCAGGATACCAGACCAGGTATATCTTCTATGGAGAGAAAAACACTGAGAGAAAACATAGTTAACAGTCGAAATAACAGAATGTACTGTAATACAACTGGAGAGTAGTAGGAGAAAAGGAAGTAGCAGAGTGAAGAAAATTGGTAAGTCTGTCCTCCAGCAGTCTAAGCCTATAGCAGCATAACTACAGAGATAGCTCAGGATGACCTAAGCCACTCTAACTATAAGCTTTATCAAAAAGGAAAGTTTTAAGCCTGGCCTTAAAAGTAAACAGAGTGTCTGCCTCACGGACTAAAGCTGGGAGCTGGTTCCACAGGAGAGGAGCCTGATAACTAAAAGATCTGCCTCCCATTCTACTTTTAGAAATCCTAGGAATTACAAGTAAACCTGCAGTCTGAGAGCAAAGTGCTCTATTAGGAACATATGGAACAATTAGATCTCTGATGTATGATGGAGCTTGATTATTAAGGGCTTTATATGTAAGAAGGAGGATCTTAAATTCTATTCTGGATTTAACAGGGAGCCAATGAAGGGAAGCTAAAACGGGAGAAATGTGATCTCTCTTTTTAATATTCATCAGAACTCTTGCTGCCGCATTTTGGATCAACTGAAGGCTTTTAATGGCATTTTGTGGACTACCTGATAGTAAAGAATTACAGTAGTCCAGCCTTGAGGTAACAAATGCATGGACTAGTTTCTCAGCATCACTCCTGGACAGGATGTTTCTAATTTTAGCAATATTCCTGAGGTGAAAGAAGGAAATCCTAGAAACCTGTTTAATATGGGATTTGACTGTCAAGTCTTGTCTCAAAAATAACAGAGGCTCTTTACATTATTACTGGAGGCCAGTTTAATACCATGCAGATGAAGTGATTGACTAAGCAGTTTCTTTTTTAGAGCTTCTGGTCCAAAGACAGCAACTTCTGTCTTGTCAGAGATCTTCAGATCTCAGGTTTCGGGCTGTTGCTAGGCAACATGGAGTTTCAGCTTCCTCCAAAGATTTTTATTGGGTTCAGGTTTGGAGACCCAACCCAATAGAAATGGGTTGTGGTTGGATCATCTACCACGACAGTAACCTGAAACACACAACCAGGGCAAGTAAGGAGAGGCTCTGGAAGAAGCATTACAAGGTCCTGGAGAGCCTAGAACTGTGTTGGATTCTCATTCCGAAAGGTCCACTCCAGAGCCCCTCCTTAGCCGCCCTGACTATGTTTCAGGTCATCATCACCCTGAAAGACCCAGCCACCACCCATCTTCAATGCTCTCAATGGGAAGGGGGTTGGTCATACATGGCCCCATTCTTCCTCTCCTCAATACAGTGCAGTTGTCTTGTCAGCTTTGCAGAAAAGCAGCCCCATATCATAGCATTTCCACCCCCATGCTTCATGGTTGGGATGGTGTCCTTCGGATTGTTCTCATCCTTCTTCTTCCTCAAAACATGGTGACTGGAGTTTATAGTATTTTGGTCCCATCCTTCCTGTGGATCAAACTTCAGACAGGTCGGGACATGTACTTGGTTGAGCAGGGGGACCTTGCTGCAGGATTTTAATCCATGATGGTGTAGTGCATTACTATGGTAACCTTAGAGACTGTGGTCCCAGCTCTTTTCAGGCCCTCCGCCTGTAGATCTGGGATGATCCCTCACCTTTCTCATGGCCACTGATACTCCATGAGGCCAGATCCTGCATGGAGCTCAGAGAGACGGACAGTCATCTTGTGGCTTGATGGGTATAGTTGGCTTGTAATCAGGGGTTTAATTCTAGTTTCAGCTTGTCACTTGTCCAAGTTGCCTACCAATCTGCATATCGGTGTATGAATGTGTGTGCGATTGAGTGTGAATGGGTGAATGTGGCTCCAGTATAAAGCGCTTTGTGTGTTCAGCATGACTAGAAAAAGGCTATATATGTTCAGTCCATTTATCTCTAGTTGCTTCCCTTTTCAAATAATTGTTCCAACAGTTGTTTCCTTCACACCAAGCTGTTACCTTGTGTTCCTGTAGCCCAGCCTTGCTCAGATGTACGATGTCCTTGATGTCCTTAGGCAGCTCTTTGGTCATCCCCATAAAGGAGAAGTTCCCGGTCTGACTTAGTTTGTGGACAGTTGTTTTTTAAACAGGTAAAAAAGTTCAAACAGGTGCCATTAATCCAGGTAATAAGTGGAGGGTAGGATGGCTTTTTAAAGACAAGTTGACAGGTCTGTGATAGCCAGAATTCCTGCTGGTTGGTTAGAGATCAAATTGTTTTTTCATGCAATTAAAATGTTAATTACTTAAAAATTAGGTGATGTGATTTTCTGGATTCTGATGGAGCCAGGTTCTGGTTCTGCTGGAGAATTCTTCCTATAGTTTTTCCTGTCCAGTGTTTCCACATGCTTGCAGCAATCCCTTATCTTGAGTAAAGTTAATAACTTGATGAAATCAAAGGTTTTCTTAGATTACATTTTATTAACTAAGCTGTATGCAACTGGATCTAGATGTGATTACATTTGTTCTAATTTGACACTACATATTCTTGGTTCTACTGCTTTATAGGAACAGATGTTAAATCACTGTAAAAAAGAAACAAAAAAACTTCTGATTCTCAGAAAAGTCACAAAAAAATGTTCCTATAAATATTTTATTGATGTTAAAACATGTAAGACTTTTTTATAGAAAATTATGTGACTTGTAGGTTATAGATAAAAATGAAACATCTTTAAAATAAGGGCTGAAATGAAAAGCAGCTCATAGAAATGTGAACATTTGGAGAGTGCTTAATCTCCTATATAAGGTCATCCAACTCCATGTTGAGCTCAAATACAATCTAGAAAAAGTGCCTTAGCATGTTCAACACAGACTGATTCTCCATTGGCTGATTTAAGTCCCACTGATCACCTGACAGTGCTGATATTATACAACATGCTGACATTACTTGCATTTAAAGAAAGCAGATTGTTTTCCACCCCGGGACAAGGTTATCCTGCACGTCCCTTCTTTGTTTGGAAACTGAACTTGATCCTAATAACTGAGATGGTTTCCCTGTCATTTCAGTTTGGAACAGCCCCTTTGGCATCAAAATGATGCCAGCTTCAAATGAAACTGAAAAATATTGCCACTGAAAAATATAATTGTTACTGAAAATATTAATTTTGAATCTGAAATGTAGTGAACATTTATTTATTGAAATAAAAAAAAACTGAAAGTGAATTTTTTTAATTAACCTTAAAATATATACATTTAAATAACTCAATCAAGTTTTTACACTTTCATCTTTTTTTCCAACTTCATTCTTCTGTCACTCTTTTCAGTTGTGTAAGAGGGGCGGGGCTTCAGAGCCACATGTCACTTCCTTTCAGTTGTCAGTGAGTCGGGCTATTTAAAGACCTGTTTTCTAAACCAGCAAATAAAGGTCACTCGTGGTTCTTTTATATCTTTAATTCTAAAACGTCCTTGTATTACAGCAAAATCCACAGCTATAACTTTCTGTAATGTTTATTTTGATACATTCAAATTAGCTACTATTTGCTTCCCTTCTTCGGATGTACCATTTACATACACAGAAAGGGATTTTGCTGTAATATGAGGACAGTTTTGAATTAAAGATATATAAAAGAATTACAAGTGACCTTTATTTGCTGGTTTAGAAAATGGGTCATAAAACTGCCGGTGAGATGTGGCTCTGAAGCCCCGCCTCTCATGCATGTGTACGATGTGAAAAGAGTGACAGAAGAATGAAGGTAAAAAGCAGCAGCACTGAAAAAACGGTGGCATTATAAAAAGTTGGCATTGTTTAAAAAAAAAAAGATCAGTGTGAAAACTTGATTTTGAGTTAGTTCTTTAAATGTATGTTTTGAGTTTTAATTGATGCTTTTTTCAATTTCAATTTTTGTTTCACTTTCAGTACAGAAATGTTCAATACATTCATTTCAGATTTAAAATTAATATTTTCAGTTAGAATTATATTTTTCTTAGGCCATATTCTTATTTTCAGTGCCAATATTTCTTTTCAGTTTTATTTTAGGCTGGCATCGTTTTGATGCCATAAGCCCCATCCTTGGAAAACAGACTGAGCAACATAACAGGTGAACCAACCCCATCCAACTGAAAATGATACCATAAACACAAAGCAGTTTGCATCTTACAAAGCTTATAACAACTTTAAGTCCCTTACTAATCAGAGCACAAAGTGGGCTGCCGGTACCTTATTCTTTCAGAGTGATCATATTCAGATAAAGGTGGGGAAAAAAGCAGTTCACCTATCACCAATGAACGCATCATGTAGGAAGTATATCTGCACCAAATATGTCATCCTCTGGTTTAAATGTCTGAAGTTGTTTTTTTAACGTTACCCTGAACCTTCATCAGCAGGAGCAAAATCACCCTGAACACTCTGTCGTTTGGCCTGTTTAGTTGCTTGTGTTGTGGTTGCAGTTTGACAAAATGCTGAGAAGGTTGCTCTTGCTGTGAGCTGACAAGTGATGCTAAAACGTGCAAGGAAGAGATGAAACAAGGCTGCTTTGGTGAAAATAAAAAAACAGATTTTCACATTAAAATTGAAGCAGATTATTCTTTTTAACATATTTAAAGCCCCCTCAAAACTCTGTACCGCATTTGCCACAGCCATCGCAGAGATGGGATGAACAGGAGCTCTGATCAGGATTTTAACCCCTTTGTTCTGCAGACAGATCCTCTGATTTTTCACTGCAAAACTCTGTAAACTAATTGCTTAAATTCTTTTATCTTTTAAATCTGAGTGATCCAAGCACCAAGAAATTGTTTTGGACCATAAAATATTATCAAGTATTGACTTTCTCTCTTTCAGACAGCCAAATGCAGAGATATGTGATTAAAAACTTACAGTTCAAGTTAACAGAAAATCTGAACTAGAAAATACCTCTGCCAAGGTACCTCAGCCCCCCACCTTGAGACTTAATTCTAACTTTTTTAGATTCCTGGACCATGAAACATACCTTTAGCAGCTTGATTCACACTATTGGTTGAGTAGTTATCCACAAAATTACTTTTTCGGTAACGGCGGTTTTCAAATCGCCCCCAAATTCTAGTCATTTGTTCCTGGTCCCATTGCAGATATTTCTTGAACATTTCATCAAAATCCACCAAAAACTTTTTTAGTTATGTTGCTAAAAGACAGATAAAACAAACCCTGGTGAAAACATGCATTCCTTGGTGGAATAAAATAATAAAGGACTGACAAACAATGCTGAAAATGTATTTCTAGACAATATGCTTTGCACCTATCTTTCACTAAGCTGCAGCCTAAAGGTTCAGGAACCTTTTTTAAATACTCTCCAGGGCTGTTTTTTGGGCTAAATTACTAGGGTGATCTTCTGCTCTGACCCGGCTAAAGGTGCAGTGGAAATAGAGGATGATAAATAAGTCCCCGCAGTCAATGTGCAAAAAAAGGAATGAGTTTTGCTGTTAAGAAATACTGCATTCAGCTGCAGCTGGTGTAATCTTTCATGAAACGTTTTTCCCCATTCAAGCACTAAACTCTGCCAGCTGAATTACTTTAGATGTGATTAAGCCTGAGAAGCCACAGTATTTCTGGTTATTCATGAACTGTGTCATTATGGCCAACGATGATGAGGGCAGACTGTTGGCACAACCCAAAACATAGGAGAGAATCACATGGAGCAGGCAGGTTGTTCTTGCCATCAGGATCTGCTGCGCCCCTCAGGAACCCTTGGAACATGACAGAATACTAATAAACTAACAAGTTTTGGGCGTGCCAAATTGCACAAGCCTATGAAATGCTTTCTGACTCACTAGTTTCATCTGCACACCCAGAATCTGGAAATTAATCCATGTGCTTTCAAAATGCAGTCAGTCAGAATAATGAGTAAGTTGTTCCTGCATGGGGCAGCACATTCATTGTACAACAGACTCTGATGCCATAAAAAGTTTCCCTTCCTGTTTCTCTAACTGCTGCTGGAAACAGTTTTCTCTTTACATTCTAGACATGAAAATATAAAAAAAAATATGCTGAATAAAAAACTGTTTTTGGCAAATGGCAGAAAAATGTTCTGGAAGACTGGTTGATGCACCAACCAATCGTTCACCCTGACGCACACACACACACACACACACAGATCTGTGCACACACACTTCTTTGTACAAGCTCAAGCGAGATGAGGGTTTGGTGTCCATAGTAATGGTGCCTACAGGATGACACAGGGACAGCCACGGCTGTTCTGTTTCCCACTTTGTAGGGTTGGAGGAGGAGGACTCTCCATCTCCTGAAACCGTCTGAATGAGGAAGATGAAAACAGACAAAATCAATCAGTTTAAATCTGAATCCTGGGGCCACATCCGAAAAGCATTTACACACAAACTGTTCGCTAATAGTGCACTATGACTGCTATGGGAGTGGTATTGCTTATGGTCCAATCATTGACATTAACAAACCAGGAAATTGGAGTCACAAGTTAAACATGGAGAATTTTAACAGAGACCTTTGTTTTAGTAGAAGATAAAAGAAACAATAAACAGAAAAGCCCAAATCTAGAAAGCCTCTACCTTATAATCAGCACCAGCTCCATGAAAGCTTCATCCACATTGTAGCGATTCTTTGCAGAAGCCTCCATGTAGTGGATCCTGTTCTCTCTGGCAAACGCCTGAGCATCTTCCCTGGAGATCTGCAGACACAACAGCCAGCTTCAGGTGGAAATCAGTTATCTCTGTTCAATAAGTGAGAACTGACAGAACCAAAAGATCAACTAATACCCTGTGGATATAAATGATGCTGAATCAGTGCAGTTTTAGAACTGAATGTATTCACTTATTCCTCATTGATTATTAAGCAGCAAAGGATTCCTGCTTTTCTCCCACTTACATTTTTCAGATGATCAAACTGATTTGAATAAATCAGACAAAAGTTAACCTGAGTAATTACAAGGACTAATAAATAGAGCAGCTCTCACATTTCAGCACCGCTGCAGCCGCTGGCGTTCAGCATCACACCCTTTGCGTTTACAAGCAGCTTCCTTATGGAAGTTGTAGTCACTTTCTGTTTGGTGGCAAGGGATTAATAAAAACTTCCAGGTTGGTTTGGGTAGCTTCTTTTACTCTTTAAATGACCTTTTAAAAACCTTTTATTTTTACTCAGGTACAAAGAATAGAGCATATAATACTCCCACTGAATCCTCCGTGAGCTACTGTCCCACCCTAACCCAGTAAGCTCAGGGCTAATGGAGCTTTTGCCATCACAGCTCCCAACTTATTCAAGATATCGCTGCTACAAATTACAAGTCTTGTTCACTGCTTTATTTAATTGGATTCCAACTACTCTTCTTGGCTTTTGACAAGGTATAAACTGTTCATTTTATTTAAAGTTTATAGTCGTACCACTCTTTGCTGCTCCAGGTCAGCCTTGTTTCCAACCAGCACCATGGGAAAGTCATCCCGATCCTTTACTCTCAAGATCTGGGTGTGGAACTTTTGGACCTCATGAAAACTGTACGGATCACAAAGAGAAACAATGAACACTCTCATTGTCTATAAGAACACTGACTTACAGAAAACAATGCAATATGTAGAGATGATGGAGAAAAAGCTCAGCAATCAGAGAAACTCTTAATCTCTTTTATTGCTTGTATCAACATAATTTCAGAGGCAAAGGGTGAAATGTTTGGCTATGTGAATAAGCAGATTGTTCACAGAGTTCCAGACATTGAAGACAGAGTTGAAGCCGTGAATTTTAAACCAGTAAACATGTCTCATTAACAGATTAGTTTAAATCCAACCAAATGACAAAACGAGGCCACTTGTTGACAGAAACTGGTATTTGCATCGTATCTTTGTTGTAGAGTACTACAAGGTTCAATGCTTGGGTCAGTTCTCCTTCCTGTGTACAATATATTCAAGAAATTAAAATATTATTGAGAAGTTAATTCACTTCAGCAACTCCATTGCTAAGCAAAACACATTATATTAATTTGACACAGACTGAGGTTTTCTAGCCTTTATTTCTGTTGAGTGTGAGGGTTTTGTACTTCCAACAAATGAAAACGCAACAACATTTTAGATTAGAATAGTACATCAGACTAATAGAAAACGATTCATTTAATATTACCATAAAGAACCTTTGTGTTATTTTTGACCAGGACATTACATTCAAATCCCATATAAACTCTTAAATCCATAATAGAATCTAAGATCCTCCTCCTTCCATATAAAGCCCATAATAATCAGCTCAATCATACATCAGAGATCTGATTGTTCCATATGGTGGCTCTGGCGTTTTTAATCAACCTGGGTTGCACGTTTTGGCCCCCCTTCAGACATTACCTCTGACAGGGGACCACAGTTTGTGTCTGAGCTTTGGTCCACCATTGCTGACGGCCTGGGGGTCTAGATCCACCGCACCACTGCATACCATCCACAGGCTAATGGCTTATGCGAGCGCTTTCACAGGTCATTAAAAGCAGCGCTTCGTGCTGTTCTGACCGATGGCAACTGGATTGACCGCCTCCCATGGGTAATGCTTGGGTTGGGGTCCGCAGCTAAAGAGGACCTTGGTGCTTCTCCAGCTGAACTGGTTTTAGGTCAGCCGGTACGTGTTCCAGGCGTGTTTTTTCCTGAGGCCCCCTAACCCCAGTTCACCCAGCCGACCCAAAATCTTTCAACTCACTGTGACCCTTTTCGCGTTCCTGGTCCTGTACATCGTTTGCCCCAGTCATTCGTCCCACAGAACTTGGCGTCTTCTAAGTTTGTTTTTGTTAGACATGATGCACACAGGACACCCTTACGGCTTTTGTATGATGGCCCTTTTAGGGTCCTCGAACCTGGCCCTAAGCACTTTCTTTTAGATCTGGGCGGGGCGTACTGAGGCGGTCTGTATTGACAGGCTTAAACCCGCTCATGTTCTTAAAGATGATGAAGTAGTAACGGCCTAGGCTCCTCGTAGGGGACGACCCCCCATCCACGTTGTTGACGGACTCAGCCTTCAGAGCTCACCTCATCTTCTGTCTCCCCTCGTCGCCCTCATCCCCACCTTCAGCGCAGGGAGTTCCAGACTGGGCCCAGGTTCAGACGTTCTGACCGTTTGCTCAAACCCGGGATCCTGGCTTAAATATGGACACTACTGGGTGTTCGCGGGGGGGCGTGTGTAGCGGACCACCAGGAGGCTCCACTCACGCCCAGAAAACAGGATGTTCGCATTTAAAAAATGTATGAATTTTTGGCGCGATTATTGTATGTGTTTATATGTTATGTGTACTGGCTTACCGTTGTTCAGTGTCAAGTTGGAGCTGAGATAAAGAGGTGATCGAAACTAGATCCTGTGTGTCGTCCACAATGTTCCAAAAAGAGCACTTTGCTCTCAGACTGCAGGTTTACTGCTGATTCTTAGGATTTCTAAAAGTAGAATGGGAGGCAGATATTTTAGTTATCAGGCTCCTCTCCTGTGGAACCAGCTCCCAGATCCTCCTTCTTACATATAAAGCCCTTAATAATCAAGCTCCATCATACATCAGAGATCTAATTGTTCCATATGTTCCTAACAGAGCACTTTGCTCTCAGACTGCAGGTTTACTTGTAGTTCCTAGGATTTCTAAAAGTAGAATGGGAGGCAGATCTTTTAGTTATCAGGCTCCTCTCCTGTGGAACCAGCTCCCAGCTTTAGTCCGTGAGGCAGACACTTTGTTTACTTTTAAGGCCAGGCTTAAAACTTTCCTTTTTGATAAAGCTTATAGTTAGAGTGGCTTAGGTCATCCTGAGCTATCTCTGTAGTTATGCTGCTATAGGCTTAGACTGCTGGAGGACAGACTTACCAATTTTCTTCACTCTGCTACTTCCTTTTCTCCTACTACTCTCCAGTTGTATTACAGTACATTCTGTTATTTCGACTGTTAACTTTGTTTTCTCTCAGTGTTTTTCTCTCCATAGAAGATATACCTGGTCTGGTATCCTGCTTGGCTGCAATGCCCTGTTGGACGGGGGGCATCGACTGGGATGATGCTCCCAGTAACTGAGCATCCACTGTGTCCTGTTATCAACTTTTTACTTTCTGTAACATAGAGAGTTCTCTTATATCAGATCTTCTGTTCCTTCTGCGTCTCTGCTTTCTTCTCAAACCCCCAGACGGTCGTGGCAGATGGCCGCTCCTACTGAGCCTGGTTCTGTTGGAGTTTTCTTCCTGTTAAAGGGGAGTTTTTCCTCTCCACCATCGCTACATGCTTGCTCAGTATGAGGGATTGCTGAAGGATTGCTGTGGTTGGAAAGTCTGCATCAACAGGGCCCAACCTCACGCCAATGACTGACGCAATCTGCTGGGATTCCTTAAATAGGAAAACTTTTTAACTGATTGGAATGTTTGTATAAATGTATTGAAATGACTTCTTGTTAAGTGCCTTTAGATGACATCTGTTGTGACTTGGCGCTATATAAATAAACTGAATTGAATTGAACATGCTGCTTTCTGGTTCGACACAATAGGAAAGCCAGGGGAAATCAGCCCGAATATCAGGAAGAGAATCATGGACCTGCACCAGTCTGGTTCATCCTTGGGAATAATTTCCAGATCCTTGAAGGAGCCGCCTTCATCTGTTTACACAATTATACTCAACAAAAGATATGATGGTAATGTTCAACTTTTCTCTCCTACTACTCTATTCGGGGGTTCTGGAGGAGGGTCAGGGTATTGGGTACTAGGCCCCTAGATATGGGTTGTTAGGTCCTTGTACGATCGGTGTCAGGGTTTGGTTTGTATTGCCGGATGTAAGTTGGGCTCATTTATGGTGAGAGTTGGACTCTGCCAAGGTTGCCCTTTGTCACCGATTCTGTTCATAACTTGTGTACAGGATTTCTAGGCGCAGCCAAGGTGATGGGGGGGATCCGTTTTGGTGGCCTCAGGATTGGGTCTCTGCTTTTTGCAGAAGATGTGGTCCTTTTGGCTTAATCGGAACGTGATCTACTGCTTTTGCTGGAGCGGTTTCCAGCCGAGTGTAAAGCGCCTGGGATGAGAATCAGCACCTCCAAATCTGAGACCTTGAGCCGGAAAAGGGTAGAGCGCCGTCTCCGGGTCGGGGATGGGGTCCTTCCCCAAGTGGAGGAGTTGAAGTATCTGGGGGTCTTGTTCACGAATGATGGAAAAATGGAGCGGGAGATCCATAGGGATGCGGGGACTGTACGGTCCGTCGTGGTTAAGAGAGAGCTGAGCCAGAAGGCAAAGCTCTCGATTTACCAGTCGGTCTACTTTCCTACCCTCATCTATGGTCACGAACTCTGGGTAGTGACTGAAAGAACGAGATCATGGATACAACCGGCTGAAATGAGTTTCCTCTGCACAGTGACTGGGTTCTCCCTTGCTAAGCATGTCTTATTATAAACATTTTAGAATCTCAGCTAAAGACAAACCTTTTCTGTGACCTCCAAATCCAGAAAAAAAACAAGCAATTAAAAGAGCAGTTGTGCTATTTTGCGATTTTTACATGATCACATTCACCTGAACCGGTCAGTCACCCTGCCGAACAGAACCGAGCAAACTTTGCCATTCCTGAAAGCCAGCATTTCACAGATTCTAAAGCTGCAAGTTTCATCATGTTACGTGCCAATTTCAGCAAATGAGCACCAAAATAACCCCAAAATACGTACAGCATTTGAAAAGAAAGATCATAAATTCTTCCTCAACATGAATCTTGGTATAGATAATTTACACATGTTGGTTTATGATTTTCTGCAGTTTATATTCTACTTGAGCATACTTTCAATGGTTTTATATACTGTAACTTGAGAGAAAAACTAGGCGAGAATGAAGAATCTTGTAATTTGTCTATGTTCCAGCTACAAGTAACATATGCTGTAATTTTTACAGCTCTGATTAAATCTCACAAACATTGGCTTCATTTTGATACCAAGATTGTTTACACCGTTTGTTTTTGCAGAGAAAAACTAAATTAGTGTTGGGCATGTCCTAATCGAGCTAGGAGTGACCGTGGAGCTTAAGAGGTTAAAGAGTAACTAAACCCCAAAACAACTTTTTTTTGCTTCTAAACTGTATAAATGGGTCTTTACCAATGCAATCTTTCAGTTTCTGGGGATTTTTTAACATTTTTGTGTAAACTTGTTTAATTCTACACTTTTTGGTCTAAAAACGTCTTAGTGCTGCCCTCTTAGGACTGAACGGTGGCTACTGCATTCGAATTTTGTGATTGGTGGAGAGCGGTACATCTTTACGTCACATGGTCTCACAGACACGCCCCGTGGGTTTGGGTATAAAACTATCAGACATACCGGCTAGTGATGGGAATTCCAGCTCTTTTTGGAGAGCCATTTCTTTTGGCTTGGCTCACCATAAAGAGCCGGCTCTTTCGGCTCCATAGTGGCTCCTCAGATTTTCTGTTGCTTAAAATGTATGCATCACCAAAATTAATGCAAAACGATGTGTACCAAATGTACCAAAACAAGCGGGGGGAATGAAAAATAAAACAACGCCTCCCAATGACGAGCCGGCTCCCATCGTTCACTTCAAAGAGTTAGCTCTTAGAGCCGGTTCGTTCGCGACCGACACCTCACTAATACCGGTCCTGTGGCGAGTTTGGAGTTGGAGGTTGGATTGCTTTTTTCAGGTTACCATTATTATCACATTAGCACTTAATTAGCATAGCTAACATACTGTTTTGAACGTTACCCTATGGATTAGGGGTAACGTTAGCATCACCACTCAGAGACCGGACCCATCCTGTCTCTCTCTCCCCTCAGCAGCAGCCTGTGAGCTAAACTGAAAATTAGCAGATTCAGGTGATGAGCTGATTTCTCAATTTATCTCCAACTTTAGATGCTTAATAACGTTCTTCAACTTCACTGGACCTGTGCAGATAGCTTCTGCTAGAAGAAAACTGTCAAACATAACACTACCGAGCCCTTCATGACCATTAACCTGAATAAAAGGATTACCATTCTCAGGAGGTTGTGCAGGGAAGGAATTGCTTAATGAGATGCTTCTTAGAGTTAAAACACAGACAAATCCTCTGACTTGAAT
This sequence comes from Valencia hispanica, assembly GCA_963556495.2. Classification (NCBI taxonomy): domain Eukaryota; kingdom Metazoa; phylum Chordata; class Actinopteri; order Cyprinodontiformes; family Valenciidae; genus Valencia; species Valencia hispanica. Next base: position 300,067 of record OY747718.1, on the reverse strand, counting down.
AAATCAGACCATCTTTGAATGAATTAAAAAGTCAAAAGTAGATTATATCAGCTAATGGGAAAAAAAGTATGTAATCAGTCATCATAAAGACCAAACAAAATACATCTAGATGGTGGATGGAAGTTTTCACTCCTAACCTCCTACCCAGGCAATGGAGATATATTTTGAAGCACATGGTGCGTTGTAAGCTGCTTCATGTTGTATGGAGCGTGCATCTGTCAGTGATGCCAGAGCCCAGTCCGTTTACTGGCCGGAGAGTGGGAACCACTGACCACTCACCGCATTACGTCTTTAGCTCAAACTGATGATTGGGTCTGTGGAGGTTGATGACAGCTTAACATTTCACACTATTGAACCCTGCAGCAAATTCTCCTCAAAAAAAAAATGTAGATGCTAGACATACACACAAACATATACACACACACACACACCAGGTCATTACCTGCCCCGGTCGTTAAGAGCAAACACCAGTAAGAAGCCTTCTCCAGAGCGCATGTACTGCTCCCTCATTGCACCAAACTCCTCTTGGCCTGCTGTATCCAGAACTGAGACACACGTAACAGTTAGTGTAGAAACTCGTCATTGTTTGGCAAAGGTGGTTCCAGTTTTGTAAAAAAAAAGTTCAATACAAACAACTACACTGAGCCTGTTAGCCTTTTTGGAGTTCTAAATCTGTGTGAGTCCTTTATAACTCAACCTTTGGACTCATAGGTCCAGTGTTGCCATTAATAAGCTCTGCTTGATATAGATGTGCAGACATTTGTTCATTTGTGATAACTGTTTACTAACATGAACCTAAAAGGTGTCAATTTAAAAATCTAAACAAGCACAAGAAAAATTATTTACTTCCAAATGTAAATTCAGTCAAACATTGAAGGATGGAGGCAACAGAATAAATAAAAAAAGATTCTGCAACAGACAACAGGTGAAGGTGTCAGGGTTTCCAGCAGAGCTTTAGGTCCTGAACACCAGCTCATAGATATTGTTACAAAGCAGAGATTTATTCTATATGTTCACTTCTGGTCTGCAGAATAACTGGACTTCTGGTAAGAAAGAAAAGATCCAGCAGACCTGTCCTCTACTGAAAATGTTTCAAGCGGCACTGGAAGAAAGGAAGAAATAGATGACGAATGTTGAACAGCTGAAACGGGTGTTTCAGCAAGAATACACAGATTACTGTAGTAAACAATTATTTCTTATTTCTGTCTTCAAGTGTCATTAATAGGAAGTCTGCTGTAATATTCCCAATAACATGATTTCTCCTTCAACTGTCTTTACAAGAGATTACCTTAAGTTTGTTAGGACCTTTTCTCCGATATAGAGTTCAAGTAAAAAAACTTTATTTTAAGTGTATATTTCTCAAAACTATATTATATATTTTGCAGCTGTAGTTGTCAAGAGTGTTTGCTATACAGAACCTTGTAATGACATTCACACCACTCCCAACAAAACTTTTGTATTTTATTAAGATTTTCTATGACAGACCAACATAAAGTAGCTCAGAGCTGAAGTATGAGGACAAAGAATCATGGTTTTCAACAGTTTACGAATTACAAGATGAAAAGTGTAACTTAAATATGTATTCAGATGCCCTTAACCATGACAACTCTAAATAAAATCCAGTACCACCACCTGCAGACCTACCAAGAAATTACGTCCACCTGGACTGACAGGGAGGACAAGGAGAAGCAGACTAAAGGTCCATGGAAGCTGCGGAGATCCACAGCTCAGGTGGGTGAACCGGTCTACATGACAACCTGTTGTTGGGCACTGCACGAGTGTCAAAAAGAAAGTCATTGTTGAAAGAAAGCCAGAAGAAGTCGTGTTTCGCACAAGTCATGTAGGACAGTAGTTCCCAAAGTTGGGGTCGGGACCCCACTTGGGGTCACAAATAGGCATGGGCCGGTATGAGATTCTGACTGTATGATAACCGTAGGCAAAAATATCACAGTTTCACGGTGTTATGATTACAGCTCTAAAATGTGTATTTTGAATGTCTGCATTTTATTTTATTTTTTAAAAGGAAAAAACTTTTTACTGATGCAGATATGGTAACTAACTAGCATGCTAAGATAAATCATTAGCATGCTAGTTACCATATCTGCCTCAGTTAAAAAAAGTAACTAAGGATAGAGATGAAGAAAAGATTAGGTAGTTACCATAACTCCCAAGTTAACAAGCTCACTTCAATAATGTCAGACGCTAATACGCTCGTTCATTTCTCGACAGCATTAACTTCACCTTGAATTTAGCATACAACGATGGGTGCTCCTCCCGAACGTGCGCTATCATATTTGTTGTATTGTCTCCTCGGGCTGCCACTGTTCTCAAGCACGTTTTGCACGTCGGGTGACCTCCTTCTTCCAAGCCGTGAACGTCTGGCTTTTTACGGTAGCCGAAGTATTCCCAAACATCCGCTTAGAGACAGTGGAAAAAGTTCTGGAGGCTCGCCTCCATCAACCCTCACAATGCCCGCAGAGCAGCCTGTGTGTCACTCACAACAAACGCAGGTGCGCGCGGGGGAGGGGGGAGTGGCACTTTACGCTGCAGCTTCACACAGCATGAGGGTGAGGGACCTTTACTTTCTCTCTGGCGAGACATCACATAAAAAAAAAAATGCTTATACCCCAGCGACGGTATGACGGAAAATTTTAGTGGTTTTGAAACCTTGACTTTTTCATACCGCGGTATACCTTGAAACCGTTAACCCGCCCATGCCTAGTCACAAACATGTAAGTGTGGGGTCTTGAAATCTTCTTGAGAAAATAATGTAAAATATCAAAGAGAAGACATCTGCATTTTATCAAGTGAGTGAAAGATTAAAAAAACCAAGGCTTGGCTTGATAAAAAGCAACATATGTTGGTCAATATGGTGGCTGTTGATGTTGATTGTGTTGCCATTGTACTACTTTTTGACTGACTCAGCAAAAACGCTTGTATGCTCCACCAAGAGTCGGGGTCACGGACCTCTGACATTTTTATGTTGTGGGTCAGAAGCTGGAAAGTTTGGGAACCACTGATGTAGGAGACAAAGTCAACATGTGGGAGAAGGTACTCTGTCCAAATGAGACCTAAAACAGAACTTTCTGGCCTACATGAAAATTGTTGTGTATGGGTGGAAAACTAAGAGTGCACATTACCCTGAACATCCCTGCAACAAAACAAGATGGTGGCTGCACCATGCTGACAAGGAAGCAGGTCAGGGTTGATGGGAAGATGGATGGAGCTAAATCCTGAAGAATCCTGGAGGAAAAGAGTGTGCAGAAGGCCTGAGTGTGAGGTGAAGGTTCACCTTCCAGCAGAACAACCAACCTGAACATACAGCTAAAATGGATGGTTTGGATCAAAGGACATTCATGTGTTAGAATGGCCTAGTCAAAGTTGAGACCTAAATTCAACAGAGAATTTTTAGCATGACTTGAAAGTTGCCTTCCACAGATGTTCTCCATCCAGACTGAGTAAAAAGGTGCTCCTACAAAGTTCTGGTTCAGGTGCTACAATACTTTATGTTGGTCTATTTCATAAAGTCCCAATCCAGAGCACTTGTGGTTGTGATGTGGTAAAATGTTTAACAGTCCAAGGTGTGTGAATGTTTGCCAGGCACAGTAGTATCATTATTTCCAGTCATTTCTAAAATGCCACAGAGCATCTGTGCAGAATGAGGCTGTTGGTGTAGCTGATGATTTCATGAAGTGATGAAACAGGAGCATGACCCAACTCCTTCCACTGGGAGCCGGCTGGCCCGGCGCGAGTCCAAACAGGGCAGTGACACATCGCCTGGGTCCTTCACACCCTGGGCTGTGAAACAAAACCAACCTCTGACACAATCAGAGTGAATCAGTGTGATGCGGTGCAGCCTTACTGTCCAGTCGAGTTTCCTTCCCATCCACAGTGCAGACCTTGGTGTAGGAGTCTTCGATGGTGGGGTCATAGTCTGACACAAAGTAGGACTGGAGGACACATTCAGTGTTAGAGACGGAGCAGCTTTCCTCCAAATACATCTTTCCATCTTAATCTCTGCTACAGAACAGCCATTTGGTCCATTATTCACATGACCGGCCTTTGAAATAGGGCATTCTTTCAGGAGAGCAGGGAATGTGTGCGCAGATGCAAAAATCAAAACAATACATTTCAAAGAAGAAGACCAAACACTTTTGTCTGCATGGATGTTAGGACTGGAATCAGCAAATCTGATGCATTTAGCCAGAGTTACTATAAACAATAATAAAGCTCTTCAGCTGACACATATCGGTTTATGCAGTCATTACAATATACAATAAAGAAATAATGAAAAAGAAATGCAAAGTTTTCTAAGTTGCATGCTGTGTTAAGGATTTTAGAATAATGTTTGCTGATCTTCTGAAATGAGAATAACTGATTGGCTGGCTGTTTATCAGCTCACCAGAAACAAGTTTCAAAGGTCTAACTGACCACTCCCTTATTAAAACTGAGCTACAAAGAATCTGGACAAACATGCAAGATTAATACCATAGCATAGAAAATATTTTGCATGCAGCAATAAAATGTCAAAATCACAATTTTATAATATTTGTTTATGACAGAACATAATGTTTCAGCAATCCAAGGTATTAAACACGTGACAGAAAAGGTCTACATAAAGTTTACTTTTAAACGGTATTATCTGCGGAAACGTTTTATTTGGGAGCTACAAAGAAACGAAAGATGCGAGTGGCTCAGTGTTGTTGCAGCTTGCAGAGGTGTGGCAGGCATAAAACAAAAGGTGGAAGCAGAGAGAGACAGTATGGTTCTGGTGGGTCGGTAGATCTAACACCGGCCCTGTTCAGCTCATAGATCTAATAGGACTGCTTTAGGGAATCTACATCAGCTTCCCCCATCCTGATGCTGCCACTGGCTGATATTCAATGAGCACCAGAGCATCCATTGTGCAGCATTTTGCAGGAGAGTCGCTGCAGGATTTATATTTATACTTCACAGAATTAATGCACCAATAAGTGCAATTGCTGTATAATCTGAAGACATACATATGAGCATACTTTGATATAGTTCTTAAATGCAACATACTTTCATTTAGATTCTCAGTTCAGAGACGGGGGGATGGGGGTCTGACTGTTGGTTGTGTGTTTGTGTGTGAAGCTCTACGCTCTGAAAATGAGGCTTAAATTCTCCATGTTTCCTCTCACCAGCTGCTCTGCCACCGTCCTCCGTATCCAAAATGTGCGTAAGCAGCAAGGTCCTTGGTGTGCTTAAAAGTTGCACACATTTTTCCGCCACGTTTTTTTCTATAAATCCCAAACTTGACGTAGAAAGTGACTGACGCAGTTTCCAGATGCCGTTTTGTGCGTAAACTAGCTTTATAAATGAGGCCCTTGGTCCTTTACTCCCAGTGAGGGACCAGAAGCTAACCTCAGCAGAAACAGTAACTTTCTTTCTGTAGAGACAAAGTTCAGGACCTACCTGGATGAACTGGATGGTCAAGGCGCTCTTCCCCACTCCACCTCCTCCCACCACCACCAGCTTGAACCTCTCTTCTTCCCCACTCATTCCTGAACTGGGAAACCTTCGAAGATTAAAAAAACGTTTCAGGGCCTGATTCAGCAGGTTTCACCTGAAAAGTCCAGAGTAAAGCCGCCTGTAAGCGTTAACCGGAGCTGCAGACACGAACACAGGCGCTTCTATCGCCGCAGTTTCAAACTCAAACTTATCGTGCACATTTTCTTCTCCCCAGCTGCGTGTTAGCGGACAGATCCACACCTGGGTACCAAAGTCCTCCTGAAGTCCGGCCGGCCAACTGGCTGTCTAGTTAAGGACAGAGTTTAGTCCTGGTGGAGTCCGAACCGTTAAAAGCAGCTCAGGTTCTGGTTTCTGGGCTCTTCCCTATTCTTTCTGCTCTTCTACCTCAGCTCTGAGGGCGGAACTGCTTCCTCTTCAACCCCCTGAAGGAAAGCTGAAGCAACGGCCGGGGCTGAGCTCGCCTTCAGGCGGACGTTCAGAGAGCAGCGGCCGGGCGTCGGGGCCTCTTTTTGTTTTCTTAAAAAAAACAAAAAAACGCTTTATAGGTTTGCTGCTCATTAACGCTGAAAACTGTCCCTCTTCAACTCAACTTTCATGTGCGCTTTCCTTATTTGGTCATACAGGGTGTCCGTGACATCACTCAAGTGTCTCACAGGATGTAGAATCATTTTCCAGGGAGCAGATTGTGATCAGAACCTTCCTCTGTCTGCTGATCACATCAGGGTTAGCTCAGCAGAGGAGGATCAATCATATCAAGAGGGAAAGGCTGCTGTGGAAATCTATGCCTCAGTCAATACAAACTAGCTCTATGTGGACATTTGACAGGACGTCACCAACTAGCGCCACCATGTGGGCTTTAACAAACGTACACTGAAACCGTTATTGAGTTGTTGAAAAGACAACAAAAAGTTCCAACCACTGACTTCAGTGTGTCAGACCAACACAAAGTGTACAACTGTGAAGATGAAGGGAAAGGATTGGTCATGCATTACACATCCCCTTTACTCTGATACCCCAAACTAAAATGCAATGCCACCAACTGTCTCCAGAAGTGAAGATGGCTCAAATGTGTGCTGTGATGTCTGTGCATTAGGGTGCCGGTGCTGCCCGGCGCCACCAGATGTCGCTGTTGAGCTCTATGCACAGCATGCTTAAATTAAAGGAACAGGGGGCAGGATTTGTCAATAAAATAAACATCCATGTCCAGTTTTTTAATGCTGTTGGGTGATGAAGCGTTATAAACCAAAAAGAATAAGCCCACCCACGTATCGCTCCATTTTCTTAAACTGGCTGTGTGCTGCAAAATGTGCTGCAGTACGGGGCCCGAATTTCCCGCGCTGTCCTACGGGTGTGACGTCAATTGACACTGCTTGCGCGTTCTCGGCAGCTTTAAAAGAGGAAGAAAAATGGTCACAGACCTCCATTGATTCAAGTGAGAATGGATTCTTCTCTTCTGCAACTGGGAAACGACCAAGGACGACTCACAGCCACAGCCCACTAAAAAGTGGCACTAAGAAAAAGTAGTATGTTACTGTGAAGAGATATGTTTTTTTAGTGAAGCGTTTGTGAGCGCTCCCGTACGGCTGGCTGCAGTTACTTGCAGCGCCGGCCGCGTCGCTCGTGAGCTTCGTTTCTTCATTCTGCTCCATGCTCCTTTAATCAGTAGAACAGGTTTTGTTCTTTACAGAATAATATTATATAAAGACTGATTTTGTTACCAAGAATATATATTATAAATATTTGTGTATAACTATCTAAGTCTTTGCTACGATCATGACAAGCTCAGTAGGCTAAATCCTCTTGAAGCAGCAGTTGGGGCCAGCCCCTTACCATTTGTTTAAATGTATAGACTTATGTATAGACTTTTGTTGATAGTGTTAGATAAGTTGCATTTATTGTTCTATATCGTGTGTAATTTTAGTGTTTATTGTAATGTATTTTAATTCTGTTAGGATGGGGAGAAAGTGTAGTGGGTTGCCGATAGTTATGTGGGTATTCATTTCAAATCAAACTTTATTTATAAAGCGCTTTTCATACAAAATAGCATCTGAAAGTGCTTTACAGATTAAAATGATGCCACATACACCCTGTCCTCCCCCCAGAACAAAAACATGATGACAGTTAATACCCCCCCTCCTTCCAACCCATCTCCCATGCACACACACACTTAAAAGCAACAGTAAACAAGGACATTGGGCCGAGTACGGATGAGCCAGGTAAGGAAACCCCATCAGTGGAGCCATCTGAATCAGCAGCAGCAGATCGACAGCAACAGCCGAGGCACCAGCCCAGGGCGCCCAGCGATGGGAAGGCTGAGACCCCAAGCTCCACCTAGAGAGTACCCAGGCAGCTACAGCCGAACCACCGCTCCCAAGGCAGAGGGCTCCCACAGAGGAAACACTGGAAGGAAGATTAAAATAACTGATTAAAATATTAAAATAAAGAGTAGATAAATATGAGAGTAAATAGTAAAACACTGATCAAATTTAGAATCATTTAGTGTAAAACATTGATAAAATTGAATCAAGTAAGACATGCAGAGCAATTAAGCAGATACTAATCAATAAATAATCAATTAAAAGCTAAGCTAAAAAGGTGAGTCTTGAGCCTGCTCTTAAAAACATGAACATTCTCTGCGGTCCTGAGGTTCACCAGCAGCCTGTTCCAGAGGTGAGGGCCATAATAATGGAAAGACGCCTCACCATGAGTGTGTGTCCTGACTTTAGGGATGACAAGGAGACGGCTGCCAGAGGAGCGCAGAGACTGCCAAGGTTCATATGGTTTCATTCGCATTTGTTTTCACTGGACTTAGAAATTAGGCACTAGGTTGCGCAATTGGAATGGGGGAAAACTGCGACCTCGCGCCTCGGACTGAAGTTTGCAAAAATAATTTTAAGCGCGATTCCTTCCCCAACTTCATGGAGGTTGAACTGGGTTATGCTGGTAATCGTCTCTGTTTGAAGAGGGAGGCTGTCCCCACCGTTGCTCTTCCATGACTGAGCGAAAGCCCACCGACTGTGTTCTCCTACCATCACTGTGATTTCAGGCCCCAATCTGAGGTGAGTAAGCAACAGAATGTTCTAAAACGGCTTATAATGATGATTTCCCTAGCTTGGATTTGGCAGCTAGATTTATGGTTGCAAAGTAAGAGACACCTGGTTCACTCCTTTCAGCTAATATCTGTTTATATTGCCTTCTGACTGAACTGTCAAGTACACAGAATGTGGATCGGGATATAAGATTAGATCATGTCTCTGAGTCTAGCCACAGAGAGGTGCTGAAGAGATGTGCAGTTGCAGGCATCTTGATATAATCATATAATTTCCTGTTGGTTTTCTACATGATTTGTTTTACCAAACTCCCATAACTCATTAGTACGGAGCCCGGGGGGGCGGGTAAATAATTTTGTGGTGCTACCCACGGTTTATTAAACTGTGCGCACAGATTGGTGATTTGAAGAAACAGTGGGATGTAACCCTTAGTTTAATATGAGAACTTAGTTATTTATATCGGATAGCGGTTCTATTTTTCTCAAGCAAAGGTGAATTTTTGGTTGTTGTTGTAGCTGATCATTGTGAACAATGCAGTCTTTTAATTTCCTATTTTTATCGCTAACATTATCTATGTTTTTGTTCGGAATTACCTTTACACACTTGTGTTACTGCTAATAAAAACTACTGCAAATATGTTTTTTCTTTCTTTGTTTTGTTTTTTGCACAGTCACCCAGTCCAGAACTCCCAGTCGCAAAGTGTCTTGTGACACAGGGACCATGATGGAAATTCCTCCTCCAGAAAGTCCCTGGGCAGCCTCTACACCTCTGAAAAAACCAAGATGTGAGGTGTCTACTTCTGATCCAAGCTTCCAGTTAAATGACAGTGCAAGCACTGTGAACTGTACAAGATAAAAAATCTAACTAGTTTTGGATATTAAAAAAGAACTTTCAGTGTCCTTACTTTAGAATATTTGAAAGATTAAATTGATTTCCTTGTTATATACAGCACTTGCACTGAGGTCCATCCACACAAAGACAAGAAGTCCATTGTTCAAGAGGAGCAATTGTTGGCGCTTTTCAGAAGATGTCCTGTCTGCACCAGTCATTGTGGTGTGGACACAATGACAATCAGCCCACTGCTCTGTGTGACACAGAAAGGTTCACGCTGTGAGCACTATAACCAATGGTCCAGTCAGTCCATGGTGAACAGCATCCCAGCAGGAAACCTCCAGCTCTGTGCTGCAGTTCATTTCACTGGCTCCTCATTTACTCAGATTTCCAAGGTAGAGCAAAGCTACTTATAGATATTAGTTCTTTGGATGATGTTTGCATTCATTGAGTTTATAACATACGTTTTCATATTTTAGTTCCTGAGGGGCTTCAGTGTGCAGGGAGTGTCTGAGCAGTGCTTTTATAGGTATCAGGCCAGGCTCCTTATTCCTACTATGAGCTGATAGTGGAAGCTGGAGCAAGATGGCATCATCAAGGAGGTTATTAATTGTGGCCTTGTGACACTTGGTGGCGACATGTGAGCTGATTCTCCTGGTAAATACATTAGAAATTTTACATTTTTTTAATTATTAAAAGTAAACTAACTTTAAATTTTCATTCCTGGTAAAACATGGTAGCTATACCATGATGGATCTTAACGGCATCAAAGTTATTGATGTCCAACTCATCCTATAAAAAGATTGCATACTTAATACAATGGGAAATAGTTTCAGGTATATTAAGCGCATATCAGGTGAGAATTGTTTTTATTACTTTTAGAGTAACGAAGTTGGAAAAGGTATTCGCATGGAGAAGGAGGGATTAGTGAGAAGTCTGACCATGCTTGGAGAGAGAGGCGTGAGGGTGCAGAGCATTGTGACTGACCTCCACGCAGGGGTGCAAAAATATTTGAGGGAGGAAAAAAAGGACATTGTTCACTACTTTGACCCTTGGCCTTGTGGTAAATGCTGTTTAATACTGGATATTATACATTTGATATGTCTATTTTTGGATCCCCAGGAATTGGGAAGAAAATGGATGAGCTGGGGAAGCGAAGAGGGACACAAGATGTGGGACTGTGGAAGCAAAGTGTGGTGAACCACCTCTACTGGTCGGCTCAACCTCTTCCTCAGGACAGGAGGCAGTTACAAAATTGACCTCTGTGGCCAACCACATTCAAAATGTCCACACGCATGACAAGGTCCTGTTTCCTTGTTGTCTGCATGCACCTCCAGGTGGAGAAGAGGCAAGACAGTGGCTTAAAACATGTAAGTACAGCATGTAATAATGACAACTGAAGCTATACTCGTTCTTTTTATTCTTTACATTTGAAATGAAATGAAATGAAATCTTAACTACATTGTACAGTTCTCTAAATTTAAATTTATGTAATTAACATTTTCTATATAGGCACAGCATCTTGTGAGAAGCTCACTACCATTCTGTTGGTGCCACGATTTCTGAAAAACATTGAAAAGATAAGCCCTCAGTACCACATGTCAACCTTGGAGGTTTTCCACAGCCTGATGATCATGTTTTCTCTCAAAAGTGTGGTTTTCTCCTTCAAAGGCATGTTATCGAGGTAATGAATAAAATTGTTTGTCAAAAAAATGCTTTTATTTATGTAAATGTTTACATAAAATGTATATGTATATGTCAACTGAGTACAGAGGCTAACCATGAACCAATGTCTACTGTATGAAGAAAACCTGTTACATTTTCCGAGGTTCTGTATGTTCAAAGGAGAAGAACAAAGTATTGATGATTAATGTGTAGCGTGTGTGAGTGTATAATATTTTTACAAAATTTTATAATAGTCTTACAAAAATAGTAGAAGTGATCTGGCTACCTTGTAGTCTATGGTTTAACTTATATAGTGAAGTTATAATTAAAATGAATTTAGGATTAAAGTATTTTTTCATATTGGTATGTTGCATCCTGACCATGTTGAGGCATTGGTGGATAACCAGTTGCAGGTACCCAGTTGGTCCAAAGAGGAGACGAGTCCGGTGAACAAACCTCCCTATTGCCTTGAAAGGGTGGCGGAAGCACCAAGGATAGCCAAAGAAACCAAGAGCTCGGGAACCCAAAAGCTGTTGTTGCCATTAAAAGTATGCTCACTTCTTGCCTTTAAGGAACATCAGCTGGAGAACTAAAGCTCTGGTATCTTAGCATTGTCTTTCTCCTTTGATCAACAATTAAGAACTCGACAAATTGATATTTTTGAAGCCATTTCTTTTTTTTTCATTTTATAGTTTTCTATAGGTGGACTAAAATTTAAGTTTTAAACCCATGATCATTCAATAAATAAAGAAAGGCTCTTATGTAAATGGTGTAACAACATTTGTGCCAGACAACGTGGATCAAATGTTGCAAATTATGTAAGTAGCTACTTGCAAGAGAAAGCTGTAGAGTAACTTTTACTGGAATGCCAGTCACAGTTTTTTTTCTACAGTACTGAATAGTTCCAATCAGAAATATTCAATATTTTTTGTTTCATTTACATTTCATCATTATCTGTATTAGTAATTTCCTTGCTTATTAATCAAAGGATGTCAGCACCTGCTGACATCTGCACATTACCTATGACAAAGGGAAGAACTGATATCAGTAAATGGATAATAAAAATCAGGGCTAAGAGTTCTTTTTTAGTGCACTTTGATTTTTCCCTTGGGCACCTCTTTGCAACATCCATTTTCTGTTGCAGACATTGAGGTACAGTGGACCCAGGTGCACCTGTTGAGGCAGAGTCAAACAATATTGTTTAAGATCATCTAAATTTAGCTTTAGTTATGGCTAAAAACATTGCACCACTCAGAAATGGGCCCCATTCGATGCCGCTGCAGGCTCAGCACCTGTGGCTCTGGGCAGTTCACGAGCCACAGCTCAGGGCCGGTCGCCTCCTCCACAGAAGCTTCCTCCCTTTCCTCTGGTGAAGGAGGTGGAGAGAAATCCTCAAATTAAAAATTGGAACTCACTATATTTGAGTACTTTGCTTTGAATGACAATGGTATGCTCTCACCCTCTCTGTTATGGGATGCAGGAAAAGCCACAATACGTGGGAATATAATTTCCATTGGATCAAGATTAAAGAAGGAAATACTAAAAAAACAATTTGAATTAGAACTTGAAATTAAGAGATTAGAAACTGAACAGAAACAGAACAGGAGACGGGAAGTGCTTCATAAATTAGACGAGATACTTACATACAAGGCAGAAGGCACCTTAAGGTTCACAGATAGAAAATATTACGAATACGGAAATAAGGCCAGCAGATTACTATCATTCAATTACAAAAGGCACAAGCCAGTCGTGCAGTTCTGAAAATTAAACAACCCCACTCGAATATAGTTTAAACTAACCCAAAACAGTAACAGATTTATTTGCTAAATGCTATGAACAATTATATAGAAGTCATACTCAGGAATTCAAAAAAAGAAAAAATACAAAACTTTTTTAAAAATCTTGAATTGGACAAACTGCCTGTTGATGAAGTTTTGGCACTGGTAGAACCAATAAAAGAAAAAGACGTTAAGGAAACAATATTAAAATTGAAAAACGATAAGTCTCCAGGAATGGATGGATTTGCAGGAGAATACTATAAAGCATTTGTTGATGACTCAACCCCTATTTTGTGTAAGTTATATAATTATGTGTTAAACTCAGGGAATCCCCCAGAATCCTGGTCTGAGGTTATCATCACAGTTTTGTACAAATAAGGGAAAGATCCCCTAATATGCTTCAGTTATCGTCCTATAAGTCTTCTATGTGTCAATTATAAAATACTAACATCTAAATTAGCAAGTAGAATCCAAAAATATATTAAAAAGTTGATAAAACCAGATCAGACTGGGTTTATTTCTGGCCGCCATGGGACGAATAATATTAGGAGAGTATTAAATCTGCAGTCACTCATGCCAAATGATTATCAAACATCAATGCTTCTCAGCTTAGATGCTGAGAAAGCAAGATAGATTGGAAGTTTTTAAAATAAACATTGATTGAGATGGGCTTTGGGGAAAGATTTATTTGTTGGTTTCCATTGTTATACAAGAATCCCAAATCAAAAATTAGAGTTAATGGGCATTGTTCTGAGTTCTTTGCTATGGAGAGAGGTGTTAGACAGGGAGACTCTCTCTCCCCCATCCTCTTTGCCCTCATCATCGAGCCTCTGGAAGAGGCTATAAGGCAGAATGTTCAGATAGAAGGGGTGGTGGATGGTGCGGGGAGAACAAATAAAATCTCACTTTTCACAGACGATGTCTTGCTTTATATAAAACAATCCTCTCACATCTATACCCCATCTCATGCAGTGTTTAAAAAATTATAGACACTTCAGGATATAAAATGAATCCAACAAAATCAGAGGCAATGATGATCTCAGGCCTGTGGTCGAATCAGTTGGATGAGATGGTATCATTTCAATTCAATTCAGTTTATTTCTATATTTTCACTGGTCTAAACTGTGATTTAGGTATTTGGGAATAGTTATAACACCAGAAACAACAAAACTTTTTTAGGCAAACTACACTATGTTAATTAAACAAATTAAGAGTGATCTGATTCGCTTGGATGTTCTCCCCCTCTCTCTGTTGGGCAGAATAGAAACTATAAGGATGAATTTGCTTTCTCATCTTCTGTTTTTATTCCAGGCATTGCCTATAAGAGTTCCAATTTCTACATTCAATATGCTAAACAAATTCATCTCTCAATTCATATGGCAGCATAAGAGACCCAGAATTCAACTCAAAACACTTTATTTGGCTAAGAACAAAGGAGGTTTGGCCCTCCCTAATTTGAAATTTTATAATTTGGCAGCATAACTTGTAGCAATTGTCACGTGGATTAGCGACGACGAGGATGCACAGTGGGCTCAAATACAGCAGAGTGAAATTATAGGTGCATCACTATCTGTGCTACCTTTCATGGATTCAAAAAGCCCCGTTAAAATGAAAATTGGAAATGAATGGATAAAACATACTGTAATGGCAAAAAAATACCTCAGGGTTTCCAAAATAAAGAAGACTGAATCCCAGAAGGCGTTTAAGTATTTAATACAAACATGTTTGGCCAGAACATGGAGGGGACAGAGAATAACTCGTGCATCGCCCTAACCAACCTTTATGACTAACAGCTTGAATAGTATTAAGCAATCACTGTTAATCTGTGCAGACGTCTTCTCCAACCTTCACGCCCAGCCTTTGGAGAACTGGTTCATGCGAGTCTGATAGCAACGCATGAAGCAGCACATCCGAAGGCCAGACTGTTATCTTGCTGCCCCGGCGTCTGTCTCTCTGCTGACCTGACACATATTGATCATAACATTAAGTTGGAACAATAGCCTTGTCATCTTACCCTAGATGCCTTCACTAAACAGAGAATATATACTGAAATCCTAATTACATAACAATTTTCCACCACAAGTCCTTGTTTTTATTAATTTAATTAATACCATAAATATAAAGGGAAAATTCCAAAGTGCTATCACAAATCTCTCTAAAAGGTTGGGTAGGTTGATCAAAAAAAAGACAATGTTCAAAACACAAATTACAATCAGACATGAGACATGTTTTGTACGCTTCCCTTGTGCTGTTTGTTGTCTGTTGCTTTGAAGTCAGTCTCCGTCAGCATCCAGTGACCCGTAGCCACCGATCAGTCCTTCTCCGGAAAGGAGAGAGTGGTCACCCCTCAGAAGGTCCTCCAGTGAGAACCTCCCAATGCGACCCTTGGGAGCTGAGCTAATTAAGTATTAGAGCATTGATATTTGAACACAGGTGAGCCAATTCACAAAAGAAGAATAGGATGATTACGACAAGTGATTAAGTAGAACCAACACACTCGGAGTATGGTTTCAGATCAACCTGATGCAACTGTGTGCAAAAGCAATTCTAAACAACTCACAACCTGGTTAATGAGCCGTATCTCATCAACTGAAGCTAGAATACAATTAAGGTTAATGTCTTGAAATCACTCTGTACTAAATCTATGCCAAGAAAAAGACGAACAACCATTCCAACTTGTTAGGGCAAAAAATCCCAAGAATTGGGGTGTCTCGTGGTACAATGGGCTAAGACGGGCGCCCCATGTTCAGAGGCCTTAGTCCTCGATGCGGTCGTCCTGGGTTAAATTCCGGCCCAGGGACATTTGCCGAATGTCTCTCCCCCTGCTTCTCTCCCCTTTCTGTAAGCCTGTCCACTTTCAATAAAGGCCACTGTGGCCACAAAAACCTTTTGAAAAAAAATCCCAAGAATCAACTACTCCCAGCAAGAAGAAGGATTTCAGATCAAATTAAAACTTGGAAAGTGCCCAGACATGATATGTACTACGACTCTGAACCCGAACCGAAATGGAAAATAAAGTCAGACGTCAAGTCCCAGGTAGTAAAAAAAATATCTGTTCAAATTACTATCTAATCCAATTCCCCCTTTTTTTAAATGCATCGTCTTGCACATGCCTTAAAAAAAAAATCAATAAACAAGGAAACAATAGCTTCAACTGCTTCTCCAGTGTCCAGAAAAGAAACATAGTGGGGTTAAAGGCCGTGCATAAGACATAACCTCAGAACCGGTGTATCCTGCTGCTGCCTTTGCAGCTTCAACCCCCAGATGACCATATCCCAATCATTTAGGTTTGCAAAAACAAAACAAATAAATTCCCTACATAGTTGCCTAATATATTTAAGAATTTAGTCCTACTTGCATGAGCTACAACACTTCATTTCCCTCTGTGAATAATAAAGTATTTTGAAATGAACTGAATGCCTTCGTCAGACCCTGCTTTTCCAGAATCTAATTGTTGTTACGCTTAAGATTATCTTTACAGTCACCTTATTTAGAAGTTCAATAAACAAATTCCTCCTGCTTGTTAAAAAAATTGTTTTACTCAGGACACAGTTGATTTACCTAATTAATATCTCTGCTGCTGTTATTTGGAAAAATAATACATTTAATTCACAATTTTAAAACCTGTACAACTGTAAGACATCTGTTTTTCCAATTTACCTAACTCGGTTGAACATTCAGATTTGAATATGCCTGCCACACTATTTTAATAACAATGATGACAAGTAATCTTTTTACCTGTAGCCGACACTCTTACTTAAGAAAGAAACTTTTTCTTCATTGCAGTTTCTGTGTAGGACTTGAGTTATACTTTATACTTCACCAGAGTATTTATCTATTTGCCAACTTTTACCTCTACTCTGTACCTTAGACTGCTTATATTTTAAAATTAGCCTTGTTACTCCTGTCTCAGACATCAAAGAATGCTACAACTGAAAAGAACTTGACTCCGGTTTGATTGTAGGTCTAACATTTATTATTCTGACACCCTGTTTTATTCGATCTATAGCTTATAATGCGCACAGGTCTTAACTGAATATTTCCCACATTCGTCCCGTTTTTAGAATACCAAAATTCTTAATCTATTTTTAGCTATCATTTGTCTTAATGAAGTGAATTAAATAAAAAAAGTAGAACCCAAGTCGTCTTCTTTTTTTTACCCCACTGTGTGTGTGTAGGTCACACCTGTTGGCTTAAAAGATTGGACTAAATGCATAATTTTCACATATCAGAATCAGAAACGGTTTTATTGCCAAATGTTGGGTAGGTTTACAACATTAGGAAATTGCTGCGGTACTTTGTGCAAACATACAAGAACAAACAGACAAACACTTAAAAATATGATATGCTAAACAGATTTATATATACATGAGTGCAGGTAACGATCGGTGCAAAAAACCACAATATGGGTCATATGCAGCTGAAACAGGTAGCCTAGTGTATCCCAAATGCGTCATTATTAAGGTCTTTGCACACCGGGTCCGTTTTTTTCATGCGATTAATTCGCACAACAGTATTTTCTTTCGAATCAATGTCAAGTCAATGGGGACGTGCACACCACTGACTAAATTCCATCCTGCGAGTTTTATTTTTTCGGATTCAGGTCGATCTTTAAAAAACCCGTATCCGACAGATAAACACTTGACCAATCATAGAAGGTGTGGTGATGGCGTCATCAGAGCCTAGTCGCGAACTGAAGTGTCACTTTCATTGAAGTAACTAATTTTTTCTTCACCATGGCATAGCGTCTGATCCTTTTTGTGTCCCAGCACCCCTGTCTCTTTATTAAAAAAAGAGAAAAACTACAAGGACAACGATTATAAGGATAATGTGTGGCGATCCATTGCCGAAGAACTTGGATATGAAGATAGTAAGTAAATCAATGTGTACAAAATAGCTGTGTAGCCATTAGCACTCGATACATCATTACTTGACACCTCTTCAGAATCAGAATCTGATAGGCCTACCTTTGTTGACATTGAAATGCTGTGAACATTATGTTATAATACAGCCTAAATGAAAACACAAAAGGATAAATCAAGCACATTTATTGATTTTACATTTTTCAGTTCATATGCTATTTAACACATTACATACTTACAGTTTATTTCACAATGCTTGTCTTTTAAGTTAAACATTTACATTTCATTTTCATTACACGTTTTCTTTTTAATATATCATGTTCACTCCTGTGGCTCTCTGACATTCATTAGTAACTTATTATACAGGTTTGTTGCAGATTTTGCATTCTTTAGCACTTTTTTGGAAGGAGTGTATTTGTAGGCTGGGCCAGAGTGGTTGATTTTACATGACAGTAAGGCACAAACAGTGCTGTTGTCTAATGACATCCTGTTCTCTGTAACAATCTTTCTCATCATACTAAACACCCTTTCAGAACTGGCATTGCTGTAGGGAATGCAGAGTAAAGCCTTCATTAATCTTGGAAGCTCACTGAACCTCACATCCTTCCCTACCAGGCCCCAGAATCTGTCAACTTTGTCTTCTTGGGGTAGTTGCTTGCTATCTGTCACCTGGTAGTCAATGAGTTCTCTCTCAGCCTATCTTCACTTAAACTCAACTGAGGGAACAGGGCCCCTAGCCTTTCCACTGTAAAATAAAGCAAGTGTTAAACTGAACATTGTAGATCTAAATCGGAGGAGAACATCTTCTGAAGCGCTGCTTCATAGAATCTTCTCACAGATCTACAACAGCATAAGAGTAAAAAAACTGCATTGGTGGACGCATTTTAGTCACTTCAGCCTATTATCTCACACTGTCAACAGATGATAATATAATTATATAAATGCTGGTTTATACTCACTGAAAGATTTTCTTCTCAGCGGAAACAGGAAGCTCTGCGGTTTTCATGAAGGCCTTTGTGTCTGCACCGATAAAAAGCTCTTCATCAGCCAGCTGATGTCCTTCTCCATACTCCACCTCCCTGGGAGGTTTACCCACGATGGCCCTGGCTGATATGAGGTAGCCCAGAATCCTCCTGATCAGCCTGCACATTTCTTCTTCAAGTCTGTGAATTTGTACTCCCTCTGACTGCAGAAAATATCATGGATAACAACAAAATAGCAATGTAGTAAAACTGCTACAATTAGCAACATCACATGTTTTTATAATTGATTATTACTTAAACATACATTCAATAACATTGACACCCACCTGGAAGGCAATATTAAATTCAGATAGGTTTAAGGAAACATGAACAGGAACATGAAGTAGATTTTCATGACTGGATCACACAGATGGCTGGCTAGATCATGTACTTTGGCACTCTATTCCACCTCCTCATGACTGGTAAAGTAGGCCTAGAGTACATAGGGACACAAGGTGGCAATTGATAATTAAAAGGAAAACATAGCATAGTAAACAGTGTACGTATCTGGTGGAGTTACCATCCTTACCTGTAGTGTGTTACCTGTAGTGTGTCCCACTGGTTTAACACTCTCTGGATACAGGTTAACAGACTCAGTCATCAGGTGCTGCAGTACCGGAGGAGCTTCAGGTGGTCTGAATCAGTAAAATCTACAAACTCTTTATAGATTTCACATCTTTTTTGCACTGTAATATAGAAAATTATGTAGTTAGTGGTTGAAAATGTATGTTTATGTTTGAAAAATATCAACTGTAGGCTATTTATTTACATGAATTTACCTTTTGTCAAAGTGGGTGTAAATCCCAACCAAGATGTCTTCCACAGGTACCATTGCTGCTCTGATGGCACAGCCAGTGGCCAGTTGTGTTAGGTGGCAGATGCAGCCAAGGTCCTGGATGTGGGGTTGGCTGGTCCTCAGTCTGCTGATAACAGAGTTGTGCCTGCATTTCATGACACTCGCATTATCAGTGTTAAAGGCTATCAGGTTCTCCCATGGAATGCCTCTTTTTCTATTGGAATCAGAAAAAAAAAGTTTGGGGACAAAACATGTGGTTGCAATTAAATGCAAACTAATACACACTTTAACCAAACTGCAGTTCCCCTACCTTAATGCTTCACTCAGCTTTTAATACAGATTTTCTGCATTTCCCACGTTGCATATAGGCATCTCCATGAATTTTGTGGCAACCTGCAAAGGGTCCTCATCGTAGAGTCTGGTCAGGATGACGAGTTCTTTGTCTGCTTTTCTGTTGTTCGATTCGTCACACATCAACGAAAAGGGCTGAGATCAGCATGTTTTGGCCAACTCATCATCTAGCTCTGCTGCTATGGCACCTGTTGAGTGAGTGCCCAGTAACGTTAGCTAACAATTAGCCGACAATATGCCCGCTGGACATTGTCAAATATACATGCATAGATGATATTTATACTTAATTTGAATAAACTTACCTTTGATGATTTGTGTGGCCTTGGTTTTCCCCGCTGAATATTTTCGTGCAATAGCAGAGTCCGGGAACATCTCAGCTACGCATTTGTTTAAGTCGTCACAGAAGGCGAAAGAAACGTTGTTTTTGGCACACAGGATCGCCATTTAGACCTCCGCGTTTAAGACCTGGTCTGCCTCTAGTCACAAATGCTGACATCGCCTGGGCATGTCTTTGTGCTTTCGAGCCACAGCTTGTGCTTGGCCGTTTTCTTATGCTGAGTGACATCATTCGTTCCTTCCCCCGTGGGCAACACTAAAGTCGCAATCGCAAATCTTACAAAAAGCGTGACTTTGCCCCGTCCTGCTCTTCTTTAGGAAAGCGAATTCGCTGTCCCATTTTTCCAGATATTTACAAGCCTTTGATTTTTTGGCAGGAATTCCTTCTTCACTTTCATCCATATCGTTTGCTGTTTCTGTTATATTCCCGCCATCTGCTCAAATCTCGCGACAACTGCCACAGGGGCAACTGTATGTGACGGTTCTCGCGAGACTTCTTCTTCTTCTTCATTCTTCATTCTTCTTGTTTAACGGCGGTTGGCAACCAGCTTAAATGAGCATTATCGCCTCCTACTGTTCCAGAGATCAGTTTGGAGAGGCATAGGAATTTTAAAACATATATATAATACGGGAGATTTACGGGAAAATAATACGGGAGGATGGCGGGAAAGCGGGGTAAAATACGGTACTTTCCCGGGCAAAACGGGATACTTGGCAGCTATGGTCTGCTGTGCATACACAACACGAACGATTTTCGGCTTTCGATTTTTCGCAGTTTCTTGTCGTTTATTCGCATCGGACCCGGTATGCAAAGACCTTTATTCAACATTACAGTCGTAAGTGGTATGATCTAAATGCTTTTATTACCTGTCACTTTGCTGCCGGTACAGCAGAAGTTTCCCATCTTGGGAAAATAAAATGATTATTCATGAAGTTAAGCATTATGGTATTTTAATTTGGAAAGCTCATGTTTGCAACAGGAAGTGGTGTTGTGCAAAAAAACATTTTGACTAATCCGGACTAATTAACATCCAGCAAATAACTGAAAAATCAAGACTAAACTTTTCGTCAAAACGAGTGTTTAAGTTCCTACTTTTAGACTTCCAGCCCCAGTCTAAGAGCGCTATTAACGCTTCATCAGTGTCGGGATCTATTGTGATCGTTTACAACCAGAGAATCGCAGCACATCGGTCGTTAGAAAGAAGTTTGTAGCTCACTTAGCTGGCTAGCACCAAGCCTGCAACAGACTTTATTTCAGTTCATTTTTACCACATTTTAGTTAACAGCTCGCTGGCTAAGACGAACCTTAGAGTGTTTGCCTGCGTTATTTCTGATTCGTTTTCTGTAAATTACTCAAAAGACTGAAATACTTTCATACTGCTACTGGGATCTGTATTAACTTGAGTTGGTTTTCAATATATATATCCGATTCTAACCGTGCGTTTTCCGTGTTATTTCTATTAACTACTAAGTAGGCTACGTTTATCAAACGTATTAGTTAAACATTGAAACTATCGTTCATCTAGTTTATTGCTGAATGGCATATTTTCTCATATAATTTAAAAGAAATTTTTCAAGCTAAGGTTCCCGGGCCAAATGCGGCGGCCCGTTATTCATGAACACAGAGTGTTACAGTTTTAGGTCGACCAGTTTTAATCAGTTACAATAGTTCAAATTTTATATTACCATTTACCTTTGTGCATTATTTCCCCCCGAGGCTTTTATTGATTAGCGCAAATCTAACAGCTGTAAATCACTGAGTACAGCACACCCATTTAAGAGCCCATTGTTTTTTAATAATGCTTAAACAAGAAAAAAACATAAACTGGTAGTGGTCAGTGTCTCCTTCACATTTTCTGTCCTGGTCCTATTGTGTTAGAAGAAATCCTGAAAGCTTTTAAGAACAGTCTCTATTGCAATACATTCTTCTCAAATATTCTCACTTTCCATATACATTGCAGCAGAACAACTTCAAAAGTTTAGACTACCATTTACAGAACATGTATTGTCAAAGGATATTCAAATCATCTTTTATAAAAATACTACGCAGAAAAATTCTCACAACAGGCCTCAAGTAATTTAGGCTGTGATAAAAGCCAAGAGAGCTACAACAAAACTAAATGTGAAATCTATATTTCAGGATTTGACTTTTACCCCTAAACACCAAGTGATTATATATTATTTGCTTTCTTAATTTGAAAAGTGATACGTCACTGTTGACGAACAATTACGTTTTGTTGGATTTGCTTTTACTACAAGAAAGTAGCCCTTAATAATCAAGCTCCATCATACATCAGAGATCTAATTGTTCCTTATGTTCCTAACAGAGCCCTTCGCTCTCAGACTGCAGGTTTACTTGTAGTTCCTAGGATTTCTAAAAGTAGAATGGGAGGCAGATCTTTTAGTTATCAGGCTCCTCTCCTGTGGAACCAGCTCCCAGCTTTAGTCCGTGAGGCAGACACTCTGTTTACTTTTAAGGCCAGGCTTAAAACTTTCCTTTTTGATAAAGCTTATAGTTAGAGTGGCTTAGGTCATCCTGAGCTATCTCTGTAGTTATGCTGCTATAGGCTTAGACTGCTGGAGGACAGACTTACCAATTTTCTTCACTCTACTACTTCCTTTTCTACTACTACTCTCCAGTTGTATTACAGTACATTCTGCTATTTCGACTGTTAACTTTGTGTTCTCTGTGTTTTTCTCTCCATAGAGGATACACCTGGTCTGGTATCCTGCTTGGCTGCAATGCCCTGTTGGACGGGGGGCATCGACTGGGATGATGCTCCCAGTAACTGAACATCCTCCGTGTCCTGTTATCAACTTTTTACTTTCTTTAAAGGAGTCATGACCTGTAATTTTCACTTTTCCACATGAAGAAATGTATGTTATGATTGCCTAACGATTATACTGTTCGGTCGCTCGGCAGGATACGTATCCAGCGTCTCTGCTCGTTCGATCACCTGTTCTGTGCGGATCGTGCATGGTCGGTTTATTGGCGGGTTGGACCGGCTCTGACCTTTGTTGGATGCCTGATCTCAGCGCTCTGCGGGATCAGGACTCGGGAGCTGGTACAACTTGGTGACAAGGTGCTGTCTAAGCTTGGCCTGGGGATGCCGTCCGTCCGCTGCGGCTGTCGGTATATAGATATAGATATCTATATCTATATAGATATAGATATATATATATATCCATCCTATGCAGGCTTGCGGGGGGGGCTGGTGCCTACCTCCAGCAGTCACGGGGCGAGAGGCGGGGTACACCCTGGACAGGTCGCCGGTCCATCGCAGCATTTTGGTCCAATTCAGGCTTAAAAACTCATGCAGTTTTATTTTGTGTCATTATTCCATATTGTTCAATGAATGGTTCAAATGCATCATAAACACCCCCAGATTGAAATAATATTCAAGCTGATTATGAGGACATGCAAACTTGTAACTGTTACTCTAAGTTCTTCCACTAATTCAAAAATGAAACAAGACACGGTTACAGTGTGATGTTTAATTTATTTTAAATAGTTGCGCCACAGACTTTCCAAAACTGCTGCAGCTTACAAAGAGAAACAGAAGCTGATGAATAATAGATAACAGACAAGAGGCAATTGACAAGAATAGTTTTTATGATCAGCTCTTCAATAAATATATAAATAGAAGACAATAGTTTGCTTCAGTACACATGTAAATCACATGTGTGGTTGGTTTTGTTATGATTAACATGCACAAGAACCAGCCAGCCTCAGCTACACGTTCCACCCTCAGCACCTATAGGGTAGGGCAGGCTGTCCCATCTTCACAGGGTGGACAAACACCCCTCCCAGCAGCACTCTCTCCCCCCAGTCCAACAGCTTATTCAGAGTGATGTTGAACGGCGACAATAAGCCCTGCTCCTTCACCTCAGCTTGGCTGCACTTACTACGGCAGGGACTCTGCTCCATGTGGGAGTCGCCGGCTGGTCTGCAGAAGCTGCTGTTGCTCCTTGGCTCTGTCTCTGTTCTGTCCGAGCTGTGGATGGGGAGTACTTTTGGCATCTGGTTTTCTCCCGATTGAGGGCTGGTGCTTGCTGAAGAGGGGGGGCAGGATCCTAAGGGCGTCAAAGAGAGTGTGAGGCTTTTACGTTTCTCCAGGAGAGATGCAGAGCCTGATGGGAATTGTAGTTGTCTGCACTTTCGTACATGTTTTCTGGGCTCACAGGGGCTCAAGGCTGGAACCTCACATGGCTTCTGGTTATATCGTTGGTTTTGACACACGGTCAGATCAAGAATCCAAGGTTCACACTTGTTCCCACTGTCATCTAAGAGTGAGTTTCTCATCGGTGTTGTGTCCTTATGATGTGACGAGTCCCGAGTGACTGTGTGGGCTCGACAGCTCCTGTTCTGACTGCACAGAGACTTGTTCACGCTATCCTCTGTGGGTGGCTCCTGATTTTGCTCCTGTTGCTTGATCACATCACAGGTGGAGGCCTTCTGATTCAGGGTGCCTTGGAAGTGCTGCAGCTGACCCAGAAAGTTGAAGTTTGGGGAAATGGAGGGCCGACGCTCTTTCACAAACCTTATAAGGGAACAGAGAGGATACGAGTCAGAGCTACTAGTGAACCACATTTCACACAAATGACTAATATCTGCTCTGTTAATAACAGCAGAACAGAAAAAGAAACAAAACACAGCCAGTATGATCAATACAGAGAGAATATGGATTTAAAACAGTGTTGAGGGCCGACACAAGTCTATATACTGTTTCTGTTCATAAGACAGTGGATGAAAGTTTGTAACACCAAAAACATTAACCTTTGAAATCAACTGTTACTCCAAAAACTATATAGACACATTAATAAAACGCACTCCGACAAAGTGTTCTTCAAACAAAGGGGTCCAAGTCCTAACTCCAATGACTGAAACTAAACGTTATAGAAGGATGACAGAAAATCGAGTAGTTCCTTGGGCATAAACAACCTCTATACCACAAGACACACTGCCCTGCATGTTTTAGATGTTTCCCTGCTTCAGCACAACTGATTTCAATTTATGGCTGATGCGATGAGAGTGGCTGCATTGAACTGCATTAGAAATGTATTAATTTCAAGCTGTGTGCATTTTGTTATGAAAATATGCTTAAAAAAAATATGCTCGAATGTGTCTAATTATTACTGATGGTGAAATCATGATACTACCACCTCTGTGCTTCACTGATGGTAAAGGCTGAAAGGCCCCATATATTTCTTCTAAAGATATTCACCTCTTTCACCAAACACCAGCAGTTGGTCTTGTGAGGACTTGGCAAGGCACTTAACCCCAAGTTGTCTACCGAGCTCTGTATCGGTATATGAATGTGTGCGTGTTGGTGAGTGTGAATGTGGCACCAGTGTAAAAAGCTTTGAGTGGTCAGTATGACTAGAAAAGAGCAGTATAAGTTCAGTCCATTTACCAAAGGGGCATGCTAAAGTCAACCCACTGTTGTTACATCTCTGAGCCACCAAGAGAGGTGTGAAAGTTCAGCAACAGTTACTCATTTAGAGCCTCTATATTATTATACTGACTGGGGATGAAGTCATCCGCAGTGGCCACATCAAACTGTTTTGTAAGAAAGAATTATGCTTCTTCAAAAAAATCACACTGGTATCTTTGATCTCACCCTAGTAAGAGTTAGGTGCAAATTCTGGTATTTTAAAGATCAAAATAACAATTAGCCCCAAACATTTGTTCTATTGAATTTTTTCAATATTGGACAATCAAGATGTACTTCAGCACCTTGCAGGGAACCATTAAAATATTTTTACTATTTGGAGTAACTTTTTACTATTTCAAGTAGGGCTGGACGATATAGACCAAAAGTTCTGTGGTCCTGTTGGCTTCATCAGAACGTGATCTACAGCTTTCGCTGGAGCAGTTCGCAGCAGAGTGTGAAGCGGCTGGGATGAGAATCAGCACCTCCAAATCCGAGGTCATGGTCTTGAGCCGGAAAAAGGTGGGGTGCCTTCTCCGGGTCGGGGATGAGGCCCTTCCCCAAGTGGAGGTGTTTAAGTATCTGGGGGTCTTGTTCACGAATGAGGGAAAAATGGAGCGGGAGATTGATAGACGGATTGGTGGGGCATCTGCAGTTATGCGGGCACTGTACCGGTCTGTCGTGGTGAAGAGAGAGCTGAGCCGAAAGGCGAAGCTCTCGATTTACCGGTCGATCTACGTTCCTACCCTCATCTATGGTCACGAACTCTGGGTGGTGACCGAAAGAATGAGATCACGGATACAAGCGGCTGAAATGAGTTTCCTATGCACAGTGTCTGGGCTCTCCCTTAGAGATAGGGTGAGAAGCTCAGTCATCCGGAGGGGGCTCTATAACAGTGGAAGCGCTATATAAAAACACTTCAGTAAGACTGAAAATTAACGGAGAGCTCGCAGAAACATTTATATTGGAAAGATGAACTAGACAAGGATGCCAGCTGAGCCCACTCCTCTTTGCAATCTATATTGAACCTCTGGCACAGATGATAAGACAAGATGAAGCAATTAAGGAAATTAAAATTATAGATGAGCTTAAATTGGCATTATTTTTCTGATGATGTTAATATTAATGACAGGTTTAAGACAGTATGGTTTATTCTCAGGATATAAGTTACATGTCCAAAAAACAGATTCTTGACATTTATTATAACCCTCCCATTGATCTTCGCAATATCAGTTAAACTGGGATGCAAAATCTATAAAATATCTTGGGATTCATATCCCTAAAGATTTATCAAAGATAGCAGAACTTAATTATAAACCCCTTCACAAAGAAATCAAAGAGGATATTCATAGATGGAGTTTGATACCATACCTAAGTCTCAGTTTGCACATTGAGTCAATCAAGATGAACATTTTGCCAAGAGTCCTATACCTCTTCCAGTCAATACCCATAGAAGCACCAGATAAGCAATTTCAAGAATAGTATAGACTAATATCAAGATACATATGGGAGGGGAAAAAACTTAGGATACCATACAAGATACTGCAGTTGCCAAAGAAAAAAGGAGGACTAGCTCTCCCTATCCTAAAATTGTATTATAAGGCATCCTAAATCAGGCCCTTAATTCTCTGGTGCTCTCCGAGGTAAGATATTGTACAAACAATGGGAAAAGTAACACCAGTAAAAGCAATGACTGGGAATCCATCATTACAAAAACAGCTTACAGATTCAGATAATCCATGGATTAATAATTCACTTTTCACTTTTAGAATGATTTATTAAAACAGTTCAGTTTGAAAAAAACATTTGAAATATTCAAATGGTTTGCATATGACGCAGAACTTGTGCCGAACAGACACGATCATAGATTTAGGATATGGACAGCCTTAGGACTTACGACATACTACTCACTCATACAGTACATAAAGGTAGGTTCGAGAACTCAAGGATAAATTTAGTTTACAGAATCAGGACTATTTCAGATACCTGCAAATAAGAGATTATATTGAGAACATAATAAAAGATTATGAATCTAGAAATGAAATACTACATATATTTGTACAAGCTTATGAAGATGGCCCCCGCAAGAAGATCATCTCAAAACTATACCTGAGTCTTCAATCATTTAACGAAGAGAATACACCTAATGTGAAATCAAAATGGGAAACAGAGAGCAACATCATGATCACACAGGAGAAGTGGTCAGAAATCTGTAAACAACAGTGGAAAACTACTAATTCCCCACTTTGGAGATAATTTGCATGGAAAAACACCATTCGATACTTTGTCACTCAAATCAAGTAGCCTGTTGGAGACATTACTGGAGCAAAGCAAATCATTTTCATATGTTTTGGAGTTTCTCTGCTGTAAAACCATATTGGTTAAAAATACACCAAATCCTAGAGAATGTTTTTTTTAACTAAAATTACCCTAAGATTCAATCTCTTGTACCTAGATGATTAGGAGGAACTTGAGTGGAGTAGCAAAGAAAAATGCCTGTTAAGAATACTATTGGTGGCCTGCCAGAATTCCATTACAAAGAAATGAATGAAAGGGGAAGCACCCAGTACAGATGATTGGATTGAGATTGTACATGATATCTTTGTGATGGAAAGGCTTACATTCAACTTGAGAATGCAATGACATGTATGTGAGACGCCGAAGGAGAGGAAAGCGAGCTGGCACGCTCGTGCGTCTGAAGTGACGCTCTACCTGGGATCTTCCTCTCCAACGTACTCCCACTCCTGAATAAAATGGACGAGCTGGCCCTGATGAGAAGCATGAACAGAGACTTTGCCTCGTCTTGTGTCTCTGTGAGGACATCCCGGACTGCGCGCTCCAGCTGGAGGGCTTTCATCTGCTCCGCGCGGACCGGCAGGCCACTCTCTCCAGTAAGACTACAGGTTGAGGCGTCTGCTTCTACATTAATAGTGGCTGGTGTACAGATGTGACAGTGATTGCTCAGCACTGCTCTCCCTCTCTGGAAAATCTTTTCATTCGCTGCAAACCGTTTTATACTCCACCGGAGTTCACATCAACTCCAACTAAAACTCTTCATATTCATGAAGCAGATGTGAGGAAAACATTTAAGAGCCTAAATGCTAGAAAAGCTCCCGGCCCAGACGGTGTGTCTCCTGCCACTCTCAGACACTGTGCAAATGAGCTGGCCCCAGTGTTTTCTGGCATTTTCAACTCCTCACTGCAGGCATGTCGTGCCTGCCTGCTTCAAGACCTCCACCATAGTCCCTGTCCCCAAGAAGCCAAGGATCACTGGACTTAATGACTACAGACCTGTGGCTCTGACATCTGTGGTCATGAAGTCATTTGAGCGCCTGGTTCTGTCCTATCTCAAGACCCTCACGGCCCCTATCCTGGACCCCCTGCAGTTAGCCTACAGAGGCAACAGGTCTGTAGATGATGCCATCAACATAGCTCTTCACTTCATCCTGCAGCATCTGGACTTCCCGGGAACCTATGCCAGGATCCTGTTTGTGGACTTCAGCTCTGCCTTCAACACCATCCTCCCAGAACTTCTCCAAGGCAAGCTATTCCAGATGAACGTGTCTGATCCCATCTTCAGGTGGATCACTGACTTCCTGACAGACAGGAAGCAGCATATGAGGCTGGGGTAGAATGTCTCGGACTCTGGGACCATCAGCACCGGCTCCCCTCAGGGCTGTGTTCTTTCTCCTCTGCTCTTCTCCCTGTACACCAACTGCTGCACGTCCAACCACCAGTCTGTCAAAATAATTAAGCTTGCAGATGACACCACCGTTATTGGACTCATCTCGGACGAGGATGAGTCTGCCTACAGAGTGGAGGCTGAACGTCTGGTGTCCTGGTGCAGCCGCAACAACCTGTTGCTGAACGCCCAGAAGACAGTGGAGGTTATTGTGGACTTTAGGAAGCACACAGCCCTACTCCCCCCCATCGTCCTGACTGACACCCCCATCACCACTGTGGACTCATTCCGCTTCCTGGGTCACCACCATCACCCAGGACCTAAAGTGGGAGCCCACCATCACCTCCGTCATAAAGAAGGCCCAGCAGAGGATGTACTTCCTGAGGCAGCTGAAGAAATTCAACCTGCCAACACGGATGATGATGCAGTTCTACACAGCAATCATCGAGTCCATCCTCATCTACTCCATCACCGTGTGGTATGCTGGCGCCACCATCAGAGACAAACAGAGACTGCAGCGTGTGGTGCACTCTGCTGAGAAGGTGATTCAATTCAATATATATAGCGCCAATTCACAACAGATGTCATCTCAAGGCACTTAACAAGAAGTCATTTCTATACATTTCTACAAACATTCCAATCAGTTAGAAAGTTTCCTATTTAAGGAATCCCAGCAGATTGCGTCAGTCATTGGCATGAGGTTGGGCCCCGTTGATGCAGACTTTCCAACCACAGCAATCCTTCAGCAATCCCTCATACTGAGCAAGCATGTAGCGACGGTGGAGAGGAAAAACTCCCCTTTAACAGGAAGAAACCTCCAAACGAACCAGGCTCAGTAGGAGCAGCCATCTGCCACGACCGTCTGGGGGTTTGAGAAGACAGCAGAGACAAAGACGGAACAGAAGATCTGATATAAGAGCACTCTCTGTGTTACAGAAAGTAAAAATTGGCTGCAGACTCCCATCTCTGCAGGACCTGTACACCTCCAGGACACTTGGGCGTGCAGGTCTGATCACAGCTGACCCTTCTCACTCTGGACACAGACTGTTTGACCTGCTCCCCTCGGGCAGGAGGCTCCGTTCCATTCGGACCAGCACCTCTCGCCATAAGAACATTTTCTTCCCCTCTGCTGTTGGACTCATGAACAATAACCCTAAGACTGTTCCCACCACCCGCTTTGTTTCAGTTACATGACCCATATTGTGGTTTTTTTGCACCCGTCTGATTTGCACCGATCATTACCTGCACTCATGTAAACTCAGCAAAAAAAGAAACGTCCCTTTTTCAGGACTGTATTTCAACAATAATGTTGTAAAAATCCAAATAACTTTACAGATCTTCATTGTAGAGAGTTTAAACAATGTTTTCCATGCATGTTCAATTAACCATAATCAATTAATTAACATGCACCTGTGGAATGGTCGTTAAGACCATAACAGCTAACAGAAAGTAGGCATTTAAGGTCACAGTTCTAAAAACGCAGGACACTAAAGAGACTTGTCTACCGACTGTGAAAAACACCCAAAGAAAAATGCCCAGGGTCCCTGCTCATCTGCGTGAACGTGCATTAGGCATGCTGCAGGGAGACATGAGGACTGCTGATGTGGCTAGGGCAATAAATTGCCATGTCCGCACTGTGAGATGCCTAAGACAGCCCTACAGGGAGACAGGAAGGACAGCAGATCATCCTCGCAGTGGAAGACCACGTGTAACAACACCTGCACAGGATCGGTACATTCGAATATCACACCTGCATGACAGTTACAGGATGGCCACAACAACTGCCCGAGTCACACCAGGAACACACAATCCCTCCATCAGTGCTCAGACTGTCCGCAATAGGCTGAGAGAGGCTGGACTGAGGGCTTGTAGGCCTGTTGTAAGGCAGGTTCTTTACCAAACATCACCAGCAACAACGCCGCCTATGGGCACTGGACCAGACTGGAGTGGCAAAAAGTGCTCTTCACTGATGAGTCACGGTTTTGTCTCACCAGGGGTGATGGACGGATTTGTGTTTATCGTCGAAGGAATGAGCGTTACACAGAGGCCTGTACCCTGGAGCGGGATGGATTTGGAGGTGGGGGGTCCGTCATGGTCTGGGGCGGTATATCACATCACCATTGGACTGAGCTTGTTGTCATTGCAGGCAATCTCAATGCCTTGCGGTACAGGGAAGTCATCCTCCTCCCTCATGTGGTACCCTTTATGCATGCTCATCCGGACATGATCCTCCAGCAGGACAATGCCACCAGCCATACTGCTCGTTCTGTGCGTGAGTTCCTGCATGACAGCAATGTCAGTGTTCTGCCATGGCCAGCGAAGAGCCCGGATCTCAATCCCATTGAGCACGTCTGGGACCTGTTGGATCGCAGGGTGAGGGCTAGGGCCATTCCCCCCAGAAATGTCCAGGAACTTGCAAGTAACATCTCACAGCAAGAACTGACAAATCTGGTCCAGTCCATGAGGAGGAGATGCACTGCAGTACTTCAAGCAGCTGGTGGCCACACCAGATACTGACTGGTACTTTTGATTTTGAGCCTCCCTTCATTCAAGGACACATTATTCTATTTCTGTTAGTCACATGTCTGGGAAACATTTTTAGTTTATGTCTTATGGTGTTGACTCTTTTAGTGTTCATACAAATATTTACACACATTAAGTTTACTGAAAGTAAAAACAGTTGAAAGTCAGAGGATGTTTATTTTTTTGCTGAGTATATACATCAATCTGTTTAGCATATTTTATTTTTATTTAAGTGTTTGTCTATTCGTTTTCGTATGTTTGCACAAAGTACCGCAGCAATTTCCTAATGTTGTAAACCTACCCAACATTTGGCAATAAAACCCTTTCTGATTCTGATTTGTATTTGTTGAAAACTGGCATAAATGGAGTTTATATGTCTCTACTGTTAGACCGGACTTCAGATAAAATTCGGGTAAATAGCAGTGTTTATAACGCTATTAATATTGCCACTTTCTCTATCTCTCTCCAAAGCTTGCCCCCTCTACAATTGGAAATCTCTACACATCTCTTGAGGCTTATTATTTTTCTCCTTGATGATATGTACTCACTAATAGGTCTTCTTCTTGTTCACTGTTTGTGTTTTGTTACCTAATGAAAAATCAATAAAAAGAAAATGACAAAAAAGAAAGTGTCAAAAATAAAGTATATATTAATAATATTAATTTCTTGAATAAAATAATGTTTTATTCTTCCGAACCAAAATAGTTATAGCTCTGCTATTAAAAAGTATTGTTTTGGGCAAGGGTGGGCTCATGTTGAAATTCAGCCCGGGAGCAAAATTAATAGAGAATACAGAGTTTGTTTTTTTAGTACTTTGTAAAAAATAAATAGGGCATGTTTAGTGTGCATCGAACGTTGCTTGCTAATTCCCATTAAACAGAAGTTTATGGCTTGTGGTATTCATTTCTGTTTTTGTTAAAAGTTTTTTAACAATGCAAGTTTTTTCTTGCATTATTTATTTTGATTGTTTTATGTGTTTAACTTTATGTATGTTTGTATGGTGACCTTGAGTGTCAGAAAGGCGCCTTTTAAATAAAATGTATTATTATTATTATTTTAAATGTCCTACGTTATTGAACTCACCATACATTTCGAACATTCCTTGAATGCATCACAGGTGTGAGACGACAACCTTTCTGCATGTTGTGAAGAGTTCTGAAAATTAGAGAGAGGAGCTTGTAAGGGGATTACAACAGACGCACTAATGAGCGAACCGGGACTCTGTGAGAATGTTCTTAGCACTCGAAGAAGTGGTGGAACTCTAAAGAGATAGTTTTAGAAGTGGTGGTACTGAGTACTGTTGCGTACTGGCCCACTTAAAGCAGTGCTAACCAGCTAACTCTTCCACACTCTCCATTGTGCCTTGGTCTGTCTCCATGCTGCTGTGACTTCCGGACTGAATGCAACGGTGAGATTCACATTCAGTGAGAACGGGAGGTGTAGCAAGGTGAAGTAACGCGAGACAGCAGAAAACTAAGTGGTCTATTTATATCGATATAAACGATATTGGGTCATTCTTGTATGGTATATGAAAAAATGGCGATATCGTCCAGTCCTAACTTCAAGCAATGAAATTTGGCTCTAAGTTGAGAATTGAAGCATCCCCTCTGTTTGTGTCATGTGACCTGCTTTGCTCAGACAGCTTCCAGTGAAAGAAAACTGCATGGAGAGCACCTGAAACCAGTTTCTAAAGTAAATTTTGTTCGCACATAATAAACTACAACTGCACTGAAATATTTTTGAGCAATTTATCAATGAGGAGTATGAAACCAGAGTAGCCATGCTAATGTTAGTCTACCACTTGACCAAAAACATTGTCAGCAAGAGAAATACAAGACTTTATTAAAGACAAAGCTGTATGTCCCAGTCACAAACATCATTTGAAATAACTGATAAAAGCTATGCCTATATATGAAATAAACAGCTTCCTTAACCCAATTGAACAGGTCAGGGTTCAGTAAATGGAGGCTGTCTAGGACAAAATATCTGCTGCAGTCAACAGAAACAGAAACAACAGACTAGGACTCAGTAGTGGCAAAGCCTAATCTGACATGATATGGACTCTGTCAGGGACATCCCTAATCTATACATTTGAGCTCACTGTTGGCATAACTTATATTAGATACCGGCCATGTTTTATTTCAAAATTGCCACCATTTTATCTCTTATTACCCAATTATAATAAGCCACACAACAGGGCCAGATTTTGCTTTCTTCTTTCTGTGACACCAAGGTCTAAAGCAGTGGTCGTCAACCCGTCGATCGCGATCGACTGGTCGATCTTGGAGACTTTCTCTGTAGCTCCGAAAAATAAAATTTAAAAAATATTCAGAAATTCATTCTTGGACTGATTAATGTTTGGTTTTGCAGGTGCTTATCTCTAAATCCAGCTTTGTGTCGCTTATTGGCTGTCACGCCACTAAATGACCAATAGCCCGTCTAGGACGTCCTATTAGATTATCTGCCAATACGCTAAGAGGAGAGTGCTGTAACGTTTACTGTCGCAAATATCACGTCAACCCAGTGACAGGGTGGTGTTGACACACAGTTAGCTAGCATGGCGGAGGCCCCACGGAAAAAAGCAAAAATGTACAATTTCCATCCAGAATGGGAGGAGGAATTTCTTTTCACCTTGGTAAAAGACAAATGTGTGTGTATGTTGTGCCACCAAAAACAGGCGTTGTCTAAGCGAGGTAATTTAGAGCGACACCACAACACCAACCACCAGAAATTTAAAGACAGTTTTCCACCAAAGAGCTCAATCCGCGCCAAGAAAGTTCAAGAGCTGAAATCGGAGTTAAAGACTCAGCAGTCGCTTTTCTCAAAGCCTGCTTCTCTAAGTAAGGCTGTAAATGAAGCGTCATTCCATGTTAGCCACATTTTGGCTAAACACAAGAAGCCTTTTACAGACGGGGATTTGTTTAAGGAAGCAATGACCGTGATGGCAGAGACCGTTTGCAGCAACTTCAAGAACCAAGATGACATCAAAGCTGCGTTCCGCGCTGTACCGCTGGGCCCCGCAACAGTGACAAGGAGGGTCGAGTTACTGTCAGATGATGTGGATCAGCAGGTTTTGAAGGACTTCTCGCTCTGCAATTATTTTTCGCTGCAGTTTGATGAATCGCTGGATGTAAAGGCCACAGCTCAGCTTGTCGTGTTTGTCAGAATGGCTTTCCAGGATCATACAACCAAAGATGAGTTCCTCACTCTTCTCCATTTAAAGCAGAGAACAAGAGGTGAGGATATTTACAATGTTTTTAAAGACTATATCCGTGAAAATAACATTCCCATCCATAAACTGGTGTCAATTGCAACAGATGGGGCTCCTGCAATGTGTGGTGTGCGCACTGGTTTTATAGCACTGTGTCGTAATGATCCGGACTTTCCCGACTTCATTAATTATCACTGTGTGATTCACCAACAATCCCTGGCTGGCAAGGTTGTGGACTTTTCTCATGTAATGAAACTGGTGGTGAAAGTGGTAAACTCGATCTAAGCAAAAGAGCTTCAACGTCGCTTATTCAAGGTGTTGTTGGATGAGCTTGACTCCGTGTATGTAGAGCTACTTCTCCACGCTGATGTCCGGTGGCTGAGTCGTGGCAAAGTTCTGCAGCGTTTTGTTGACCTGCTGCCTGAAATAAAGATGTTTCTGTCAACAAGGAACGAGGATCACGATGAACTATCAGATTATGCTTGGCTACTGGACCTGGGGTTTCTGACAGACCTAACGGAAAAACTGAACTCACTCAACTGTGAGCTCCAGGGAAGAGACCGACACCTGCCACACATGATAAGCGCTGTGAATGCGTTCAAGGCCAAGCTCAGTGTCTGGACCGCACATCTCCAGAAAGGGAGGCTGACACACTTTCCCAACCTGGAGAAAATGTCACAATCCATCAAAAACAACCATGACTTTCGCCCTGAGCAGTACTGTGTGTACCTGGACAAACTGACAGCAGAATTCAGTCGCCGTTTTCTCGAGTTAGACAGCATGGAAGATCTTGCTGCATTTCTCTCAAACCCATTTCTGCCTGTTAATATAGAGGAGGTAGCAGCCAAATTCCAGCAGGTATTTGCTTTGTCATGTGGAATTGACATGGAGATGGTTGATTTGCAGAATGATGTGGAGCTGAAAGCCAGATAAAGGGACAGTGACCTTTGGGGACTTGTCAGCAAAGAAAAGTTTCATCTCCTCAGCACATGTGCTTTAAAAATGAGTGCCTTCTTTGGATCCACGTACCTCTGTGAAATGGCATTTTCACAGATGAAAATAATCAAATCAAAGTACAGGAGCCGACTAACTGATGGACACCTCACAGATTGCCTCAGACTGGCTGTTTGTAGTTATGAGCCAAACTACAAGGCCCTCACAGACAGTGTCCAGTCACAGCCGTCTCACTGATTTAAGTAACAAGACTGCATCATTTTTGCCTTCTGATTTAACAGCAATGATGCCTGAAACTTAGAACTGCACTTACCTGAAAGTTCATTAGCTAAACACAACAATATATTAGTAATGTGTAGTTTCTGTGATCTGCTTACTGCAAGTGTATTTTCCTTTTCTTTATTGCTACTAACAAGTATTTTCCTCAGATGGGAAATGGGTCACATGCTTCTGTTTGTTTTATGACATTCTGAAAAATAGTTTAGGAATACAAGTTGTGATGTGAAATTATAGACAAAACAATGACAGTGTTACAGTGTGTTCTTGGTCACATCTATATGAAAGCTGGACCAAAGTGTTTGATGCATGTTAATTACAATCAGGCTAAATAAAAAGCCTTAAATTGTTAGTGTTATCTGGACAGTGTTTTTTACTCACTTCAGTTGGTAGATCTTATCTGTCAACCATGCTGAGGTAAGAGATCGTGGGCTTAAAAAGGTTGGTTATCACTGGTCTAAAGAAATGTGTGCAAAAATTGCCACGTTCCATGAAAAATAAATAACTCAGAACTTTAGCTGTTACCTGTTTTAACTGAAACCAGCAACCGTGGACATAGAGCTCACTTCTTGTTAAAAACATAAATCTGGGACGGAATATGTCAAACCAGTCAGAATTGAGTTTTTGTGAACCTTGCTAAACCGTATCAACATTGCGCTTGGTTTTTGTATTATCGAATGATTAACACAAATTGACTATACACATCTTGGCTCTACCTGCCATCCACACCCAGGTTTGGTTGTATATGTAACTGAAATTTGGAAAAGTTAAAGCTATATAATGTAGTTCATAGCGAGTGTAACTGTAAAATTCATCATGCTTATTCAATAAAATAAAAATAAAAAATAAAATAAAAAAATAAACAAACACAAAGTTAAAAACCAACTCATTCAGTTATACATTTTTTGATTAATCTGTTTATAGGTTCTCTGTCTACTTCAAAGACTTTAATGAAAAGTCATGATTATTTTCTGATAGAAGACTTTGTGTGCAGATTTTTAAAACCCATAGTTTAGCCATGATAATGCTACTTAATTTTGTCATTTAATTTTAGCCTGTGTGCTGCACCTGTAGGCATGGTCCAGGTCCAACTCCAGGCTGTACATGATGTAGGCCACAGCCAGAGCTGGGGAGCGAGAGATTCCTGCTGCACAGTGCACCAACACCGAGGCCCCAGAGGACATGGCTGCATCTGCACACACCACACAGCAGCGGACAACCCACTAATTCAGCTAGCCCAATTAAGATTGAACAGACTGCTGCATTAAAATGTTGTCATTGCATGCTGAAGAATAAAAAACTATGAAGCAGGTGTTTAAGCTGCATTTTAATTTACTTTGCATGAGAAAAGGAAAGAGGGAGAGTGCTAACCGATAAAGTTCAGTGCCTGTGGGATCCAGGGCAGCAGGTCGTCCCACAGAGAGTCATCAATGGGGATACGCAAGTATCTGGAGCGAGGCAGAAAAGAAGGCTGGGGGCTGCATCGGCTCACACTCAGGACATAGGAAATACCCAGAGAAGCCAGTCGGTCCTGCACGCACACACACATTTTTTCATCATTATTTTACTTGTTTACAATGATAAAAATGAAATATCCGTGTCATTTAGTTGAATTAAAATCATGTCAAGCAGTGGCGGTGGGTCTATAGAGGGCGCTGGGGCGCCAACCACCCGTTAAAATAGTGACCAAGTTCGTCAAGCAGACCATACAAATTTAAAAAGAAAAAAAAAAGAAAAAAACAACAATGCTATTTTCTCCCCATGTAATAGTGTGATTATAATAATCCTCTAATAATATTGGTATTACCATTAACCATTCTGCGCCCGGCTAGGCTTGCTATTTGTTGTTACATATAAATCCCTCCTCCTCAGGGGCGCCGGTAACGCTGAAGTCTATGACAGCTGTCAAACTTTTTGGTCCTGCCCAGGCAAAGGCAGCTTTTCATTGGCGCATGAAAATGTATTTCCTGGGTGCATTTATGTGCGCCCAGGCCAATGGCGTTCTTGCTCATATTTTTAATCTTAACGTGAATGGACGATTAATCGAATCCAACACGTCCATCATCATCAGAGCAAACGTTCGCGCCACAAGTCCGAGATTTTCACTGCCGTGTCTCACAACCAGAGAAGAGAAGCTACTGAATCCCTACTCTACTTCTTCAACAGCATGGCAAATGTGATAAAAGAAAACTCGGTTGTTTCGTTACACCAGATACCTTTTTTTCGTTAAAGGACTTAGGACCTGACAGTCCGGATTTAAATATTCTGTAGCAGGCAACA
The DNA here is from genome assembly GCA_963556495.2 of Valencia hispanica. Classification (NCBI taxonomy): domain Eukaryota; kingdom Metazoa; phylum Chordata; class Actinopteri; order Cyprinodontiformes; family Valenciidae; genus Valencia; species Valencia hispanica. The sequence continues at coordinate 261,525 of OY747718.1, read as the reverse complement.
GATCGCGGCAGGACGTACACTCGGAGCTTCTCCTCCGATGCGTAGACTAAACGCAGTTGGCTAACTGGATGTCCAGTAAGTAATGCACTTTTTTGTTTCCCCTGCGGTATCTCTGTTATGACTGATTAATAGATCAACATTATTCAATGTCACTCTCGTGTGTATTAATAGTTCATCAATATTCAGCCCCTCTAACTTGTTTGTATTTATAGTTCAATGATATCCAATGTCTGTCTCTGATTGTATTGATGGCTTAACAATTATTTTGTTTAACTGGTGTTATGGTATAATGTGTTTTTTAATGTTTTTATTATTATTAAAGTAGCCTACTTTTGAAAGCTTTTCTGCCCCAAAACATTTTAGATCAACAATATCCAATATCTCTCTCTAATTGTATTGATGGTTTAACAAGTATTCAGTGTAACGGGTGTTAAAGTTAAAGTTAGAAATATATTCTACCTCAAAATTAATTTCAGAAAATCGATATCCAAGGCCTCTCTGTAGTTGTATTGATACCAATGGTCTAGTTTAACTGGTTTTCAGATTTTGTGTGGTGTTCTGGTGGTGACGTGCCTTTTGACCCATCACAAGCAACTGCGCCCCCCCTACAAATTTATTCACCAGCCGCCACTGATGTCAAGTGACCATATGACATCACTCAAATTGCTAGGGGGCTGATTCCTGTGTTCACCATAACCTCGCTTCAGCAGTGAATGTACACAGAATAGGCTATTGGAAGACCAGACTGTGCCACTGAAATGTTGTTTTACACAAGATAATATGACATATTCTAGACATATTTTTATGTTTCCCTTAAAAAATGGGAAAGTGGAAGTTTATCCAAGTAAATCTATTAAGTTTGTTAAACTTGACTATATTAACTTGGATAAACTTCAATCAATTACTTGCTTCAAATTGAAGCAATTTATTGAAGTTGGATCAACTATGATCTTTTTTCAGTGCAAGTGAGGTGTTAGCTGGTCGCAGTTCTTTATGGTGTTATGAATAACTATTTTACAGACTTCTGAATTTGACTTGGACCTAAATAGGTTAAAAGAGTTGTTTCCTTAAGTCTGTCTGGTGTGTTGCTTGTGGGGATTTTTGATTTATAAAAGGGAGCTTTTGTTTAAAAACACATTACAATTAAATAGGGTCTTTTAAAAGGACAATTTGTCTTTATTTCTTAAAAGTTATCACAAAATCTTGGTTTTACCTAAAAGAAATACTGCTTCATTTGTAAGACCTTAGCTTTTGTTTGTGGAAAAACATTTGCTGCAAAATTGTATGTTTGTGAAAGTTTATTGAGTAACATTTTGAATGAGGACATAGGAAACCCGGCTACACAGTGGAGCAGCTGGTAGCAGTATTACTTTGCTACAAGAAGGTTCTGGGTTTGAATCAGCAAATACAGTTTGCATGTTCTCCCTGTGCATGTAGCCTCCCCGGCTTCTTTCCACTGTTCAAAAACATCACTATTAGATTAACTGGTCTCTCTAAACTGTCCTTGTGTGTGTGTGCGCGTGTCTGTTTGTCCTCTGTGATTAGCTGGCAATCTGTCCAGGGTGTACACCCTGCAGACCCAAAGACTGCTGGGGATACGCACCAAACCACTCCCCATGATCCTGCAAGGATAGGTGGGTATAATAATAATAATAATAATAATGGCTTGCATTTATATAGCGCTTTTCAAGACTCTCAAAGCGCTTTACATCTCCATTATTCATTAATTCTCACATTCACACACTGGTGGAAGCAGCTATGATTATAGCCACAGCTGCCCTGGGGCAGACTGACAGAAGCCAGGCTGCCATATCGCACCATCGGCCCCTCTGGCCAACACCAGTAGGCAAGGTAGGTAAAGTGTCTTGCCCAAGGACACAACGACGTGTAGCAGGTGGAAGCTGGAATCAAACCCACAATTTCTGGGTTGCAGGCTGACAACCACTGAGCTACAGCTGCCCCAAGGATAAGTGGGTATAGACAATTAGTGCTGTCATGAGATTAAAAAAACTTTGAGATTAATTAATTATGATCTGTAATTAATTAATCTAATTAATCTCTTTTTTAATCTCACCTAATAATTGCTGAGAAAAGCCCCTAACCCTCATCTTGAGGTATTTTCTTTTAAATTCCTTACATTATTGTGGTAGAACAAAAGTTTGATACATGTAGTAATTAAAATAACTGGCTTTATGAAGCCATATATTGTATTTAACAGACTTAAACAGATGCAGCCCCAGCCATTTACATTCGGCTGTTTTTGGGACTAGTCCCAAGTGGAGCCTGCAACCTTCTGCTTCGAGCATGCACAATTCATTAGCGTTCTGGACGCAGTAGGGTAAATATCTTCTCTGAGTCCAACTGTGTTACGGGTTAAAACGACACGTAATATGCGCATTATTTTTGATACCAATGGCTTGCCATACCGGTGGACCTGAGAGGCTGGGTGGAGGCGAGCTGCAGTGTGCGGTGCTTCATAGTTGCTTGCTGTAAACTCTGAGACAGGAGAGCGCCCCGCTGCTCGGTGAGAAGAGTAACAACGTTACATCATTCACCCAAAAGTTTCTAATAACTCCATAAAAAGTTGCTAGATTTGCCGTTAGTTTTTTTATTTTTTAGAAAGAATTGCTAGAGGGGTATAAAAACTCGCCAAATATAGCAAAGTTGGTAACTCACTGTTCCTCCTCACCTCGCCCTCCCCACTACGATGGAAGCCAGTCATCTTCTGATGAGTTTACAGCCAGCTGATGTCCACTTTAGGGTGTAGTTAACCACGAACAACTCAAGCATAAGAAGCCCAGTGCATAAAACGGGTTTTTAAAGGGAACTCTCATGCAGAAACGGTATAATTAATGATTAAAAATTAGATTAACGGGCTTTAAAAAAAATATCGCGCTAAATATGGCTGTAATTAATTGATAGCAATTAACGTGATAATTTGACACCCCTATAGACAATAGACGGGCATGACAAACTAATTTTCAATTATTTATAAGTAGAAATTGTATTTTATTACACTGACTAAAATATAGCAATTTTAAAAAATGTAACAAAATTGCATATAAAAAATAAGAGTGTTTCAGTTAAATGAATTTAAAGAACAACTTGGAACAAAATATGAGGTTTTACCAAAGTAAAAAATCTAGTTGTAAAAAAGCCAGAAATCCAGTTGTGCCAACCTGCAAAAGGGTTTAATGTCTTTGGAATAAATCATCTTTTTCATTTGCTTTCATGTATGTTTTTTGATTCTAGGGAAATAAATATTTCTGAATCATTTTAAATAAAAATGTACAATTTTTACCAGATCAAAAATTGTGATTAAAGTAAACTAATAAATTTAGCTGTAACAAATTAGAGTTCTTTTTTTTTGTCTGGTTTAAAGTAAGAAATAAATCAAATCAGTGTAGTAGGCCTATGGGTCCTTGGGTGACAGAAATGTTATGTATTTGTGTTACAAATAAAACTATATGGGAGACAACAGTTCACAATCACAATACTGGTCTAATAAAGCAGTTTACTGTTGTTTTTTTCATATCAGATCTGCTGCACATCCTTTTCTTCAACAACTGCTCAGACAGTTGTATATGCACCTGTTTAAAACTCCTGAAGTTCAGCAAATGACCCTGGCTCCTATTGGCCCACACTTTAAAGACTTTCTGAATGCGCCCCTGGCAGTAGCTACTGCGCAGACGCACTGTTGTTTTGGTTCTCACCTGCGTCACGTCGCGCTCCGCTCCGAGGTAGAGGCGCGGCAGGATCACGGACAGCGGGGGTCGCTCTGCCTCTGCGTCCCGGGACCAGACCATCTGCAGCGTCACAACATCTAGGTTGCATGACTTATTCTTTTACTACGGGGCTATTATACATGCATCTTCCTGGCGCTCATCTTTTCTACATGCCCCCCAGTGTTTTTTTTTTAAACAAGCATTACTTACTGTGTGTTGAGCGGCGTCCTCTTGCAGCAGCAGCTTCCTCTCTTCCCTGGTTGCAGATTGATGAACACACCGTCCGCTGCAGCTGCCTGT